>JADLZK010007509.1:0-521779 GCA_015847255.1 Hyparrhenia diplandra | reverse complement strand
ATTTGTCATCTCGCTTTTCTTTTTCTTTTTTTTTCTTTTTCTTAGCATAGCCCATATCATTTTTCTATTTTCTTTCACATTAGATTCCCTGATGTCAAGTTTCTCTTTTTTGGACGAAATCATAGCAAATCCATTTGTACCATATCATACTTGGCAACAACTTAGACTAGATAGAGCCTATGCAACCCACATGAATCGGGTTTTTCGGGATAAGTTTTTAGACTTAGCCACTAAACCCAAACTTTAGAGAAATTCGAATTATAAACTAGGCACAGGCAAAACATAAGACAGAGCAACTATTCATCATTTCAACAGGGGGTAGAACTAAAACATTTCTACAACACATATATATGAAGTGGAATAACTCTCCTCTCTCTCTTCTTCTTCTTCTCCTCTTTTTATTATTATTTTATTATTCTCATACCTCATCATTTATATTAATAAAATAACTCAATGGAATGTGAGATATGAGTTACCTTTTGAGGGAGTCCTCCCCAAGCTAGCTTTTGACTTACCCTCGGTTTATGAATGTTGCTAGCTTGTAAACGCTATGAATGGATCTTTTTGATCAACATCATCTTTTTGAGCGTGTCGAGACTCCCCAAGCTTGTCTTGTGATGATCTTGAAAAGAGCGGGACAACCATTCTTGGAGTTTCAAAGGTTTTATTTTTTATTATTAATTTTTTTTTATTATTATTATTTTGGTTCACCAAACAACTTCGATCTCCATTGTCATCTCTGGACTTACCCTCATGATGTTGATAAATTCACGCAAGGTTTAGTCCATATGGTCGACCAAAAATTCTACACTAGCAAAAGGTCCTCGATTCAATAATCAAACTTCACTCCATGTCTAATCTCGATTAGGGTAGACTTTTTTACCTAAGCACCATGCTTAATTTAAAAACGCCTATGGAAGTGTGATCATTCGAATAACCAAAACTTTCAAAACCAAAACATGCCACCATAGAAAAAGGACACATGAAATGAAAACAAGATTCATCCAATGAAGATGAAGACTTTGAAAGGTGAACAAAAAAGATTAATTATTATTTTATATATATATATATTTTATGTAATAAATATTTTTGTTAATTTTGATAATAAAATATGTTATAAAACATATATATATTTTTAAATATACCCTATTTTTTTCCTTTTTTGAAATATACCCCATTTTTTTTTTTTTTTGAAATATACCCCATTTTTTTTCTTTTTGAAATATACCCCATTTTTTGAAATATTATTGATTTTTTTATTTTTAATAATAAAATATTATAAAACACACACACATATATATATATATATATATATATTTTTTTTTTTGCATGGTAACGAAAAAAGATGAGAGTGAAAGGTTCACATTACCATGTTTTTGTCCTCCCCAAGCCGGCTCAAAGCCTATTGGATCGGTTTACCCTCGTGTTTTTTTTGGCTTTTCCCCTCGCATGGTTAGTATATGGTAGATTCACGAGTGGATTTACCATCCTTCTCGTGATTACCTAATTTCAAAACATGTGCGTGAAGGAGCAAAAGAGCAGCTTTTTTTTTTTTCAAAGATTTTTTTTTTTTTTATTATTAAGGGAGAACATAAAAGCTTCACCAAACTTTTCATACTCAAACAAGGCTAAGATAAAAATGCAATGCAAAGTCTAGCCTTGACTTATCTCCATCATGAAATAAATTTAATTTTTATTTATATATGGAGATAAGTATGAGTAAAAAGAATTGGTGAATTATTACCTTTGCATACCTTGAGTGTGTATGTACCAAACCGCGCATGAAGGAAAGTATGTTGAAGTTTCGCGGTGGTAGCTTAATGATCCATCTCAGCGTGCCACAAGGCTTAGGTGATACACACATGTAGTGTATATGGACCATGGGCCTTAGTGGTCACAAAGGTGTAAAGGAGGATGTGTCCTTTCCTTTACCACTTTTTTTTTTTTTTCTTTTTTTTTTTTTTTTTTTTTTTTTTTATAGGACCTTTGCGTGCACTGAAGTTTACTTTTGACCGGGCAAAACTTGAGGATAGAGTTCAGAATTGCCGCTTTCGGTGGCATGATGATCTTGGTTTGGTTATGACTTCTGGCCGCGAGCGTAGGGAGGCATACCAAACTCACTTTCAGTAGGCTTACAAGGCTTACACAAAGAATGTGCATGATTCATAAGCCTTGGCGCTAACTGCGACAAAGTCCTTGGGGAGAGAAGGATCCCTTCTTGCTTACATGGAAGCAATCTTTGGCGGAGTCGTGCCTTCATTTTTTTTTTGGCCATGTGGGCCCAACCTTTGCTCCTCTCTCCTTTTTTTTTATTTTTTTTTTTCCTTTTATAGCAAGGGAGGCTCATCTCTTATTCATCTTTTTTTTTTTTTTTTTTTTCACTTCTCTCACTTTTTTTTTTATGATCCCCTTGTAATGTGGAACCTGATATTATCATCGTCCTCCTTCTCACACTTGGACTTTTCGTGAAAAAGTCAAGTGTGAAAAGTCGTGGTCTCCTTTTGAGTGTGTTCCTCCGCCCAAGAGCATCAAAGTTTTTCTTGATGTGGCCCCCATGTTTTCAAGCGTCGCGCCCCTCCACCGAAATGGTTAGCGACAAGAATACCCCAAGGTGCATACTAACTTGATAACATGTCCTTGCTTTTTATTTATAAGATTTTTTTTATAAGAGTTTTTTTTTATAAGAGTTTTTTTATATATATATAAAAGTTTTTTTTTCGAGATAAGCCTAAGATGAACAAAGATCACTACACATGCATATTATCGTGAACATGTCCTAATAGATCATCCCTTTAACCAACGCCTTCCCAAGAACGGCGCCGAAAATGCTTGTTGGCATTTCTTAAGCGCAATCACTAGAAACAAAAGTTTAGAACCCATCTCTAATAACGGCGCCGCTGAAATGCGCCGTTGACATTCCTAAGTGAAACCACCGTGGTTTGGTGATAACACTAGGTACATCAACGGTGATAGATCTTGCCTAAGAAGATATTCATCCGCAGCGCACGGATCTATCATTGTAGCATTTCACCCGAAGTATTCGGTGGTATCGTTATTTATATTTTCCCAAAGGAAGGCATGGTGTAAAAGTCTCTAATTTGGACATGGTCAAGATGACACGATTGTATAATAGACCAATGCTCATAATAGGGGTAAAAAACAAGATAGGTAGTATGATAACTTGACACACACACCCAAGCCAATCTCAAGGATAAAAGTAAAAGAAAGAATAAAAGAATAAATCTAATATGGAGCGAGGCATATCCTAGATAGTCATGTCAAGATAGTAGATACACACATGTTTTATTGTGAGAGATTCTAAGTCAAGCTCGCGCAAGGTCTCTCGCCGAATTACTTGGCACCGCCCACGCCCAAAGGATAGTGTCCGCAGCAATTGCACCTAGCGCCACACCCTAACGTGGGGGATTACAAGGGGACGGACAAGGTCAGTCACAACCCGTACCCGCCTACCCCCTCAACCGTGGGATGTGCCACAAAAAGATAGGCAACCCTTAGTCTAGACACCACGCCTACACTAGTGGTTATCACTTTCGCGTGTATACAAGGCTTACCCGCCCCCGGGGTCCTTCTACTGCAGCGCCGCCCGAAGGATCTACTATCAATCCCGCAACCCAACATCAACCAAGGCTAACTCTAGGCGTAACTCATCATAACAATCTAGCTCTTTGATCTAAACATGTATGTATGATAAATTAAGCACGAAGTTCTATAGGACAAGATCATGATATCAAAACTATAGACTAGTTCATCAACCAAGATTATATCACAAGAACTTTACTCTAATTCAAGAACATGACTAATATTGATAAGTAGAGAACAAGAACAAGATGAAGAACTCTAAATTGATCATACCGAATAGCTCCAAAGTGTCTTGCTCTCCTTTATTAATCCTTGCCAAACTCCTCCTAAGTAAAAACTAAGGAGAAGAAAAAAGAAGAAGAAGAAGAAAGAAAGAAGAAGAAGAAAGAAGAAGAAGAAAGAAGAAGAAAGGGAGAGGAAGAAGAAGAAGAAGAGAGAGGCTACATTGTGTGGTGTGTGTTACAAGGGAGAGAGTGCCCATCTATTTATAGGACCTTCACCATGGGCTCCTCTCTTGGCTAAGCCATTTGGTATTAATTCCGCACCGTCTTTTGGGCAAGCGCACACCGCCTCCGCACTTTTCAGTCGAGATGGGCCGCCAGACGAAGATGGGCTGATTTGGCCTCCGGGAGGGTGCGGGCGCACCAATATTTCGTCCGTTTGGGCTGAAATTTTGTGTGTGCGTCTGTCTCGCCGTTAGCTTTGCTTCGGTGGGTCGTGCTCAAAAACGGAGTCCGTATGAAAAAGTTATGCCCAAAATACTAAAACCCATGTCCCCGCGGCCCTGTATGATTTCATGTTGACTTGGGCCTCGACCTCTTGGTCTTGTGCTTGGATATTGATATTTTACGGACTTTTCTCCCTTGGGCTTGATGTTCTCGTGAATGCGCTTTCGGAGGCGCCTTTTGGTGCATTTTCCACCACTACTACGTAACCGACTTTTTAGTCCCGAGGCCAAAATACGTTTACTCCTACCGAAATTTACCCGGAGTAAATGTATCTTTACTCCCGTTCTAATTCCCAAGGGAGTAAAGCCGTGTACCGCACCCCCCCGCCCGGCCAGACCTCTACTCCCGGTCGGTGGCTACAACCGGGAGTAAAGCTCGAGTTTTACTCCCGGTTGGTAATACCAACCGAATAAAGATCTATTCCCGATTGGTAATACCAACCGGGAGTAAAGCTCGAGCTTTACTCCCCGCAGAAGCCTCCGATCGAAAATAATATTCCCTCCTATAAATACCCCGCCCGTCTTCGAATTTTCAACGCATTTTCTTCTCGCCGGAAATCGCTAAACCCCCCCTTTTACTCCGGGTTCCCCAACCAAACCGGGATTAAAGGTTCGACAATTTCACCCCCCCCCAATTTCATCATTTTTTTTTCATGTTTTTGCACTTTATATTAATATAGTTGTTTATTTAATTTTCTTTTGATTAGAAAAATGAGGAAGTTAACTTAATTTACCTAATTGTGTAAATCATTAATTTGTAGTCTAAATTAGAAATCAATTTAATTTATTGATATGTGTAGGAAACATGGCATGGTAATGAGTGCATGTTGGGCGCTGTACCAGGGATCTATCGAACATGGCCGGATTGCCATGCTCGGTCCATCGCTACCTCGAAATTGTTACAAAAAATACAACACGTAAGTTGAAGCTTTGGCGCCTACCATGGTGCAAATATTCCAAATAACAATGACGAAGGTGTAGCAATAGAGATTCATGAGATGCCAAAGAAAATATTAGCTTCTTAGGTTCATTGCTTCGTGCCCTACGAAGGATGTTCTGTTTTAATTAATGTCTTGTTCTTCTTTTTCTCGCTTCAATTAGTGGAGTTTGTTGTATGCAAGGAAACAAAAGCCGTAGGCAACCCGTCTTGAAATAATAAAAATGTACTATTCATGCATGTTGTGTATTTACTTAAATGTATGTGGTGTTTACTTTTTTCATACAATGATTATGTTAAAAAAATTACGTATGAAGCGAAATTGGATGTACAACGAGTAGATCGACGCGACGATGAGTACGCACGTGGGGTGCATGAGTTCCTATGTGCGGCCCAAGCAAACAAAAGCGAAACGGTTTTATGTGCCGCCCATGTGCCTTGTGCAGAATAAGAGAGAGTTTTCCACATCACATATCCTTCATTTACACCGTATAAGTCGGATTCATGCCCAACTATGTTTGTTGGACCAAGCACGGAGAGACCGGTGTCCCAATGGAAGAAGGTGAAGACGAAGGAGGGATGACGACAATGTTATTGCCGATCAATATGCCGAATTTGGTGATGTCATAGAAAATATTGCAATGGAGGAAGATGCGTAGCGTGCACCGCAAGCCAGGAGATGAGCCTACCGATGGGCTTGATGAGGCTATTCGTGAAGCAATGAATGAATGCGAAAAAAAAAAAGGAGAAGAAGAAGTTTGAGCGCATGCTAGAGGACCACAAGAAGTTGTTGTACCCAAGCCGTGATTCAGGCGTAAAAGTTGGGTACCACACTAGAATTGCCGCAGTGGAAGGCGAAGAATGGTGTTTCGACAATGCGTTTAGCCAATTATTGACTATCCGTAAGAAGATGCTTCCGGCGACAATGAGTTGCCCGCCAAAGACGTACGGGCAAAGAAGGTTGTATGTCCTTTGGGATTAACAATCAAAAAGATTGATGCATGTCCTAATGATTGTTTCCTCGTACTATGGCGAGGATAACGAGAAGTTGGATGAATGTCCGACATGTCATGCATCACGGTATAAGATCAGCGCGAGACGATCCCGGTGATGTTGATGGCGAAAAGGCCTAGGTTGAAAATCCCGCTAAGGTTATGTGGTACGCCCGATAATACCACGCTGAAACGCTTTGTTTCATGATCATTTTGATCAACCGTAGGCGAAGCTAATGGCCGATGTAAGGATGAGATCTAAGGATTCTAGTGGCCGAGCTTCCGCTTTTTTTAAGGGTGCAGTATAAGATAGATAAATATGGAATCAATTGATCCCACGAAGATAGAAAAAGATGAGAAGATAGAATAAAAGAAAAAGATAAAAGTATGGTACAAGATTTAGCTATAGTTTTTCAACGTGGTCTCAAACCGTTCTCCCAAGAACGGCGCCCGTAAATGCTTGTTGGTATTTGTTAACCTACAGGAATATTATGATGGATAATCCGCAGTTTAACGGATAATGGTGAGCACTTCACCCGAATAGGGCTTTAAATATCAATCCACGGGAGAAAGTGAGAGAGTATGTCGAGGTGTATAGCTAAATCCGAGTGGCTAAAACTAGATTAAAAGAGAGAGTAAGGAGTTCCATTAGGAAGGTCTTGTTCTCACTTCGTAAATCATTTGCACATTGTTCTTAAGAGGGGTTGTCATGAAGAAACTCTTAATAAAGGGAATCTACGCTAACAACGCTAGGGGCTCCCTACGATTTCTATAAACGGGCGTGCATACGAAGGACTCAATGGCGCTTGTCACCACCACGATCAAATTTTAACAAGTGTTTTCACCCCGCCTATAGAAGGTATTCGTAATAAGCTAGTCAATCTAAGCACCACGCTTACATTAATCTAACAACTTCAACTCAAGAGCAACCAAGAATCAAAGTAATCTTATCAAAGAAATACGAACCTTAAGAACAATAGAGACAATACCACTTACTCGAATGGAAGTCGAACAATCCACAAGATCTCGTGAGTCGTCGTGCTCCAATGGCATCAACTCCGGAGGAAGAAGAAGATGGAGGCGCCGACAGCTCCGGCCTTCCTTCAACTCCGCCTCAACCGCGCTCTAATTCTCTCAACTTGAAGCTCTACTCTCAACTCTAATCTAAGGCTTCTAGTTCTACATCTTGTCTAATCTTCTACTTCTAGTTCTTGAACTAGAGCTAAGGCCATCGACTAGAGCCGGATCCGACCGATATGATGATGAGTTGATCCGAGATGCTTTGAAGCCGGGGGCCCGGGGTGTTGGATTTAGATCCATCTCTCGTGCTTCTACCGACGCCCTCGGATCAAACCGACATTAAACGACCGGATTAGATTGGCGCGTCTTAGAGGCGGTGGAGGAACATTCTCGAAGCGGGGTGACTTGGGGGCTGCCGTGCCGCGATCGGCTCGATTATTGGGCGATCGGCCCGGGTGGGTCCCACCCCGGGCCCCGCGGATGCGCCGTGGCTTCGAGTCTTCTAGATGATGTTTTCTTCGGTGTCAAGTTTCGTTCACGCCGGGTGTAATCCGAGCCTTCTAGACTTGTTTCGAGTTGGATTGCGTTCACGAATTCTACCGTTTTCTGTTAAGTCCCCGCAAATCACAACTTTACCAAAACTCATGGAAATCATTAGTATAAACCCCTAATAAGGTTATCTAATTATATTTTAGTCCTTTTCCATGTTTAGTTGACAATTAAAAGTATACGTTAACATGTGTCAACAAACTCCCCACACTTAGGCTTTTACTGCCCCTCCTCGATAAAAGGATGGTCTAACTTTAATGTAACCGTAGAGACAAAGAATGGATCATAATTATACTCCATGGTCATACCTCACACTTTGGGATATCTCGAGTATGAAATGGTTAGAAACAGATCACCTTAAATTCTTAAACCAAGTCACTTGGAGAGATTTTGCATAAGTTTTGAAAAGAAAACATAGCTCTACTTACTCCTTTGTGATACTCTCAAGTCTCTCAAAATATATTATATCCTCACATTCATTTATTATATCATATGTGGAGCTCAAGAACATGTAGCACACTTACCTTGTATTTATTGCCGAAGTCAACTGTGGATCCATGGAGAAAGATGTCATAAGTCATAGATCAAGATGTGCATGTGAGTCAAGATTATTATTATCACTTTGCTCTCTAGTTGAAAATCGTCTATCTCCCTTTTTGGAACATTTTATTTTTTTCAAGCGAGGTAACCAAAATATTTAGTGGAGAGATGGGTTCTACTCACCCTCGACACTTGTCCATTTTTACTCTCTTATTTATTAGAGAAGTGGGCCCTACTCACCCTCGGACACTTGTCCATTATTCTTCTCTTCATTTTTGCCTTTTTCTCTTTTTTTTTTTTCGAGAGGGGGTTCTTCTCCGACCCATAGAACACTTGCTCATTTTCTCCTCTCTCTCACTTTTCTCTCCACTCTTAGAATTTTGAACATTTGGCTTTTTCATAGCTGTACCTTTTTTTCAACAATTAAAATTATGGGAGATAGAGATTAAAACTTTTTAGAGCATGGATACTTTAGTGAAAGCAAAGGTAATGGATCTTGATCTTAGACTTTAGACAAATTTCAACATGGGTCGTGGTTTTGACAAAGCTCAACACAAGAAAGCAACAATTAATTAGATATATCTTTAATGATTGCTACGGCTCTATTAGGATGTATCATTGATCACAAAGGAGAAGCATAACTAATGATTTTAATATTTTGAAATAAATAACTCTCCAAAGACAAGATAAAAGAAAGAGGATCTCATTATTCTAACTTTATTATTTCTCATGTTTTAAGCAATTAAAGCATCCCAATAAGTGACAGTATATGTAGGAATTTAATCATGCAAAACTTTGTTCATGGGTTAACAAGACATCTTTTTTCATATAGGGAAAACATACCATAACAGTAAAAGACTTATTTTAATTCGAACGGAAAGTAATTTGCGAAAATTGAAAAGTTTTAGGAAGCAAACCGAGCGATTGGACGAAGCCGGGCCCGAGTGGGGCCCGGGCCAGGCCTATATATGGGCGGTCGGCCTCCCACTCGACCGTGTCGGGCGCGGTTCGTCGTGGCGAGTCGATGGTTCCGTCTTGGTTCCGAATTTCTTGATTTTGGTCGCGAAGAATTCTGTTGGGTCGCCGAGGATCTCCCCACACTTATTTTTAATTATCTTGCATACAAAGCATGGTGGAGACAAAAACATATCCGTAAATATATGGAGAATAATTGACTCAACTTGTGGATGACTTCCATAAGAGCGCTTTTATTATATAATTCAATCCTAATATTTAATAGTAAACTAATTTTGACTAAACCGAACTAAACAAATTAATCGAACTAACTTTAAGACTTAAACGCTAAGACTTATTAACTCTAATCAATGCAAACATATATAATAACTAGCTAATAATTTAAAAGATAGTGATACCTATCGTGATAAGCGGGGTGCTCTCCCCAAACCGATCTTGAAGTAGTCCTTTTTTGTTTCGTCCTTGGAATTTGTTAAGCCTACGGGTTCTCCTTACATGTTCTCCCCGCAAACATTAATTCCGCATATACCCGAAGAAACAAATTTAGGAACATATTGTGAGCCTTCATGTGCTCACGTATTTTTTTTTTGATTTTTTCTAAAAAGCGTGGACCTTCATGTGCCCACATATTTTTAGGGAATTTTTCTATGCAAAAGAATGATGATGCAAAAACATATGAATGCAATATTTTTTGGATTTTTTATTTTTATGCCACCATAGTAAGGAGTACTTGCATGGGGCTTAAAGAAACCGATGCAAATGCAAAGAAAACATATTTTTATGATTTTTTATGCAGGTGTAGGAAAGTAAATATGCTAAAGGAAATATGTTAATTTAAATATGCCGTAGAAAATAAATATGCGATAAATACCGAAGTTACCTCTCGGTGAGAGTTTTGAGTACTTACTCCCATGGCGTCGTCATCGATGGCATCTCGCGTCGGAATGTCGTGGTCTCGAAAGGGTGCCTTCAATTATCTCAACGAGTGGCGAGATGAGGTGGCCGATGGAGATGGTGTTTGTTCGCTTGATGACGCGGGTAGTGGTAGGTCTTCCCGAAGGTGTACTCTTGACGCCCTCTTTAGTAAGTGATGCTTCTTTCTTTTTCATGTCACTTCTTCTGAGGAGACCTTTCTTGGAGTGGCGTGTGCTAAGTGTTCGGTTGGTCGGGGCCGAAATAACTTCTTTAATCTTTCTTAATGTCTTCCTTGTTCGCCAACTCCGTTCCAACCGGTCTTGTGATTTTTAGCGGCGTCTCCGCGTCTTGTTCTTCTTGGGTCTTGTGGTGAGGTAGGCAATAGTGGTGGTGTAAGGCCCTCTTGATGGAGTATGGGGATAAATTGACCCATTACTCTTGTCAAGTGGTCTACACCTCCAGTCATGTCGTGCTCACTTTGATCTTCCTTGGTCACTCTTCAAGTGCATCATCCGATCTTAATAGCCACTTGGTGATGGCGTTGCCCATGTTCTTATTTGGTTCACCGCTTGAAGGAAGATTGATGGTGGCAAACTGGCGGTGTCTTGTTTAATGTACATATTTGTAGGTCGGGGACTTTCACTTGTAGGAATTGGGGAAGTAAGACTTCTCCTCTTATTAAAGCAAAAGTGAGTCCTCGCTTGCAAAGATAAGGTAGAGATCAAGTGCATGGGCTCTGTTGGTGGGAAAACACCATCGAACCAAAATTTCATTTACTTCTACTCTAACCTTGTGGGCACATTGAACAAGATAAAGATAATGTATAAGTTCATTTATGACAAGGGTGGTAAGATCGAAGATAAATCTAGCATGTAAATATTTTTAGCAAAATAATGAGCTTAACAAGAAAATGATGCTAGAAACAGTTTTAAAAAGCTAACATGTCGAAGTTAACAAGATTGAATCATTATAACTCTAGCATGTTTTGACTTTTCATTTATGAGAATGCCATAGTAAAGAGGAATTAACGACAACTTACCTCAAGGTGTTACCTTTTATTATTGGAATATGATGGTGCTATTACACCTTGTGGTGGTCCTTCTCTTCTTCTTGAGTGGCATATGGAGTGACAGTGCATGTCGGGAGGAAGAGGATGGCTTAATTATCTTTAATGGAGTTGGCCTCCGTCCTTGATGCTTCTATCACCCATGAATTCCCCATGAGTGAGTGCTTTTGATTGTGGATTTTGCCTTGTGTCACTCTCGTTCTTCTTGGCTCATTGGAATAATTATCTTGCTCTATCTCTAGTGAATTCATCTCGACCTTCCCCAAGTTTGTTTCAAAGTTTATTCTTTTCTACGAGGGGTTAGTCCAACAAAAATATACCAAAGATCTACTATAGTTTACTATGGTTCAAAAGTCAACCTAGACACCACGTCTAATTTGATTTAGGAAGGCATTCTAACCTAAGCACCACGCTTAATTTAAAAGCCTTTAGAAGAAAGATCATCTACTCCTAAACAAGGCACCATGCTTCATTTAAGAGATATATGAACTCATTCTAAACCTTAGCATACTAAGTAGACAAAAGATGAAAGCATTATAGAGATTTACTCAAACATAGATGATAGAGCATGATGAGTGTTTTAACAGATCGAGCATGACATGAAGGTAAAAGACAACCAAGTATAGCAACATAATAATAGATGTTTCTATTCATGTAATTTAATGTTGCATAATGACCGGTTGGACATACCTTGTATTGTCATCCTTCGTTCTTCTTTACTCCAAACCCGGCATGGTCGTGACAAGAATACCCAAGGAAAATTTTTATAATCGTATGCTCATAATGCGAGGGTATATAGTGATATATAAGTCTTTATAGTATTTCCCCTAGAGTGCTTGTTTTTAGGACAAAAAAGCTCGTCCCTTGGGAAACTTTTAAATTATGAATCAAGATGATGAAGTGGTTTCCCTTATATTGCCGTCTCAAAATTTCAAGCCGTAGGAAAATTCATCAACAACCACCCTTTCTAAATTTTAAGAAAGAGAGTATTGGAGATCTCATGTGCGGCAAGAATTGAGATGGCAATCAATTTAGGAGTTTTCAAATGAGCATGGACTAGGTGGAAAAGTTCCATTTATGAAGTAGTCTTTTATGCTCATTGATGTTCTCCGTAAAATGCGCTCCTTTTGGTCTTCCTTAGATCGTTCATAATATGTGAGGAGACGCAAAGAAAAGGGCACAAGAGGATTCATTGGGCTCAAGGATGTGGTTAAAGATGGGTTCGAAAAGAATTATCTAATTTGAACATAGAAAGCGAGAGACAGAGTGGCTTCTTGATGGCTTTGCTCTCTTCCTATGGCATGATTAGATATGCCATCCTTGAGGTTCCCCAATGTTCTTGCGTAGAAAGCAAAAAGGTGCTTTCTAAGAGATTATCTCAAAAGAGGTTTGGATTATATATGGTCTCTTGTGAAGCCGGAAGTTCATGAAACTCATCATCTAAAGAGATATCCAAGGGTTGAATTTCTTCTCCCCTTAAAGGTTTTTAGCGCTTTGATGGTTTGGGGTCGATAGCTAAGCCTTGGGATTGGAGTGATGGTGATATAGCTATCGAACTTCTATTTTTTCTACCGGAGGATGATTCTTCTTCCTTTGGGTGGTCATAAAGAATGCTAGTATATGGGTTTCACCCGCCGAGTTCGTCAAAGCAAACCTTGCTTAAAAAGGGAAAGAAAAGGTTCCTCCAAAAACTCGCATGATGGTCATGCGCACAACACTTTCATGATGTCGGCAAAGACTCCTACCATAGAAGATATGATTCTCGCTTCTCACTCCCGAGAAGTATTGTTTCATGATCATTTTGATCAACCGTAGGCGTAGCTAATGGCCGATGTAAGGATGAGATCTAAGGATTCTAGTGGCCGAGCTTTTAAACTAAGGGTGCAGTATAAGATAGATAAATATGGAATCAATTGATCCCACGAAGATAGAAAAAGATGAGAAGATAGAATAAAAGAAAAAAGAAAAAAGTATGGTACAAGATTTAGCTATAGTTTTTCAACGTGGTCTCAAACCGTTCTCCCCGAACACGGCGCCCGAAATGCTTGTTGGTATTTGTTAACCTACAGAATATTATGATGGATAATCCGCAGTTTAACGGATACGGTGAGCACTTCACCCGAATAGGGCTTTAAATATCGAATCCACAGGGGAGAAGGTGAGAGAGTATGTCAAGGTGTATAGCTAAATCCAGAGTGGCTAAAACTAGATTAAAAGAGAGGTAAGGAGTTCCATTAGGAAGGTCTTGTTCTCACTTCAGGTAAATCATTTGCACATTGTTCTTAAGAGGGGTTGTCATGAAGAAACTCTTAATAAAGGGAATCTACGCTAACAACGCAGGGGCTCCTACGATTTCTATAAACGGGGGCAGGCATACGAAGGACTCAATGGCGCTGTCACCACCACGATCAGCCTTAACAAGTGTTTTCACCCCGGCCTATAGAAGGTATTCGTAATAAGCTAGTCAATCTAAGCACCACGCTTACATTAATCTAACAACTTCAACTCAAGAGCAACCAAGAATCAAAGTAATCTTATCAAAGAAATACGAACCTTAAGAACAATAGAGACAATACCACTTACTCGAATGGAAGTCGAACAATCCACAAGATCTCGCAGTCGTGCTCCAATGGCATCAACTCGAGAGAGGAAGAAGAAGATGGAGGCGCCGACGACTCCCGCCTTCCTTCAACTCCGCCTCAACCGCGCTCTAATTCTCTCAACTTGAAGCTCTACTCTCAACTCTAATCTAAGGCTTCTAGTTCTACATCTTGTCTAATCTTCTACTTCTAGTTCTTGAACTAGAGCTAAGGCCATCGACTAGAGCTGGATCTGATCTGATATGATGATGAGTTGATCTGAGATGCTTTGAAGCCAGGGGCCTGGGGTGTTGGATTTAGATCCATCTCGTGCTTCTACCGACGCCCTCGGATCAAACCGACATTAAACGACCGGATTAGATTGCGTCTTAGAGGCGGTGGAGGAACATTCAGGAAGCGGGGGCTGACTTGGGGGCCAAAGCCAGGCCGATCGGCCTGATTATTGGGCGATCGGCCCGTGGTGGGTCCCACCCCGGGCCCCGGATGCGTCGTGGCTTCCGGAGTCTTCTAGATGATGTTTTCTTCGGTGTCAAGTTTCGTTCACGTCGGGTGTAATCCGGAGCCTTCTAGACTTGTTTCGAGTTGGATTGCGTTCGAAATTCTACCGTTTTCTGTTAAGTCCCCTCGCAAATCACAACTTTACCAAAACTCATGAAAATCATTAGTATAAACCCCTAATAAGGTTATCTAATTATATTTTAGTCCTTTTCCATGTTTAGTTGACAATTAAAAGTATACGTTAACATGTGTCAACAGCTATCGATTCGAATTCAAGGATTTTGCGGATGATGCAAGAAACGTGAGGTTTGCCTTAAGCACGGATGGTTTTAACCCCTTCGGGGATCGAACAGTAGCCATAGCACCGGCCCGTTACTCGTCTATCTACAACCTTCCCCCCGGATATGCATGAAGCGGAAATTCATTATGATGCCGATACTCATCCAAGGCCCGGCAGCCCGAAACGACATCGATGTGTACCGAGGCCACTAGTTGACGAGCTTCTTCTTTTTTTTGTGGAATAAACCCGTGTATGCGTATGTGGGATGAGTACAAAATCCGAACACTTTGACTTGCACGCCTGTTGTTTGTAACAATCAACGATTGGCCGGCTCTAAGTAATATATCAGACGTTGTTTCCGCAGAAAAAATCACTCTAAAGGGGAGGATCTCTCTGTGCGAAATGAAAATAAATGTGCGGGCGTGCCAGTGTACTAAAGTACACAAAAGAAATAAATAGAGGGGAACACTAACTTTATTCATATTTAAGCAAAATACAAATATATGTTCCCATGTACACGTGCGCTCCATAAGTAGCCTATAGGCGGCAATCTGACTTGGGCGATTGTAGTCTTCATGGTTCCTGGGGCCTCGGAAAGCTCCCAGTTAATTACCCCCGTGAAGTAGCTCACAGAGTACCTCCGATTAAGCTGCGTTGGTCGTCGTCGTTGATCTTCGCTTCACTTCTCCATGCATGTGTGTTGGTGTAGATGTGGATGGCGTCGGCGTGTCCATGGCCTCGTCGGTCCATGAGCCGGTAGAACGTGGGCTAGAGTATTAGCCACGCTGCCTATGTCGTTCGCCCCGTTGGTGTCGAACGGCACATGTCGATGTAGTGGTAGGAGCACTTGCATGGTTGATGTAGCTTGGACTGATTTGGACTTCCTCGGCAACGTCGTCGTGGTACGCCGTGGAACTTGGTCACGTGGAAGTAGTCGGAATAGAAGTAGTTGATGAAGACTTGAACTCGTCTACGTCGTCCGCCTCGTCAGCGTTGGCTGGGGTGTAATGGTGGTAGTAGATGGAGTCGTAGTAGCGTACGAGTCGAATGTCTCAGCAGCTTCACCTGAAACAGACAAGAAGAAATTATATATATTAATACAGGGCTCGAACATCGGCCGAGCTCCCGATGTGACTTGCTTTGCGTGTAGAGAGACAATTTGGGCGCACACCCATATAGGCGTGCAGCTCGCCAGAGATAGCTGTTGGTGTCCTCGACTCTTGGCTATTAGCTTGCATGTGAGCACGTACGTGCAATCGCACATGCATTTGCATACATGCATTGCCGATGCATCACAGCGCTGCAGAGTGGGCAGAGTACTTCGCCGCAATCTTGCCCGAGGCGCTAGAAGGCATGGTCGTGCCTTGATCAGCCATTGCTTGGCTTGATGTTGTTGGCGCGCGGAAGCCGACATAGGTGCGGAGCCATTGATGATAGCGTCCCGGCTCACGTCCGTGGTGTGGGTGCGTCTCGTTGTCTGCCTCGCCAACGTCGCAAGGGACGCGGAGTGGCGGACGCCGATGACACGTTCGTTGTGGCTTGGCGCATGTGAGACTACCGACCTCGCATCTCAAGTGCGACGACAGCGTTGGTGTAGATGCGGATCAAGCCGTCGTCGACGGCGTCGTCGTCCTTGTGGAGCCAATGTCGACAGCATCCAGGGTCCCTTCTTCAACACGGCGGCCGCGTCGAGGTAGATGGAGCCGCTGTCGATGGCGACCGGGCTCACCCCTTGCAGTGCGGCGATATCGTGTAGACGAAGCTGCTGGCTGGCAGCCCGGTGCAAAGTCGACGTAGTGGATGTACATGGCGCAGCCATGTGTGGTGTCTGCCTCGCCAGCGTCGAGAGGGACACGTGGTGGCGAAGTAGGTAGAGTTGCCCATGCAGGTGTCATCCTGCCATGGACGTCGGCGACGCGTTCATCATGCGTATGAGCCGAGCCATCTGACCTCGCATCTCGAGTGTGGCTACAGCGTCGGCATAGACACAGAGCATCGTCTATGTCGTCCAGGTTCGCCTTCGTCGTTAGGCGTTGTCATCGGTGGTGTAGACAGATATGGTTGTGGACGTCAATGAAGACCGTCGCCATACTCGTCGGCGTGACAGCTGGTGTGTGCAACGCATCAGCCTTCCGGTGCACGTTGCAGCTGCCTTGCATGGCTGGAGATGACATCGTTAGCACGTCATGGCATGGCACGCTAGTGTTAACTCCGGCCGGCGGCTCCATGGTGTTCAATATGGACCGTTCCTGCATCCAAGTAGGAAGGCACCAAGAAAAATAGAATAAGATATATACATATCCTCACCATAGGAAATACGCATGCCATGCATATGGCCATCACGTCCGGTAGGTCCTGGCACATGCAGAAGCGATGCAGATAGCCGCTGACTCACGGCGTGCTTTCGGCATTGCTCTCTCTCGAACACGACGGCCTACTCGTCGATGGATATTGGCCGGCGGCGACTTGGTGGCTGGGCGTCACGGAGCATGCGCACAACAGCGCTCCCTTCGTACGTGCGGCCTGTCGATGTGAGTATCCTGACCGTGCGTTCGCGTTGTGCCAGCCGGCCAGCGCTAGCACAGGACCGTATCCGGTGATCCGCGTCAAATCCCGATCTGGATGCATGGCGCCGTGATGGCGGCTGTCCTTGCTGTGATCCAATCGGATCATGCCGATCTTGGCCGAAGGCAGCTTGGCGACGCGGTGTAGATCGGGGTCGTCATGGATGGCGCGGCGCCGTGGCGTGGCAGCTGCCCTTTAATGCAGATCGTCATCGTGCACACACACACTATCTGCTAGGCAGCCTGACGGCGCCCCTGGATGCAAAGTGTGATCCCTCTTGTCGTGAGGATGGCATGTCCATGGATGGATCTTGACCGGCGACTTGATGGCGCCCTGCTCGGCGACGGCGTAGCAGCCTTGCGGCAAAGCCTAGGCGCGAGCGCGTCTGCGCTCCCTCCGCCAACCGTGCACGACGATGTGATTATCCTGCGGCTCCTTGTGACGCAATGATTATCGCAGTCGTTATCGCAGTCCTTCCGGCTCGATGAATGAAGGCCTGCCTGCTCTGCTGCGCAGCCTGACGGCGCGTGGATGCAAAAGTCAGGTCCTCCCCATGTGGAGTCCAGGGGCTCGTTTATATAGGCCACAGCTAGGGTATAGGAGGGGCTTACCGCTGCACCCAGGCGCCGCCAGGAGGTTGTTACGGGGCTGCCGAGATATCAGGAATCGATTCACAAGATAAGTACGTACGTCCTTATCCGGCTGCCGTTGCAAAATATCCAAGCCATACTTGATCGACTTGTTTCCTGGCTGAATAATGGGCCTAAACTAATCAAGCCCAAGTTCACGTTATCAACCGTACATAAGTACATGACTCCACATGTTTGAAAAGGTTTATATATCTCATATTGGCGCACATGCGTATGTATAGGTGCAGCCACACACACACTAGCTTGTCATAAGCACATACAGTGTATGTATATATATGTAACTTGGAGTATATACATATATGCACTCCTCTCCTTATAGCTGCTAGACGCCATGCATATACTAGCTGTCAGCTCGACCATTGATCTTGAGGATACGATATATATACGTACCCAAAGCCAATATATAATTATTAGCTTTGCTTCTCTTATTTCATACAATCATATATGGCACACCGTTGAGTACAAAAATATTTCTTGATAGCACATATTAATGTATATGCACATGTGTGAGAAAAGTTGTACAAAATCTCGTCAAACAGACAGTCAAACAAGGGATATAATGCTTGCACACACTGTTTCACGGATTGTAAGGGTATTTTTTTGAAAAACTATCGAAAGGTTGTGTACCCTGGCTACCGTCGATTTTTTCCCAAGGGTCACGTGTTAAGAAAGAAAGGGAAACATTTCAACGGTACCGCAGACCACAATGCCAAGCCTCGCAACCGGACTGGTAAGGATGTACTGGAGATGGTCAACGATGTCAAAGTAGTGTTTGGGAAGGGACCTGGCAGCATACCTGTTCCAAACGACGGTGAAGGTCACGCACCCATGTGGAAGAAGAAGTCAATATTTTGGGAGCTACCCTATTGGCAAGTCCTAGAGGTTCGCGCAAATTGACGTGATGCACCTAACAAAGAATCTTTGTGTCAACCTGCTAGGCTTCATGGGTGTGTACGGGAAGCATAAGGACACACCTGAAGCGACGACTGGACGATGATGGACGCCAATACTTAGGCCCTGCTAGCTTTAGTCTTACCAAAGAAGAGAAGGAAAGCATGTTTGAATGCCTAAACAAATCAAGGTACCATCTGATTCTCCTCAAATATAAAGCAATTAATAAATGTGCCGGAGAAGAAATTTCAACACTTCAAGTCCCATGATTGCCACGTGCTCATGACACGCTTGCTTCCAGTTGCGCTAAGAGGGATTCTACCTCCCCAAAGTACGCCTGTTGCTCGTGAAGCAATGTGCATTTCTCAATGAAATATCTCGCAATGCAATCGATCCGCCAGGAATTAACTAAGCTACTGCAATGATGTGGTTCAAGTGTCTTGTCGGCTTTGAGTTGGTGTTCCCTCCCTCCTTCTTTAATATCATGACACACCTCCTAGTTCACCTAGTCAAAGAGATTGCTATTCTCGGTCCCGTGTTCCTACACAACATGTTCCCTTTGAGAGGTTCATGGGAATCTTGAAGAAATATGTTCACAACCGGGCTCGCCTTTAGGGAAGCATCGCCGAGGGCTACGGAACGTAGGAGGTCATTGAGTTTTGTGTTGACTTTATTCCCGACCTTGACCCAATTGGTGTCCCCGAATCGCGACATGAGGGAAGGCTAAGTGGAAAGGGGACACTAGGAAAGAGAACACTAGGAAAGAGAACATATATCAGTATGGAGGATAATAATTTCAACAAAGCACAATACGCTTACGCAAAAAAACAAAGACTTTGGTGTGTCCGTATATCCAAGAACATAAGGAGCTAATACGATCAAAGTTTCCTCGACATGGATGAGGATTCTATTAGGCGTGAGAACTTGTCAAGTTTTATCTGTTGGTTGAAAAAAATGTCAAGGTGATCGAGTCTTCCAGAGCAAAATATATAGGTTGGTCGCACAACCATCGTGGCATGTCCTCACATACAAAGGGTATGAAATAAATGGTAGCACATTTTACACAGTATCCCAGATAAAAGGAGCACGAACCAAAAACAAAGGTGTTCGAATAGATGCCAAGACCCAAATGGGAGGAAAGAAACATTTTATGGCTGCATAGAGGACATATGGGAACTAGACTATGGAGGTAATTTCAAGGTCCCTTTGTTTAAGTGCCGCTTGGGTGAAGTTGACCTAAGCGGGGCTTTAGCAGCTTGACCCAGATTATGGATCGACAACAAAGTGGATCTAAAACCACGTATTATAAAGAAGAACCATTTGTCCTCGCCAAAGATGTAAGTCAGGTATTCTATGTGAAAGACATGGCTACAAAACCTAAGAAAGGGAAAAAACAACAAGGAGCCAACAAATGATGAGCCCAGACGCCACATTGTTCTTCCGTGTAAATCAAACATCGTAGGAATTGAGGACAAGTCGGACATGTCGAAGATTATGAGAAGCAAATCGAATTGTGCGTTTCAAAGTGAGCAAGGATCCTCCATCTTACTCAATGAAGAAGACACTCCATGGACAAGATAGAAGCCAACTTAATTTAGTGTTTGTGTAATATCGTATTTTGAGACAAGCCTATATGTAATAATTATGACCGAATATCTTTATTAGTTTCTTTCATTTGACAATGTTTGACAATGCTACGAATATACTTTTAAAAAACAAGTAATGTCGAATTTTTACATACGATAATGTAAAAATAATGTTCCCGCCAAAATACATTATATTTAATTATTTTATTTAATGGCAACAATTTTGCATTAATGAATTATTGATTATTAACTACATTATCATAGCTAGTCAATAGAAAAAGGTAAAAATTTTTAGGTTACATATTTTTATAGTGTGGAGTAAAACAATGTGCAGTTCAATTCAATTTTTTAAAAGATTTAAAATTGCTATGTAATTTTCTATATTTAAAATGAATTGTAGTGAATAAATGAAAAGAAAATGTAAAACAAAAACAAAGGATGAAACGTGGCGGGAGATAGGAAAAATTTCACCTTTACTCCCTACCGCACTCACGGCCCGGAGTAAAAGTGGGCGATTGTGCCGCCCCGCCCTAAAATTCACCTTTACTCCCGGCCGTGAGTGCACCGGGAGTAAAGGGGGGGACTTCTACTCCCGGCTGGGGAGGGGAGCCGGGATTAAAGGTGCTCTACTTCCGGTTGGGGAGGGGAGCCGGGAGTAGAAGTCCCCAAAGATATAACTTCGGCGCCCTGTTCCCCTCCTTCCTCCGCCCCTCCGCCGATCCAGATCGACGCCGTCTTCATCGTCTCCGTCGTCGTCCGCCACGCGCGCCTCCTCCCCAACATCGAGTCGCCACGCCCGCCGTCCGCCACGCGCCTCCGGCGCCCTCCCCTCGCCTACTCGCCGGGCCATGCGGTCCGCCACGCGCCTCCGCTGCGCCATCCCGCCGCCGAGGGCCGGCGCCGCCGCTCCAAGTCCTCGTCGCCGCGCGCCCGGCTCCCGGCACCTCATCCACGCCGTGCGCGTGTCCCACGGCCGCGCCGCCATCCGCGCTAACGGCCCCTTCCTCACCGCCGGCCCCGACCCTCTCCCCGCGCGACCGCCGGCCGGCCTTCGCCGCCTCCTCCGCTGGAGATCCACGGCCGGGCGCGCCCTTCCTCGGGCTCCGCCCGCCCCGCCAGACGGCTGGGCCCTTCCTCGACGGCCACAGCCGCCTCCGCCGGCACCGCCCGCCGACCCCAGCGCGCCCACGCCCGCCCCGCCGCCAAGGTGAAAAAAAAAATCCAAGAAAATTTTTAAAACAAATGTCAGAAATCTAAAAAAATGTTGTAAAAAAAAATAAATGGAGATTTTTTGTATATGATTGTATGAGAATTGTAAACAATTGTAAAACCGTGTTAGGGTTTCCGATCGACGACTTTAGATTTTTCGCGAATGCACGTGTCCGGGTTCTCGACGACGAACTAAACTAAAAACTTACTTCCCGACGAATCCATGTGTTAGGGTTTCCGACGACGCCGACGTTTTTTTTTCGATCCATGTACAAAGAGTTCAATGTAACATGTAAAATTGCAACTTAGTTTTTCCGATGAAAGCACGTGTTAGGTTTTCGACGAAGAACTAAACTAAAAACTTACTTTCCGACGAAAAAGCACGTGTTAGGGTTTCCGGCGACTTTAGTTTTTTTTTTAATATGTGTTAGGTTTCCGACAACGCCGACGCGTTTTCGATCGATGTAACATGTAAAACTGAAACTTAGTTTTTCCGACGGAAAGCATGTTGGTATTTGTTATGCTTACAGAGAAATAATTATAAATCCGCAAGCGCCGCGGATGTCCAAAGGAGCATTTCACCCGGGAGGGTTTTAAATATCGAATCCACGAGGAAGACATGACAAACAATTCATTTAATTAAAGGTAGTGATAGAAGACTAATGAGATTTGGTGGTTTAGCATTTACTTAAACAGATGAGCCAATAATAATAGTAATAATGATAAGGTATATGAGACAGTAGAGGTGCACGTGGTGAGCATAAGATAAGATTAATTCCTAGTAAGATTAGGATTGATTTATAACAAAGGGACAATTCTTAGGTAGCATACAAAGAATCTACAAAATGTTTAGACAGGCATAGCATAAGATCATATATATATCAAAACCATAAATAAGAATGTGCACCCCAAGATTACTTAAGAAAATCAGAACTAAACAAGATAATCCCAAGAACCATTATCAACTAGTCTTATACACGGGGATGGATTGCAAAGGACTCAATAGTGTTTGCCACCACTACGATCTACCACACCTAATTATACATATAAGGTGAATCCGCAAGTAAATTATATCTAAGCACCATGCTTACATACTTTCTACTACCTAGCACACAAATGTAATATACTAGGAGCTCTACGAATAAGTGCGTTGAATTACCATGAATAATGATCATATCAAATATGCTATAATTAGAATAAAGTATAAGTAGACTAATTGCATACATAGTAATGAAATAGCACAAAGGTGTATGAGAATAATAATAATATTGATCCATAGTGTAACTTACGTATCCGAACCGGAGCAGACGCTCTCTCTTCTCTAAACTCGACTTTCTATCTAAACTAGGCTCTAGATTAGAGCTATGAATTAGCTATCCTATCTCTTGGTGTCTCCTCTTCTACTCCCTGCCTTGGCTTCTTCTTGATCTCCTTCTTGATGATGACTTGAGGCTTCGATCATATTGGATTGATTGATTCAGGGAGGCCTAGGGTCTTTATATATGGGTCTTCTCATGTCTCTCCAAATACCCTCAAGCAATATGGTACTAATCTTCATGAGCCTTGACAATAAACGATGACCATCGGATCAAACCGACATTACACGACCGGATTAGATCGCGTCTTAGAGGCGGTGGAGGAAGGTTCCGGAGACAGGGCTTGCGTGCGGGTTACCAAGTAGGGCCGATCGGCCCCATTATTACCCGATCGCCCGGGGAGTTCCCCACGCGGGTCCCGCCGTCGTGCGCCGTGGCTTCCGGAGTCTTCTAGATGATGTTTTCTTCGGTGTCAAGTTTCGCTCACGCCGGAGTAATCCGGAGCCTTCTAGACTTGTTTCGAGTTGGATTGCGTTACGTTACGCCTGTTGTATGACACGCCATTTCTCGCTTTTTTTCTTTAAGTCCCTCGCAAAATCACAACTTTACCAAAACTCATGGAAATCATTAATAGAAACCCCTAATAAGGTAATCTAATTATATTTTAGTTCTTTTCCATGAATTGTTGATGCATAAAAATATGAGTTAGTGAGCATCAACAAACTCCCCAAGCTTACCTCTTGCTAGTCCCTAGCAAGACTCGTGGTGTGTTACCAAATCAAATCTCAACCAAGGTAGGATGAAAAATTCAGAATCATAAACTTGCTTATATCTACTTGAGAGCATGGGGTTTTCATCATACATGAGTCTTGGACTATTGAAAGATAGAACAATTAAGTCAAACACCATGTCTCAAGTTCGTGGTTTCACTATAACTCGAGTTTTTACAAAAGATATTTTTCAAGGTGAAAGCACGTAGTGTTCCCCGTATGACAACAATAAGAGTAAACATTTAACTTCTTAGCCTTTTTCTTTGCCTCTTTTGTTTCTAAAAATATATCTCTTTTATGGCAATAATTTTTAAGAGAACCTTGGGTTACAAGACAACTTGTTTGGAGGAGAGGTGAGCTCTTCTCGCCAGTATTGACTTTTGTCACATTCTTCTCTCTCCTTTTTTTTTTTTTTTCGAGATGTGGGCTCTACTCGCCCCGAACACTTGTCCATTTTTCATCTCTTTTATTAGGGAGGTAGGCCCTTCTCGCCTAGTAGAACACTTGTTCATTTCTCTCCCTCTTTCTCGCCTCACTTTTCTCTCATAGATATATATTTTTTTTTTACTTTTCTTGTCATGCCCAAGTCTCTTGAAAGCATAGAGAGATATATATAGAAGCAACTTTAGCATATTTTCAACAAGGCATTTATTTTATTTTATCCGCTTTATGTCATACAGAGACTCATCATTTTTAGAATTTTCAAAGATTAATACTCCGTAATTTAAGTGTCACGTATGAACAAGATAGATAGTAGCTCAACTTTTATCATATCATATCACCAATTGCCTAGACTTGAAATCTAAGATCATACTCCCACGTAACTCAAGCTCAAAGCATGTTTTAGAATCTAAATAATTATATCCATGTTCGGGGGAGAAGTAAAGATGGTAAACTAGGCATTTATCACAGAGGGAGCAACATCTATCATGTTCTTATAGCATAATTCATTACTCTTATTATTATTGTTCTCATTTTTTTTTTTATTCGCACACCTATATATATATATATATCAAAAACTAAACTTTATTTATACTAGCTAGCTAAACAAACCTAAATATAGCCTAAATAATTAAAAACCATAGTAATATAAATAGATAGATAGATACTTACCTCAACCACTCCTTCCCCAATAGTCCGATAGATAATTACCTCGGGGCACTCCTTCCCCAAGGGTCTCGACGGTAATTACCTCGGGGCACCTTGCCCGAGGGTCCGACGGTTGGTTGGTTGGTTGGTGTTGAACAGGGTTTCCCCTCACCGTGGTTTTTTACGGGGACCACTCCCCAAGCCGCTTGTTGCACTTACCCATGCCTCGACGGCCGAAGAGCCTTTCCAGCTTGTTCAAGATTAGTCTCCACCGTGTCTTGATGTCGCCCAAATTGTTTTCCCTTTGTTGTATCCACTCTTGTTGATTGTAAAGGAGGTCGGAGTGGACGCTCGAGTGTCGATGATGGTGCGCATGTTGTTATGCATACCTTGGCGAATATCGCTGGGTCGCGTACTCGAATCCCGCAAAAGAACGGGCGGGCGGTATAAATGCTTTGCATTACTACCTTCGGGCATTTCGTGTGTGGGCAGCGGTCCTCCGGGTAGGCGCGGCGGGATACGGGGGCACGAAGCCTTCGTGACGCCCGGTATGCCGCGCCCTCCCCGGTTTGGTCAGCCTCCTCTGAATGGGACGCCGGCTCGTTGATGTGGATGGTCGACGGTGGACCGGCCGTGCCTCGCAGATTTATCAAGAAAGATTGCACAAGATATATGCCCAATCCCGGGTTAGGAAGCGGGATTGCGCCATTATTATGAAGGTAGTAGTATTGCTCTTGATCCTTTCTCTACCCAAATGCCTTGCCGAAATAATCATACCCTATAATCTCCCGTGGAGTGGTTATGTAAATGATGGTGGTGTCGCCACCAAGCGCACCGAGATCACCGGCTATTCGTGTGATTAAAGATGTGCAGCTTTATGTCCCCAACTAGGTTGGGAAGCGGCGGCCGTGTTCTACTAATGACTTAACAGTGAGACGAATATTCTTTTTAACAAATGCATATAAGAATGCCAGCCTGATGCTCGTACGGTGATGTTGTCTTTACGTGGGAAGAGGACAAGGGCCATCCATTTGTGCAAAAATCTTAAAGTTGGAAGATGGATATCATTCGTGCGTGGCCGGTGAAACATGCCCTTTCCCGAAATTTCTTGCCGTAAAAATCTCTCCTCGTTAAAGTCACTCAAGATAGAGGTCACCTCTATGGGGCAGCTTTGATGCGAAGCCTAATGCAAAGGCTCGCTTGTTTCCGTGTCATGGTGTAAGGTTGACGGAATAACCGGAAGGTTACCCCGCTCCCATCCTCGTAATTTAAAGTGCACAGAAACTCTAAGGTAAGAAGTCGGCACCCCCTTTCAGAGGTGTCGTAAAAAGATGACCATCCTAATAACTGAAAAATATATGTAAACTCCGATAAAATCCCTATATGATCCATGAATTCGTTATCTAGCATAGGAGTTAATACAAAATCTCTATTTTTCAATTTGTTATACCGACTTCTCTCCTCCCCCCCTCCTCGTATGGAGGTGAACGCCCAAGGTTAGAGTTTTACCTTGGCTAGGCGAGGCCATTGGTGATGGAGAAGCGGTTGGCGATGGTGTCGCTGGGGTGTCCACGCCATGTCTTGCCCGAACTAGCCCGAGCGGGAGCGTGTCTTGAGAAGCCTTCCAAACATGGCTGGTATTTAAGGGAAGAAGATTGGCTAGAGGGTTTTTGGCTGGAAGGGAGGATTATCTCCGCAGATTTTTCCTCTTCCTAGTTTTCTATTCTTTTCTCCTCTATTTCTCTCCTTCTCCTATTTCCTATTTCGAGCTCTACTTCTCCTTGAAAACCGTAAATATGTGTTGCTTGTGATGAGAATGGCAAGGGGCTGGCTGCCCCTTTTATAGGGCAAGGAGGGGAGGCCGATCGTCCCGATAATAGGGCCGATCGGCCCCCAAATGGGTCCCACTTTCGGTGCCCTCTCCACCATCTAAAGTTTGCTGAAATTCCACGCTAGAATAGTATTTGTTTGGTCAAGTGGAGTGCTGCTGGTGGAAAATGGATGGAGGGGAAGAAAAGGAATAAAGAAAGTGGTGATTTGATGTTTTGTCCCTATGACATGTGGGTCCCACTTGTGAGGTTGCATTATTTTTGTATTTTCTGAATAAAAATGAATAAATAAAAGCAAAGAAGAAGTAAAATTATTTTTATGCCACCACGTAAAAGTAATTATACGGGTTTTCACTCCACAAAAATTATTAATCATGGGGCGAAATTTTTCTTTTTTACGGTGAATGTAAAAGTGCAGGAATTTAAATTGCGTAAAATAATGCAAGGAATAAAAATATTTTTGGATTTTTAGATTTTTACCGAATTACCCGACGGCGAGGGTCCGTAGTTAAGGTCCTCGAACGGGGACCTTCAAATCTTCTAGTCCTCTTGTGCATCCTCCATCGGAGAGGATGGTTCGTCTGCATCGCCTTCTCTTGATCGATCATGTTCGCATTGGTGGCGAAGTTCTCGTCCGGGTTTGAAGGCGAACTTCTCCTCCTTTCCGCTGATCTCAAATGTGATTTCTCCAAATACCGACGTTGATGTGAGCGCTGGCGGTGCTTAGGAATGGTCGTCCCGAGAATTAGTGAGACCCTCGAGTTCGGGTGCATGTCCAAACACAACGAAGTCAACCGCACAAAGAACTCCCGATCCTCACCGAACATTCTCGGCGATTCCCCGACGGGTAACGAACTGATTGATCTCGCTAGTTGTAGACACATTGATGTTGGAACCAAGGTAGGGTGCTTGAGCTTGTCGAAGACAACCTTGGGCATCACGACACTTGCTCCAAGATCGCAGAGTGCATTGTTGAAATATTGATCTCCGATTGAGCACTCTATAGTGGGGCATCCCGATCCTTTTTCTTGATAGGTGATGTGTTTAGGATTGCCGCACTACACTCTTCTCCCCATAACTTGATGATCTCTCAGTAGTTGGTAGTGGTCTCTTCTTGTTCGGATATCTCTTATGTACTTGGCGTATGTCGGGACCTCGCATGGCATCTAGTAGAGGTATATTGACATAAAGCTTTTGGATTACCTCGACGAATTTGCCGAATTGATCATCAAGTTGAGGTCTTCTCATTCTTCTTGGATATGGTAGGAAGTTGGTGTCGTGGAAAGTCTTGTCCTCGCGGGTTCTTGGCGCACAACTTCTTCTACGCCGTCGCCCTTATCTTCGGAATGTTGGCCGGTACTACGGGTGGTGCAGAGCCGCAGTGCCGTAGGTTTTCCTAGCGTAAGGTCTTATCGCGCCTGTTGGGTATGGTGGATCGGTGGTTTGCTTACCACCTCTCGCTCGATGTTATATACCGCCATGATTAGTGGCAAATGTGCATAGCAAACAGCATAATTTTTGATAATTTTGATTCTAGTTTGATATTAAAAGCAACTTGTTCTTTTATCATAGCAGTAAAAGTTATCCATTTTAGCATTTATATCTTCTAGAATTTTATCATTAGCAACTAACTTCTTAGAAAAACTATCATTAATTTTAACTTGCTCTTCAATTAGTTCTCGTAAAGAAGGTTGCTTGAATTTATTACCCGAATTAAAGTTATTACCTCGAATACTTACCCGCGTAAGTTGGTCGTGGTTATGGGTCTTCTCTTTGGGTTGGTGCTGACTTGTGAACCACCAAGCTTGAACTTTTTGAAGCGTTCATGTAGTCTTGTAAAGCTTGTCGATCCTTCTTGTAGTTGGCTCGCTCCTCGAGCCGCTTTAGTAGCACGCCCATCCCAGCTTGATACCGCCTTTCAGTTCTTCTTGTTCTTCTTGTACTTCTTCACTTTGATGACAAAAGATTGTGTGTTCTTCGGGTCCAAATTTTGATTTTCTCGATATCTTGCACATAAGTATGTCGGCTTTCCCCGGTGTGAGTGATAAGAATGATCCTCCAAAGAAGGGCGCCTAGATGCTCTCTTGGTTTTTGATTTAGTCCATGGTAGAATCCTTGTAAGAGCATCCATTCCTCCATTCCATGGTGAGGGCAATCTGATATGTATTCTTGCAAACGTTCCCATGCCTCTGGAATAGATTCTCCCTTCTGCTGTTGAAAGTTGGCAATTTTTCCACGTAAGGCATTGGTTTTGCCTCTATGGGGAAAAAACTTTGCTAGGAATGCGGTAGAACATTTCTCCCATGTGTTTATCTTTTGTTCATTGAGTAGAACCATTGCCTCGCTCTTCCCAATAGTGAGAAAGGGAATAAACGGAGCAGGATCGTGTCCTTGGGAATGTCCTTGATGTTGATGGTGGCGCCTATCTCCATGAAAGTCTGGAGATGAGTGCTTGCATCTTCATGTGTCTTTCCTTCAAACGGGTTAGCTTGCACCATGTTGATGAGGCTTGCCTTGAGCTCAAACTCATGATTGATTGGAAGTGTAGGTCCAAAGGCGAATGTTCTTGATGTTTGGAGCAGAGAACTCTCGCAACGCCTTTTCGTGCATGGCTTCGTGGACTTGGTGTAGCTTCTTGGGTTGACTTGATTCAGATGATCTAAGTGTAGTGAACCACAATCAAACCTGTTAATACCCTGCGAATAAGATAGAAAAAGACAATAAACGGGTAAATCTGTTTAAGCAGGGATGCTAAGTAGCAAAATCCACACTTAGTATTCATCTATCGATAATCAAAAGAATAGCTATCAAAATCTTCCCCGTCAACGGCGCCAGAAATGCTTGTTGGTATTTGTTATGCTTACAGAGAAATAATTATAAATCCGCAAGCGCACGGATGTCCAGTGAGCATTTCACCCGGGGAGGGTTTTAAATATCGAATCCACGAGGAAGACATGACAAACAATTCATTTAATTAAAGGTAGTGATAGAAGACTCATGAGATTTGGTGGTTTAGCATTTACTTAAACAGATGAGCCAATAATAATAGTAATAATGATAAGGTATATGAGACATGTAGAGGTGCACGTGGTGAGCATAAGATAAGATTAATTCCTAGTAAGATTAGGATTGATTTATAATAAAGGGACAGTTCTTAGGTAGCATACAAAGAATCTACAAAATGTTTAGACAGGCATAGCATAAGATCATATATATATCAAAACCATAAATAAGAATGTGCACCTCAAGATTACTTAAGAAAATCAGAACTAAAACAAGATAATCCCAAGAACCATTATCGACTAGTCTTATACACGGGGATGGATTGCAAAGGACTCAATAGTGTCACACCACTACGATCTACCACACCTACCCGGCATATAAGGTGAATCCGCAAGTAAATTATATCTAAGCACCATGCTTACATACTTTCTACTACCTAGCACACAAACCGTAATATACTAGGAGCTCTACGAATAAGTGCGTTGAATTACCATGAATAATGATCATATCAAATATGCTATAATTAGAATAAAGTATAAGTAGACTAATTGCATACATAGTAATGAAATAGCACAAAGGTGTATGAGAACAATAATAATATTGATCCATAGTGTAACTTACGTATCCGAACCGGAGCAGCTCTCTCTTCTCTAAACTCGACTTTCTATCTAAACTAGGCTCTAGATTAGAGCTATGAATTAGCTATCCTATCTCTTGGTGTCTCCTCTTCTACTCCTGCCTTGGCTTCTTCTTGATCTCCTTCTTGATGATGACTTGAGGCTTCGGATCATATTGGATTGATTGATTCAGGGAGGCCTAGGGGTCTTTATATATGGGTCTTCTCATGTCTCTCCAGCGTCCTCAAGCAATATGGTACTAATCTTCATGAGCCTTGACAATAAACGATGACCATCGGATCAAACCGACATTACACGACCGGATTAGATCGCGTCTTAGAGGCGGTGGAGGAAGGTTCCGAGACAGGCTTTGCGTGGGCCACCAAGTAGGGCCGATCGGCCCCATTATTGGGCCGATCGGCCCGGAGGGGGTTCCCCTCGGGTCCCGGCCGTGCGTCGTGGGGCTTCCGGAGTCTTCTAGATGATGTTTTCTTCGGTGTCAAGTTTCGTTCACGCCGGAGTAATCCGAGCCTTCTAGACTTGTTTCGAGTTGGATTGCGTTACGCTACGCCTGTTGTATGACACGCCATTTCTCGCTGTTTTTTCCGTTAAGTCCCCGCAAATCACAACTTTACCAAAACTCATGGAAATCATTAATAGAAACCCCTAATAAGGTTATCTAATTATATTTTAGTTCTTTTCCATGAATTGTTGATGCATAAAAATATGAGTTAGTGAGCATCAACAAAGCACGTGTGTGTTAGGGTTTCCGGCGACTTGAGATTTTTCGCGAATGTGTGTTAGGGTTTCTAATTGATGATGAACTATACTTTTCGATGAATGCATGTGTTAGGGTTTCCGCGACGCCAAACGTGTTTCGATGTACAACGTAACATGTAAAATAAAAACTTAGTATGCTTTTTGCTTTTCGAGGATAGATGGCCGATCCAAGAGACAACATCAACATGGACGATGAAGAAGTAATGATGAATATTATCCACGGTGGTGGCAATGATGAAGTTGACGATCATAATAATAATGAAATGGAAGATGGAGATGTCGACCAATACTTAATGGATTTTGTGCGTAACAACCCAGGCAGTTATGACGAGGAGGTATATATGTGTTATTTTGTAAGAATTAATATATATATATATATATATAGGACTAGCGCTATTTGGTACCAGAGGCACTAAATAATATATAGAGCGTCGACGACTTAGGCAGGAGCTCCGGCGAGCGTGACCGAAACCGTAAATTTCCCTCGCGAGACTGTAAGTATTACTCCCAGTTCTCTCCGCAACCATAATTTTCCCCGTCCAATCGTAAGTCTTACTACCAGAGCTTTCCCGCAACAGTAAAAAAATTTTCCGCAACCGTAAGTTTTACTACAGCTTTGTCCTTATCGTAAGGCCGACTAGTAAGAATTACTACATGATGATGAGGCGATACCAAGGCTGAGTAGTAAGAATTACTCTTGCGGAAACGATCTATCTCTAGGGGGTAAGTATTACTACCATTAACCGAAGGGATAAGTACTACTACAGCTCTTGCCGCACGTAATTGTCCAATGAAGAGTAAGTATTACTACTAGCTCTTGCAACCATACCTGCTTTAACAGTAGTCTCCCACAACCATAAAGTTTCTTCTCAATTTTTCTTCACAACCGTAAAAGTTCAAGAGTCAAGTCAAATCCTTCGCGTGAATCAATTTTCAGCTCTACTACCACTATCTGAAGTGGACACGTTGTTTGGACAAACTACATATTTAGTAGTAAGATTCTATTTTTAGGCCTGACATGTTGCGTGGACATTGGAGGTCGTGTAGTACAGCAGTACTTTAATTCACTGCTAACAATGATTATTTTGATGGAGTAGTAATTCTTTAAAAATCAAGTAGTACTATTATTTGCTCGTTCAACGGCCCCAACCATAACATTTCAGGCTTTGCTGCCATAAAATATTTTTTCCCGCAAACTATGAACCACTAGATCTTACAGCTCAATTAACCGTAATTTGACCATAATTATTTTACTCCTCAATTAACCGTAAATGCCTACAATTAAGGAAGTTACTGATTTGTGCATTGGAAAGGATGTAATTTTCTTCCCAATTAACGGTACAAGCCTATAATTAAGGAAGTCAATGACCTATTTTTAAAGAAAGATAACAATTTGTTTCTTTCAAATGCATCGTTGATTTGTTTCTTTCAAAAAAAAAGGATGGATAAGGACTACAGAGGACCCTGATTCCGTGGAACGGTGAACTAATAATGATTATTTCAGAATTCATCGTTTATGGATCAAACATATATGCCACAAATTTTAATAGTAATAATTACAAAGTCATCAACTCTTCTACACAAAATTATATTACAAGGCACTTGCTCTTGGCAGTGATTAAAATCACAGAACAAAGTAGCACCAATTTGATCTTCAAAATTCATCCAAAAATCCGCAGAGGACGCCTTCGAGCAGGCAGATCCATGAAACGGAGACAACCGTGTAAGGTGACGCAGCACTATGTTCCGATCTAAAAGCTTCTCCACCTCGTAATGCTGACGCCAGAAGTTCTTCCTTTTCTCTACTTCCAAAACTGCAAAAATTCCATCAAAAATCACAAAAGAATAGGGAAAGTCCGCTGAGGAAAAAATAAAAAGAGAAACGAGCACAGCAAAAGTCCAGGATGTGCCTCACCCTCGCCTGTACGAGATGTGCCTCCGCCCTCCGCCGGCCCCCTGCCTTGTGCTGCTGCTGCCGTGGACAACTCCTACTGCCGCCGGCGTCGCCCCAGGAGGCAGCTGGCCACCACCGCTGCCATGAGGGTCCGGCCCTGCCGCGCCATGGCTCCTCGGTACGCCGTCCTCGGCCGCAGGGATGTGCGCTCCTTTGTGCACTGTCCTCGGCCCTACGGACCCCCCCATCCACGCGGCACCATGGCTGGTGCTGGACCTGCATTAGGAAATTGGTGAGAGGACCGACAACCTGGGGCTGCCGTGCCCACTGGTCGAAGCGCATCACCGCCGGGCGCCGCTGTTCCCACGGGTCGAGCCGCGAGGCCGCGGACCTGAGGACGAAGATGCTGGCGTGGTACGAGCTGCTGTGGGTCGGTGGCCTGCCGCGACGGGAGGTGTACGAGTGGCCATTGCATCGTTGGGAAGGAGCTCTCCATCGCCGCGCAGAGAAGGTCCTCCACCGCTGCCAAATCTCGGGAAGGAGCCGCCGTTTGGCCTGCGAGATCCATATCAAAGGAGAAAAATAAAAAGGTGAGCTGCGACGCCACCCAGAATTGTCATGTGCGTGCGGAGCGGCGCCATCACCAGGCGGTTGCAGAGAGGTACTGACGCCGATCGGGGCTGCCGGTTGTGAAAGGGAGACGTCGTCGCCATGGGTCTTAGGAAGGTGGAGGGGTCGCTGCCGTCGGTGGAACTCTAGATCTGCGCGCTGAGAAGCAAGATCACGCAGCTGGGCTTCCCATGGCCGTTTGGGTGCAGGTAGCGCCACTGCGGCGTTGAAGCCGGGGAATGCCGCCGTCGCGAACAATATAAGGGCACCGGCGATTAAATCGTTGCTAAATTTAGGTGCGGGATTCTAGGGGCTGGGTAATACTTCTTCTTGAGGAATTGAGGAGTACTCCGTATTAGCCACTGCATGCTGGCCAGAAGGAAGTTTTACGGTGCCGGATGCTGGGCAGGGGACGGCGGGCTAGTAGTAAGAATTACTACTGCGGGAACGATATTTGCGGTTGCGGGGATTCTGGGTGGAGGATGCCGGAGCACGGCGGCGCTCCGCCGTAGCTCTAAATATTATTTAGAGCGGAGCATCCTAAATAGCAGACATATATATATATATATATATATATATATATATATATATATATATATATATATATATGGAAAATCTTTTTCTACTCCTAGGGAGTAGTTACTCCCATGTGTATATCTCTAGATTTAGGGTGTATATGACCAAACGAAGTGTATGTAGACGAAAGTATATGATCATACTAGACCATCTAGGGTGTTATTTATGTTAAGTATGTATACATACCTAGAGTATGTGGATATACTTTTATATATACAGCAGAGTAGTGGCAGTTTTTGGTAAATATTAAAAAGTATAGGTTCCTTCGAATTTTTTTGCATAGTAAGATTTGAAGTATCTTAATATAAGTATATAAACATACTCAAACTGCTAAATTAGTATGAACGATACGCAATGTGTTCTTTTGAAGATGGGAGTAACTACTCCCGAGTAGAAAACACTCACCCTATATATATATATATATATATATATAAAGATTTTCTTCTTATTTGAAATGTCTTTGTATATCAGCCTTCTCGCATCAACGTCAACTACGCCAATAGTAAGACAACTCGAGGGCCTGTTAAGCGTTGGAGGGCGATATATCATCTCGAGAGTTCCATGTGGGAAGAGGACAAGTGCTAGGAGAACATGCCAAAAAATATATATACCATCGGGGGTACCTTGTAAGGGAAAGGATCCCATCACATGTCGGCTATGGAAGAAGAGGAAGAGTGCACCTCATATTAGTTACGCTCTCGATCTTTGACAAAGCTATAATCCGGCAAGAGGTTCAATTGAAATTCTCGTTTGACACGAGATAATTACCACGATGTCATCACCCATGACGATTTGGTAGCTAGAGTTTATAACGGACTATGCAGAAATGGCCAAACAATTCGTGTGTCACGGAAGAAGGATTTGTACAACAAATATGTCAAGAAGAACGACTCCAAATTGGTTAGTTCCAAATCCGATTGCCAGCGCAGAGACCGTATTGGGGCGAATTTGTGGAGTACAAGACTTCGAGAGGAGGCAATGGAACTTTCGAGAAAGAACCAACAAAATGCCGGAAGAAAGGAGTACCACCACCGCTTAGGGTCCGGTGGCTATGCAAGTTCCATTCCTAAGTGGAGAAAAAAAGAAGAGGAGCTTCTCGGCAAGGGGGATCACACCGAAACACTCAACCGCCCGAACGCACTAAGCAAAGGGCTTCGGGTCATGGGGACAATTGTGCCCGTGAGACCGGCAAGGTAATTCATGGCCAAAAACTTGAGGAGGCAACAAGAAGATTGATGGACATTCTTCAAGCGAAAAATGATGGCTTGTTCAGGCCCAATAGAGAGAGAGACGAACTTACATATGCCATTGGGACCGCCGAGCACACACCGGGCGAACAAGAGGCAAAGGGGCCGTTCAGGTGGAAGTTTGGTTTCCCGTGATGACATCGGTACCTATAGAACCCACCGGAGAAGGAAGGAGCTTGAGTTAGAGCACATGCGCATGTTGGAGCAATATGCTTTAACGCAGTTGAAGGAAAAGGAAGAAGAAATGCAAGCAAAAATGCAAGAAGAAATCAAAAGGCAAGTCCAAATACAATTGAATGAGCCGCTTTACGGTGCACCGGTACTGCAGCTCCGGTAGCCACTGATCAAGTGAGAAGCGGTTGTGCTTCCACACAACAACCAAGTCTTGTTGACACGGACTGCGCTTCCCCTCGTGGATGACATCACCGAAGTTGACACCTCGCGAGCCGCACATCCCAAAGGAGGGTGGCGAAGACAGTTGAAGGTGGCCATTGCGGTTGTTAGTCCGATTGACCGTACCAAGACACCAAGACTTCACGGGACGCGAATACCACCGGGATTTGCTGCCGTCTCGGTGGATAAAGTGGTTGAAGGTTACGCCGACGTGGATCTTGAAATTGAAGGAGGTGACGGGGATACAAAACTAGGAGATGTTGAGAAGCAATTTATTGCATGGCGTAAAACGATACATTGTTATTCCCGGGATGCCGATGCCGCAGCCGCCTCCCCGAAGTTACCACAACCCGGTGGAAAGGATGGCTCCCGTGAGGATGGTAATAGTCCCGGGCGGTGGTTACGATGGCCCAATAGAAGACACGACGGCATCCCCGGCCGCATCTCCAAGGCATTCGCCCACGCCTCCACCACCACCACCTCCGGGGCCGCCACCAGCAAGCAAAGGTGCGAGCCACCGCCAACCAACGCCCGATGCAATGCCTCCTCCCATGACAAAGGCAACTAAGAAGGCAACAAAGGCAACGCAGTCTTCGGCAAGCAAAGAAAGCTAAGAAAATATTGACCAAGAAAACGAAAAGCTCATTCCCAAGAAATTGCCAGTGAAATGAGTAAGGAGGAATTGACGCTGATGTCAAAGAAATAAACAAAAAATTCTTCAAGTCAAGCAGTTCCCGAAGAAGGCGGCGGCGGCGGCGGCGGAGCTCAAGACCTACTTCCTACCTCAAAACGTGCTTAGACGAGAAAATAGAAGCTAAGAAAAAGAAAGATAAGGATTCAAGCAAGCCCTCGCCACTTTCGGACTTTGACCGCACTCTATTCAAGGAAATTGACCCAAAGAGAAGGAAGAAGAGAGTCAAAGTGTTCCACGGCTTTTGGAGATACGTCCACGACCACTTTCCAAAGGAAGTGTTCGATCAATACGGTTCGAACACGTAGTACATAAAGTTTCTGGCGGTGCATCGCTTAATACCGGTGAGCTTTTTAGAGTACTATATTGCTAGTGGTATCGACATGAACAGAGTGATCTTTGAGACTCGCAATAGATGATGATGACCAATAGAACCTTTCAATTGGGCGAGTCTATGCAATCCTCGCTAGATGTTCTAGCCCTGGTACTCAAATGTATGACCTAAACAGGAAGTACCTAGACTTGTGTGCAAAAGGACAAGACAAATTTGGTGTCGACTAAGAAACCCGACTGGGGAACAAAGGCGATGACGTCATGTGGGTTGATTTTTTGTGAATTGCACCAACTATTCCACCGGACCTCCCTCGACAAAAAAAGCATCCTCGGCATTTATTGTTTGTAAGTGATTCTTTCTCTATTTACTAATACGCCAATATGTCCCCATAATATATGTATGTGTCTAATACCATATGCTCTTTCGACCATATATGTAGATCTTGGATTCAACATTTTCGAATCAAGGAGCCGCATCGATATTGGATACATTGATCCTTATATCGCACAAAAAACCCGTGAACATATTATGGTTTGAAAGTAGATACTGAGAAAAAATATAAAGATGTTCCTCGAGCAACACCGCACCGACAAGAGGGTAGTAATGTTCCCATACGGATTCAAGTGAGTGTTCCTAACATTGACAATCATGTTCTTCATAATAACCTTTCTTTCTAGCTACCTCAACCGTTTACACATGCCGTGGACACCGGATATTGTTTCACATCGAGCAATCAAGAAGTCACCTCACAATCTTTGACTCGTTGAGATGGCCCCGAGAGTGGTACGAAGATATGATCAAAATAATTCAGGGGGTAATTGCATAAACCTCGCCAATTTTATATATACTCAAGATTTTCAAACCCCTTTTGCTTATGTGTTAATTAATAGTCTAGTTTTTTGTTCTATTGTGCAGGGTTTGGGTAGAGATAAAACATGAACATAACATGACCGATCGTGCTTGGCAAGAACCGAATGTTCAACTATTCCCTAGATGTACTTGTATATATGGTTACATTAATTCAAGTCCCTATATTGCTTCATATATATGACAAATGACTCTTTTTTTATCTTAAAGTGGGGTCTACAACAACCACGGGGGAGCAAATCATTGTGGATTATATTGTTGCGAGAATATCGTGGATAAATTCCACCAATTACACCGAGCATGAACGGCAATGCGTATGTACATCAAAGTCTTTTGTTATTGACGTCAAGTATTTATATTTATATAACTAATCATATTATCTTTATCTTATATATACTAATACTTTTTATTTAACTCTAATTGCGCACGAGGAGGTTAATGGAGAAGACATTAAAAGAAACGCATCTTGAAGCCATGCAAGAGTCTATTGCCGGATTTATTAATACCCGGATCCTAGAGCCTTCCTAAGTGAGTTCTACAAATCGACATCAATGACAAATGGTCGCCAAAGGATCCTCTCACTCGTAACTGGACATGTAGTATTATCGTAATATGTAATCGAGACATGTATGAACAACTTATATATATTTGTGCTTGAACAATTACTAATGCGTAATATATATGTGTGTGCTTTAATATATAAATATAAGTGTGTGCTTTATATATATATATATATATTTATTTATGTGCGCTTTAATATATGTATATATATATATTACAAATTAATAAGCATTATTCGAATGCTATTAGGAATAAAAATAAACAATTGGCACGGACTAAAAAAACCCTTTACTCGGTTGGTGGTACCAACCGAGTAAAGCTTCTCGCCGCCACGTGCTCGGCGAAGCTTTACTCCCTACTGGTACCACCAACCGAGTAAAAGCCCCCTCTAGTCCCGGTTCAATACTTTTACTCCCCAACTTCGTGTTCCCTGTTCCATAACGGGACTAAAGGCCCTAACGAGCCGGGATTAAAAGTCATTTTTGTACTAGTGCACTTGGTTTTTATATAAATCCCGCAAAAAACATTATTTGGCACTACAAGTGGAATTATGTCAATAATAAATGTATATGTGTGTAGCAAGGTATAGTTTCAACCCCTAATTGGTAGAATGTTGACGTTAAAAATATATCGTTAGTGACCACAACGAGGCCCCATCTTGGCCGCCTCCGACGGTCGAGAGCGGATTTCTCCCTTCCTACTAGATCTAATCTTGATTGCTACTCTTCCTAAAGCGGTGTTTCTAGAGCGTGGGATTGATGACTTGGATCTTGAAGCGATGTTGATGAATTGAGAACTTGATGAGAACTTGATGATCCGAAAGGGGGGTCTAGGGGTCTCCTTATATAGTCCCAGGAGGTGCCGTGTTGGACTTAGATACATCTCGTACTCCACCGTCGCCCTCGGATCAAACCGACATTAAACGAGTGGATTAGATTGCGCGCCTAGAGGCGGATGGAGAAGCTTCGAAACGCTGACGTGGCGGCCTTGAGGGGGAGGCCGACCGCCCAAATAACAGGCCGGCCGGCCCAGTGTCCGGCCCACTCAGGGGTCCCGCGGCCTGGTGCCTTCTCGAACCTTCCGGACTCCTATTTCTTGGGTGTTAAGTCTTGATCATGTCGGGATTAATCCGGAGCTTTCTAGAGTCTTTCTCGAGTTGGATTGCATTACATCGCGTAGTCGTGCGCTCGCCCCGAATTCTCTTTGCTTTTCCTGTTTAGTCCCTCGCAATTCACAACTTTACCAAAACTGGTGGAAATATGTTAGTGACACCCTATTCTAGATTGTTATTATGATTTATACCCCTTTCTCATGTTTATTTGATTAATAAATTTATATGATAACAAGTGTCAACACCGACGCCGAGCCGGGAGGTCCGATGTCTCGATCCCCAAAGGTCGTGACCGCCGGGAGGAGAAGGACTCGTCCGAATGATTGTCGTTGGGTATGAGTCGCCGGGCGAATGCCGACGTCCGCGACGCTGGGCGGGCCAATGTCGCGGACGGGTGCACGGGCGCCGGGCGGCATCACGGCAAAAGCCACCGCCGCCCGTGGGCGACGGGATCGGCTGTGCTTGGTCCCCGTGATGGCCGGGGCGGTCACACGACGCGGCCCGGTGGCCCTCGTGCGTGCGGCGAAACGAAGACGTGCACTTTGCCTTGACGCGTGGCCGCGACGGAGGCAAATTGGAAGCACCCGCCATCGAGCTCGTGGGGCACCAACCTCCGCTGGGACGGCGGGGAGCGGGCGCGCTCCTTCCTCGCTTCGGGCGAGGAAGCAACCATCCTCGCCCGGAGACCCCGGCGGCGTGGCCCGGTGTGCGGCGTAGGGTGGTTGGGCGACAACGGGCGCCGAGTAGCGGACGCTGCCAAACACGTAGGCGGGTTTGGCGGCCCTCCGCGTTTCCGCGAGGGCGGCGTGGGTGGCGACCGCGGGGCTGGCCCTCCCTATGGTATGCCCGCCGCTGGCTGCCAAAGATGAGACCCGACGACTTCTTGAACCGACGGGCGCCGTCTTCTTGGCGGGGCGGCGGCTGGGCCCTCCCACACCACGCCGCGCTCTGGGCCGCGGCATGGGTAAGGGAGAGTCCTCACCAGGCCTCGACCGACATGGCCCCTGTCAATCGCTGGAGGGAGGCGGTCCTCCATGGCCGCAGCGGGCCCCGGGAGGGGAGGAGGCGAGTGGGGGAAGCGGGCATTATCGGAGCAAATGGAGGACGGGGATCCCCACCCGCGAAAGCGTGTAGGCCGATGCCGCCAGATCCTCGCCGATGGCGCCAAGGGCCACCGAATCCCATCCCGCTTCGGCCAGCCGGATGGCGGCGTCGAGGATGGCCTCCTCCTCCTCCACTTCATCAGCCTAGGACCGGGCGGGTGGTGGATGACGAGCCGCGCTCCCGCGGCGGCGGGCGGGCAAAGACCGAACCGATCAACTAGCTCCAGTGCCCCGCCGGGCGTGGGCGTGGAGGCGGGCGGCGGGCGCCGCGGCGGTGGTCGGCGCCGGAGAGTCGGCCATGGGAGCCCGAGATCCGGCGGGCCTAGTGGAGGAAGAGCCGAGAGAGCAGATCCGGGTGAGGGGTGAGGGGGAGGGGGGCGGACGCTGAGAGGCGGCAGGGAGGCCCGGTTTTGTGGCGGGCGGCCGGAGTGGCCGACGGGGAGGGGGAGTCGCCCTCGGGGGCTATCCTAACGGGTGTCTCCGTAGCACAATCCATAAGTAACGTGTCAAAAGACTTCCTAGCATCGCCGGGCGGCAAACCGGGCGAACTAAGACTGTTGACATCACACAAGATCGAACTAAGATCAAGATACCCCCGACAATTTGCGGGCTTAGCTTTGTACAATTGTACGTAGTAATATTTGGTTGCAAAGCTCCCCACTATCGTCGATTTAACTTGTCGCTCTACTCGTCGATTTGAATTCAAATGCCCGCGCCAAGTCGTCCCCACGTAACGAAAGCGTGCAACTTCCGCGACGACCTCTTCGTTCTCTATATAATGGTTCCTTCAAATGAGCTTAGCGTATCGATCCTACTACATCTTGCACATTGCAAAAGAACCTCGATCGTATGCAGATACCGTTGGAAATAACAGCAAATCGCTGACGCAATAATTAATTCCGACAATTAGAAAAAAGATCTACAACATGTATGAGATAGATACGATCCATCACTAGCACTACGAAAAACTAGACAAACGCCGGTAATCTAGTGCTAGCAACAGCAAGAACAAGAGAACGAAGAGAAGGGAGAGGATCGACATTCTTACGCTAGGGTTGCCGGCGCTAGCGGCGCAAAGGTAGACGGGCGCACCGGGCGATGGAGATCCGGCGTAGAGGAAGAAGACGCCCAATGAAAGCGGCCGCGACGGCGCTTCCAAAAACCTAATACGCCCCTACCCCGCGGGGACACGAGGAGACGTAGGCTTCGAGCTCGCTCTCCCGACGACGATGGCACGCCGGCGACGGGATGGGGAAGACGGCGGCGGCGCGGGGACGATGGTACTGAAGAGAATGATTTCTCGTGATTAGGGACGACGTCTCGAATTAAGGCAATAGAGCACCGTTAGGGTTATTGCCATAATACGAAATAATTGCTTTCCTAAATGGACCTTCTAAATAGGACAACGCAATTTTCTCCATGCATGCAAAAATTTCGAGTAGCAAAAGGAAGCCGCGCACCCGCAAGCACGAGGGCTAAGAATGGCGGGACCATTCACGCCAAGATGTCGGCGCCAGCGCCTTTCGCCACGCCACGCCACGCCCGGCCCGGCCCGGCCGGCGGCGAAGCGGCGCAGCGAGCGCGTGTGTGTTCTTCCTTTTTCCTCTCATCCATTGCTTCAACAAGGTGAAGACCACTCTCCTATTTAAGTTGGTCTCCCTCCTCCTAGTTGGGCAATGTGGGACTAAAGTCCCCACCATGCCATGCATGTGTGAATGGGCCTTTTGGGATTTATATTGGGAATATTTGGGCCCAAGGCCAAATCTTCTAACAATCCCCACCATATCCCAAAGGCACGTGTCATTCTTCCCGTACCCGCGATTACTGTTGATATACCGCTTATTCGGTGGAGACCGGTTAAGGTTGAACATCCACCTAGAACGACAGGATAGGCCCATCCACAAGCGCACAATGGACTAGGCCTTGAATTGGCGGTTTGGTGCGAATGGACTTCACCGAAGTCTTCATCGATACTAGGCTGCCATAGCCAACCCCGCGAAAGTGGAGCGTATAAGTCATACTCCTAACTCACTTCATGAGCCTCTTAAAGAGTTCCCAATTCTTATAAATCTGCGACTAACGGTTGGGGCTCACATAGGTGTGTTCTTACAAGAATACTCAGGAGACAAGATATCTTCTTTGTAAAGCCTCGAGAACACATTAAGACAAAGTCAACCTACCTTCGTAAATGAGAGTACTTTGCATCTCCAGGCGGAGTGGGTTTCTGAAAAGTTGTACTCTCCCATCAACCAACGGTTTGTTCTTCCCAGTGTCCTAATTCACGGGATCTCCGTCACATAGGTTGGGTTACTACCGAGGTTGACTCAATGGGTCTCGATCCCATCTCCTTCGATGCATTATCAATCACGGTCGTGCTAGTCCCTTGGTGAAGGGATGCGCGAGGTTCTTAGTCGTATTGATATAATCCACTCGCTATTACTCCGGAGCTCCTTAACTTCCTCGGCGGTCTTGATCTACGCTTAACATGTTTACTTGGACTTAGCGTTATCCCGACCGCTCTTCACCTTCGTGAGTACCGTTTGGTTATCACAATTTATGAGAATAGCGAGAATTGGTTTTCAACCCGCGTAAATCCATCAACAGTTCTCTCAACCATTCAGCTTCGAAAAGAAGCTGTTTCAGAAACCGTGAGCTCTTGCCTCCATTGTAGATTTCGTAAGTATTGTCTGCGCTTACAAGATCTCCAAGAGACAGCCCGCCACCTAAAGTGAATATGTATCCACTAGTGGCCTTTAACTCATCGACCTCGATATCCAGTTTGAATCACTATATCCTTCAAGTACCCCGGGTACCCCAATAGTGAATTGCATAACTCATAGTGCCTTTTAGGTAGCGCATTACTCGATCAATGCCTTTCCAATGATCTTCTCCTCGGATTAGAGGAGAATCTACTCAACTTGCTTACAAAGAAATGAAATGTCGGGCCGAAGTTGGCGCTAGCTAAGTACATCGATGAGCCAATAATTTGAGAGTATCTCAATGTGTCCACTCCTAGCTTCCTTTTCTTATTCTTTTCGAAGTATTAAGCTAGGATCATAGGGTGTTGGAGAAGGTTTGCTATCCATGTAACCCAAGCGGTTCAAAATCTTCTCCACATAATGGGACCGCAAAAGAGTAATCCCATCCTTACCCTTATTTAGCTTGATATTAAGGATCACATCCGCTTCTCCCAAATCTTTCATGTCAAAATTTTGGGATAAGAATGATTTTACATCATTAATCTCATCGAGACTTGTCCCAAAGATTAGTATGTCGTCAACATACAAGCATAGCATTACTCCTTTGCCCCCATAGCGATAGTACACGCAAGTGTCGGCTTCATTAACTACAAACCCAACAGCGGTTAGAGTCTTATCAAACTTCTCATGCCATTGCTTGGGTGCTTGCTTTAATCCATACAAGGATTTCAAAGAACCTTTTGCACACCTTGCCCTCTTGTCCTCGGTGCTATAAATCCATCGGGCCGATTCATATAAATTTCTTCCTCTAGCTCACCATTAAGGAAAGCCGTCTTTACATCCATCTGATGGACGAGAAGACCATTGGAAGCAGCCAAGGATAATAGCACTCGGATAGTAGTTAATCTGGCAACAGGTGAGTAGGTATCGAAGTAGTCTTCGCCTTCCTTTTGTGTATAACCTTTAGCTACAAGCCTTGCCTTGTACTTTTCAATAGTACCATCCGCCTAAGCTTCTTCTTAAATACCCATTTACAACCAAACCGGTTTACAGACCTTTGGTTTATCTCATTACTTCCCATGTGCCATTTGCGGTGATGGAGTCCATCTCACTACGGGACCGCATCCTTCCAATACTCCGCATCCGGTGATGCGTATGCTGTCACAATGGTTGTGGGAGTATCATCTATGAGATACACAGAAAAGTCATCACCAAAGGATTTTGCAACCCTTCGTCTCTTACTCCTCCTAGGAGCTTCAATTACTGCCATTCTCGTTATCGCGGGAGGTTCTATAATTGGCTCAAGAATAGGTGTGGGTTCGGGGAGCAATTTCATTAGATCGAACTTGGTAAATCATATGCAACTTTCATCGAAATATATGCTCAAAGAAAGTAACATCCCGTGACTCTAAGAGTGAATCAACTGCTATATCGGCGCTTTCGATTTTACAACTAAGAACTTATATGCGGTGCTGTGGTATGCATGTCCTAAAAATATACAATCAACCGCGTCTTAGACCCAAGCTTACGCTTCTTGTTAATAGGTACACTCGACCATAGCCAAACAGCCCCAAGTGCGCAAGTAATGGAGAGATGGTTTTCTTCCTTTCCATCCTTCGCACGAGTCACATCACTATTTTTAGTGGGAACTCTATTTAGAACATGACATGCTTTGTCAACACGGCCTCCCCCACCATGCCTTAGCCATACCGGACGTTCCTAACATGGCATTCACCAAGTCTATTAGCGTCCCCGGTTCTTTCTTTCGGCAACCCCATTAGATTGAGGTGAATGTGGAGGTGTCCGTTCATGAATTATTCCATTCTCCGCACGTAAAAAGATCAAACTCATTTGAAAAGTACTCTCCACCGCGATCGGACCTAACTCGTTTTATTTTCTTTTCTAGTTGATTCTCTACCTCAGCTTTTATAAGTCTTAAAACACTCAAACGCCTCATCTTTAGTTTTCAGTGAAAAACACATAGCAATATTTAGTTGCATCATCAATAAAAGTCATAAAGTATCTTTTTTCCTCCTTTTGTCAACACACCATTCATTTCACAAATATCGAATGTATGAGCTCTAATAACGCCGTGCGCCTCTCGTCTACAGCCTTGTGTGGCTTACGAGGTTGCTTTGCTTGCACACACGCTTGACATTTAGAGCCTTTGACATTAGGAAAATTCAGAATTAAATTCATACTGGATAAACGAGTCATGCAACCAAAATTAACGTGACACAAACGTGAATGCCATATATTAGCCACAGAATCGTTTGAATCACACACATGGTTCACGACTTTATTACAGAAATCGGAGAGTGAAAAGCGGAACAAGCCTCCGCTGTCATAGCCTTTGCCAATGAATTGGCCATACCTCGAAATGACTACTTTATTGGACTCAAATACCAGCTTGAACCCATCTCGACACAAGAGGGATCCGCTAACGAGGTTCTTCTTTATTGAGGGCGATGCTGAACGTTCTGAGCCGCCGCGATCTTCCCGAAGTGAACTTCGGTCGACCGAACCAACACCAAGAACGAAGCATGCGAGCCGTTCCCCATCATGACGGATGAACCTCTGGCTGCCTGGTAAGATGAGAACATAGAGATATCAGTACAAACATGAATATTGGCACCTGTATCTATCCACCAATCATTAGATTGACATACGTAAAATACACTAGGTAAGGAATTACCGCACCCAGATCCGCTAGGATCACCAATAGTCACGTTGGCGGTTTTTACGCCCGCTGATTCTTCTTTCCCTTGCGGTTCTTGCACTTCTTGGCGAAGTGCCCATTCTCACCGCAAAACGAAGCACACAACTTCATCCATGTTCATCTTCTTCTTCTTGAACCGAGTAGTCCGATTAGGCTTCGCTTGTTCTTGCCGAGATCTTTGCATCACATTGGCACCTTTATCGCTTTCAGGAGTTTTTTTGGTGGAGCATCCTTTGCCCGAGCTTTCTCTTCAACCTCAAGAGTAGCCAAATGGATCCTCAACTGAGAATTGTTGTCTCTTATGTTTCGTAGATGTGGCAAAATTCCTCCAAGATGGAGGTAATTTGGCAATGATGCCACCGCCACAAACTTGTCGGGCAAAACATGTCCAAGCTGTTCGAAGTTCCCTCACAATGAATTGGAACTCATGAGCCTAATCCATGACAGGGCGATTATCAACCATCTTGAAATCATGGTACTTTGCTCCATCACATACAGCTCATGCCCAGCGTCCGAGGTCCCATATTTGTGATCGAGGGCCTCCCACGATTCAGCAAAGACTTTTGATGTTCATATAAACATCACACACCGGTCGAGAAACGCTAAGGGTGCATCCGACGAAAATCGTCGTAGCATGCGATAAACTCCTGCACCTCTTTCTCGATCCGAGAGGTAGTGCGGGAGGATTACCGACGCGACCCAAAACACGCCCATAGCCGAGAGCCACAAGCTGCGCCCTCGTCGCGCCATCTCTTAAAATTCACCCCGATGAACTTCTCCGGTTTCATTGCATCGGATAACTCTTCATTGCGACTGATTGCATTCTATTAGGTTTTTTGGATTGTTGGAAATAACAGCAAATCGGTGACGCAATAATTAATTCCGACAATTAGAAAAAGATCTACAACATGTATGAGATAGATACGATCCATCACTAGCACTACGAAACTAGACAAACGCTGGTAATCTAGTGCTAGCAAATGGCAAAGAACAAAAAAGAACGAAGAGAAGGGAGAGGATCGACATTCTTACTTGGGGTTGTCGGCGCTAGCAGCGCAAAGGTAGACGGCAGACCGGCGATGGAGATCCGGCGTAGAGGAAGAAGACGCCCGGTGGAGCGGTCGCGACGGCGCTTCCCAAAAACCTAATACGTCCCCTACCCGTGCGGGGACACGAGGAGACGTAGGCTTCGAGCCTGCTCTCCCGACGACGATGGCACGTCGGGCGACGGATGGGGGAAGACGCCCGGCGCAGGGCGATGGTACTGGAAGAGAATGATTTCTCTGGTGATTAGGGACGACGTCTCGAATTAAGGCAATAGAGCACCGTTAGGGTTATTGCCATAATACGAGAATAATTGCTTTCCTAAATGGACCTTCCAAATAGGACAGCGCAATTTTCTCCATGCATGCAAAAATTTCGAGTAGCAAAAGGAAGCCGCGCACCCGCAAGCACGAGGGCGAAGAATGGCAGGACCATTCACGCGCATGTCGTCGCGCCAGCGCCTTCGACGACAGCGACGCCATCGCCACGCCACGCCACGCCCTGGCGAGGCGGCGAGCGAGCGCCGCGTGTGTTCTTCCTTTTTCCTCTCATCCATTGCTTCAACAAGGTGAAGACCACTCTCTTATTTAAGTTGGTCTCCCTCCTCCTAGTTGGCAATGTGGGACTAAAGTCCCCACCATGCCATGCATGTGTGAATGGGCCTTTGGGATTTATATTGGGAATATTTGGGCCCAAGGCCAAATCTTCTAACAGATACAATCTTGAGGTCATCGACCATGGCCGTGCTCAAGAACAAGAACCTCGTGCTGCCGGCGGTGATCATGCTGGCCATGGTGTTGTCGATGGCGCGCTTGGCTCGGCAGCGCGCCGCCTCTGACAGGTGGAGAAGAACTGCCCGGAGAGGCCGCTGTCGGCGACTCCATCGTCAGGTTCATCCGGCAGCTATATTGGCAGCGGCTAAACGGGGCAGGTCCCTCGTGTGGTGGTTCGACTTGGGACCCGAACAACGGATGCCCATAACCACACCACCACCATGAGTTGCAGTCTTGCATGAAGCTAACGCATAGCATGCAACAATCCAGCCAGCGCCAGCAGTGCATCGATCATTTTGTATTACTAGTAAACTTGTTAACGTGCTTATGCATGATATTCTTTTTATTTTGTTTTGTTTTGGAGGTCAGGGGCTATATTTGTACTTCCCAATTCCCATGCATGTTAAAATAACTCCCTCGTACAGAATTTAAGGTTCATGACACTTTTGGACAGAATTACAACCATGATTATAGTCTAGTACTACAACATATATGGAGAGAATTCTACTTGTTTTTTTTTTTCGCGTGCATTAGCACGTACTTTATTAAGGGAAATCAGAATGTTTTTACAAACCCCGACGTCATTGGCGAGATGCCGCTGGATGACGGAGGCTACACACTAAATAAATGTCGTCGGCTTTAACGACGCTGCCGATGTTGTACTAAACTAAGAATTGGTTTTTCTGTCTAGATTCATCAGAAATATTGTACCTGTGGTGGCAACTTGTGCGAACAATTATAACATAAATATGACCAAGTAGATAGTTGCAGAAGTATAATCCAACGTAAAGAAAGTTTTTTTTTTTTTTATTACGGCCTTTGCAAAAGTTTTGCACAGAGTCATTTATATATTATTGAGTCCAAAAACTCTAGCAGAAAAGAAGCCCTCATAAAGCAACAGAAGTAAATAAAGGATCTAAAAGCGTCAAACGATGAAGTAAGCATTGAGACTATGAAAAGATAGCCATCATCCATTTTGGCGAAAATTCATTGGTCTCCAAAAGAAGCCTCAATTATATTAATACTATTATAATATAAAATTCTTAACTTTGAGATTATGGCAAATATACCTTAACGCATTTTCTTAGAAATTTATACATGGGACTCTTGCTTGGAGAGAGAACACAAAATTTTGACCAAGCAACAATAGTGGAAGAACAAATTGTCGTATTCCATAAGAAATCAAGGGTTTTGACCATGAAAACGAGTTTTGTGTTGAATAAACGACATGTTGCTCGTTATCGTTGACCAGCAACGTACGTCGTTGTCCCATGGATCTTTTTTTTTTTTTTTTGAGGAAACTCCATGGATCGTAATTCGAAGTCTACATATGGTACGTGTGGTATTCATGACAGCAACGCGCAACCATAACACTTCTATTCCTACACACTGCAAACTCTGTGTGTAAGTTTGTTTCCTAATGCCGGCGCGGTTGGTACTCACGTATTGCTTCTACCAGGACTAGTTCACTGTCGACAGCTACGTATAGTAGTTGTCGCGTCACAAAAACCAAATTTTGTATTTGTGAACTAGCAGGCTTGTACGACCAATTCGAACTCGCAGAAGAAGAAGAAAAAGTTCGATAAATCGGACTACCTAGTGGCGTCTGGCGACTTCTTTTTTTTTTAGAAACCGTGCATTAGCATGTTATATGCTCCAAGCAGGGTCACTTTTTTTTTTTGTAAGGGAATCTAAAACTCCAATAAGCCTATCCCCACTAGTGAGTTCTTTGGGAATTCTCGGCCTCTGATTGGCTCCCATGAGTAGTAACTGAAATTAGGTAATGTGCTCACGTTGCCTGCTTTCGCGTTGCGTTGTCCATCGAATTGAATGGCGGCGACCGTCGCCCTCCCCGCGACCGTCGACCTCCCCGATGAAGTAAATGGGCTCCGCCCGACCGTAGCACTCCCCTCTACGGAGGTTCGGTCTCCCTCTTCTTCCTCGACCAGGGTGCTGCCGCTGCCGGCGTCGTCGCGCCAGCGGAGGGACCCCCGCTGCTCCACGAGGGGCGCCGCCACCGCAGGGCGTTGTTGCACCTCGCCGCCCGCGGGCGCGTCCCCAACGCCGCGCCCGCCCGTCCTCTCCGTCGGCCCCGTCGTCCCCGCCCGGCACAGCGGTCGCCACCGCAGGGCGTTGTACACCTCGCCGCCCCGCAGGCAGCGTCGCCAACGCCCGCGGCGGTCTTCGGGCCGTCGTCCCCATTGCATGCTCGTCGGGGTTGCTGTACCACATGCGCGCCGTCTTCTTCCTCAAGGTAGGCGGGGCGTGGAGATCTGCGACCACGATGCCATCTTCTTCCTCATGGTACCGCCATCTGCATCTCGGTGATCGATTTCTCCCTTATCTTATTACTTGAGCCCGCATCTTTAGATCTGGCGTCGCGGCCGCACGGCGGCCATGGTTGTTGTTGCTGCAACTTGGTCGTTGCCGATGTCTGCGCTACTGATGGCGACTTGGCTTTAGGTTCTGAGGGAGGATGAGGGAGGAGGATGAGGGGGCGGAGGCAGGTGACCACAGCACGAATCCGGCGGCGGTGGCAGCTACTTCAACGCTTCCTCTTCAGCTACAAGCCTCGACATCATGTGTCGCAGGCGAAAGCAACAGGCAAGTTTCCTTGTGCAAATTTAGGCTCTGTTCTTTTCTGCTTTTTTCAAGCGTTCAAAAGCACAGAAGATTAGATAGATCTTGGAAACAAGGAATCACATGTCTCTGTTCTTATGTGCAGATTAGGTTGAGTTCATCTGTTCTCAATCTACAGCATGTGTGGGTTTCACCATGTACACGGAGGAGCTACGTTAGGAACACGCTTAAGGAAGAAGTTCAGGGTTTTGTCCGCACTCCAAGTTGCCTGTAGGAATGGAACCATGACGTTGTAGGACCGTTGTATTAGGAAACTCTGATATATGGTATAAGGCCTATGGCCTAAGCATGTAAACCCGAGCTATGTAACGTGCTTCCCCATTAGTAATAAAAGTATGGTTTTTGATATCAACTCTATGTTAATTGGGCGTATTTGTGTGCGATCCTGGCACAAATACGTGTGATTAAGGATCCTCAAAAATGGGGGTCTGACCAGTGGTATCAGAGCCGTGCTTGGACTGTAGGACAAAACCGTAGAATGGACGTTAGTTAGGAATGTTTTTCTAAAACTATTTTCGAAAATCTCTACCCTTACCTTAACTTCTATTTTCAAAAACAAATTTTCCCTCTCTCCTCATCACCTTCAAAATTGTGGGTAGTATTACACATGGTCGTATAGGTTAGCTCTTAAGACTTGGAGTGACCCTAGACAATAGATATAGAACGTCACGTTGTTTGCTTTGGACTTAGTTTGATTTCTTACTTGCTTTAGATTGCTTTGTTTTCTTGCTTGTTTTAGTTACTAACTACCCCAACAGATCTCCCTCACCCTAATGTTGTGGATCCTTTCTTCCCAGCATTGAGCGGACAAAGTCATCGGGAAAAAAAAAAAGAGAGACAAAAAGAAGAAGAAAAAAAATAGAAGAAGAAAGAAAGAAAGAGAAAAGAAAGAAAAAAAACTCTCCCGTAAACTCACTGCCAACGTGCACAAAGCAGCGCAGCGCCGCCCGCCGCGATTCGCCGCTCTCTCTCTCCCCCCTTCTCTTCTCTCCCTCTCTCATGTCTCTCTCTCTCTCTCTCTCTCTCTCCCTCTCTCTCTCCCCACTCTGCCGCTGCTGTCCCCTCAGCGTCACGCCGTTGTCCCCGATTCTGCTGCTGCTATCCCGTTCCTTTGCCGCGCCGCACTACTGCGCACCACCAGCGCACACCCGTCGATGCGCGTGTGCTGTCCCCTCCGCCCGAAAGCTGCTGCTGTCTTTCCCCCACGGCGCCACTGTGCCCGCAATGCTCGCCGATGATGGCGCGCGCACTCATCCAGCGCACCGCTCCCGAACCCCACCGGCGATCGTCTATAAAAGCGCCTCGAGCTGCTTCATCACCTCAAAACACCCCACACTCAACGCCAAACACTCGCCTAAACCACTGCTTAAGTGCTGATCTGATTCAAGAAATCAAGAAGTCATTAGAAAGGTGCTGCTAGCCAAAGATTATTGAAGAAAAATTTCAGGACGAAGAATGCGCCGACAGGAACAAGAAGTACGCCGACAGGAACAAGAAGTTGAAGCTGTCAAGATGTGCCTGGATGAAGAAGAAGTCGTCCTCACCATCTTTGCTCTTCTAATCCCCTTGTTGATAGCATCGATAATTTTGCATATACTTGTAATGCGCCCTTTACCCTACAAGCAGCCCTGAAAAAAAAAGAGATGTTGAAAATGAGGAGATTGGAATAAAAACTCTTGGAAATATCGGTTGTTTCTCTTGCAATGAAAAATAATTAAATAATGGTGCCAAGACGTGATCAATTAAGCATATTTACGTCATCTCCATTGCAGGCATGTGGAACCAAACTGAATAATACGCAGCTTCCTTCTTGCGTATTGAGTGGATTAATAGTTTGGTTGAAATAATAGGGTTGCAAGATAAATCTGATGCCTTCTTCTTGTGACTTGTACTACAGTACATCAGATGAAAATGCACCAGAGTTTTATTAGAAAAAGATCTTTCATATTGGATAAATCAGCAGGAGTTGATAAATCAGTTGATGCTGAAATATTAAATTCAAGAGCCATGGACTCATCAGTTGGTGCCAAGGTTATTTGAAAAATATTTGGGCTCAGATTACATACCAAGAGGAAAAGAAGAAGGAGAAATGAATGGCATAGTAAATACCTCTATTCACTCACCCCGTAATCTGTGGAGTACGCGCCAACCCGACGAAGGCCACGACCGCACGTTCGTCAAGGCTACACCGCCACCACCACAGTGCGGTACACGTAACCCGACGAAGGCCACCGACCGCACGGTCATCAAGGCTACACCACCACCACCACCATAGTGCCCCACTGTGTAGTGAGACCCACTCACCTCCCTTCTCTCGCACACTTCAACCCCGTCAAAGACCGGTCAAGCGTCTCGAGGCGAGGCTCACCCTCGGCATGCTATAAAAGAGCACCCCCTCCACCTCACTTTATCATCCCACTCCAATTATCGCATTGCTAGCCTTCATTCCTCCCTTTAGCAACCACAATCCTTACCCTCCACCCACGAGTAACCATCACTAAACCCTGCCAAAATGGCTGGAGTCTGGGTTAGCTGCCAGTGCATCCACACCCAAGGATTCCCTCGACTTCTTTACACCACCATGCAAAGACTTGGCATCCAAGACCGCCCAGTGTATGAGGGTCGTGAGTATGAAGAGCTTGGTACCGAGCTGTGAAGTCACAGTCTACATCGCGAAGAGTGACGACTACCCGACATCGCCGAGAAGAATGGAGCATGGCCACAATTGGTTTTCGCTTCCCCGACACCTACCAAGCTGTTGCCCGCCAAGCCCTACGACGCCTTTGCCAGAAGTATGAAGAACCCATCGCCCGTACACCCATGATGTTCTTTCCACCCGAAGAGAAAGACAGTCCCATCTGGATTTTGCCGTCTAGAAGCCCTTGCAAGAAGAAGAGGAGGACTCCACCACGAAGCACCTGACGACCTACCTGCTCACCCTCGGCGAGCAATATGACCAACAAGCTGCCGCCTTGAGGGACCACATCCATCGTGCCGAGCAAGCCGAGCTCTACGCCCGGAAGCTCTCGTCGACTCTGAGCAAGCACCGAGTCGAGCCGCCGGCCGCGAGAAAGTCGCGAGGCCATCCTCACGGAAGTCCTAAAGACCTCAGTGGACCAACATGCCGAGGAGTTGAAGCATGCCTACCTCCTCACCGGACCCGTAGGTAGGGTGTTCTCCATGCACGGATTGAGCCCGTTGTATTGGAGGGAATCCCCATCTACCCTTCAAGAAGAAGATGGGAAAACCCTATGGAGCCACCAACAACGCCAACGCAAGGAACCTCGATGTCGAACCTCTCCTCCGACTCTCCCAACCACGCCAAGAACAGAAGTTCCCGATGCGAGTCGGTTGAAGGACCTGCGGAGCCTCGAAATGGAGCCATCCGACTCGGCGAGGTAGACTAGTTACTCCTTTGGGAGTTGTACCCGTAGAGTAGCATCTTTCCCTTCCAATGTCATTGTAATTCCCCTTCGTAATCAGAAGCGGTATGTTGGTTCATAGCTCAGTAGCATGCAAAAATACTAAAAAAGCGAGGCGCACCAAAAAAATCTATATACTAAGGAGACAAAGAAGAGCGATAATAAGAGCAATAACAACCCACAAGAAAGTTATTTGATCAAAGTAATAAGATAATAGAAGATTGAAGGATAAATCTTCTAAGTGGGGTAGATTCAGATCCGTGAGTAGAAAGGAAGAAAATATTAATCGGACACTGGTGTCAACAAGTAAAATGGCAAAAAGAGGATAGAAATTCCAGATAAGAAATTAGAAAAAAAAAAAGGGGAGATGAGAAATTGTTCACTTTGTGATTATTAAAGAGAAGAAGGACAAGGATACTAGCACCATGAGCCCAGAAGATTTAAAAATCTCAAGAAGTCAGCATAAATGAGATCATACAAGTCCAAACATCTAAGTGGGGTAGCTCTACAAAGCAGTGAATAAAAATGAATGATGCCATGCATATTTTGGAAAGGCACTAGAAGAATGAATCATCTAAGTGGGGTAGCCAAGACCTATAAAATGCAGCTAAAGAGGAGATTGAAGAACTCTGGGGAAGCATCACAGTAAGACAAAGAAATCCCCTTGCTCTCTAGACCCTTATTTGTACATAGGTTTTCTTCCTCTCCCAAGGTCTCTCTTTAGGCTTTCTCCCTCTCTCTAGGTTTCCCTCTCTAGTTACACGGAATCTCGGGGACGAGATTCTTCTAAGTGGGGTAGATTTGTAACACCCGTATTTTTGCATCATTATAAAATTCACTAAAAATTTGAACTTTTTAAAACTTTTACAACAAATTAAAACTTGACTATTTATTTTCCAGCGAAACCGTTTTCAAAATAAAATGCTTTCCAAACCCTGCATAAAAATTCACCATATAGAATACGTTAGGATTGCTTGAGTGTTTAAATGTTATGTTGCATGTGTGTTTGCTCTAGGATTTATTTTGGCACCGAACAATCCTCCTTGACACATTCTCCAAATATCCTTGACCATTTTCTTGAAGAACAATTCCTTACCATCCTTGAATTATCCCAATCGTCCACCACCCATCATGTATCTTTGAGATCCAACCTTGAAATCAATTAGGTTATGTCCTAGTTTATTTATGGGGATATAGAAGGGTCGATATATGTGTGTGTATAAGTATATATACAAATATATATGCATACACGTATATCTATTTACAAAGAAGGCCTGTACATTTGTGAATATATATGGGCATGAAAAATAGTTACACATATATATAAGCACGTATATGTACGTGTAAGCATACATGTTCCATGGAAAAAGAAAATCATCTTCTTCGTTAAACCCAAGCAGCTAATCTCTAGTTAACCTCCTGTGCTTTACGCCTGCAAACTTTCTTGCTCTGTCTGTGTCCGGCCGGCTTGCTTCCTTTGGGCATCACGGCTCAGCCAGCAGCCCAGCCCAAGCTTGCGTTCGCTGCATGTGGGACTGGCCGCACAGAAGCCTGGTGTCGTCTTCCTCGCATACGTATCCATTCACTGCTGAAGCACGCCGCAATTCACGTCGACACGCTAGCTCAAGCACGCCGGCAGAAGCTGTGCCGTTGCCACTTGCCAGCACCAACTAGAGCACGCATGCGCTCGTGGGCGTTGCGCTACTGTTGCCCTGCCAAACCTTGCCGGAAAATATTCACGGAGAACCGACCTTCTCGCATGTCGTTTCCAGCACTGGCCTTATCCCTTCCAGATTTCCCGTCGTCCAGCTCAAGCCCAACTCCATCATAGCTGCCATGATCGCTGTAGCCATCGGCTCCCCTGTGCAGCACCGCCATTCTCTTCTGTCTCAGTTCCAAACACGTGAAGCACGGGCTGCCGAGATATTTTGCCACCGCACCTGTGCTGAACCGACCTTTCCCGGCTATAAAGGGGCAGCCATGGTCGAGCTCACCGTCTCGCAGCTCGGTGCTCGGGAGCCATCTCCACGATGACCTGCAAGGATGCACTGCGATCTTGTCTTCGTTGCGCTAGAGCCGTGCTCGCTTGCAGTTTCACCGAGAGTCCTAGCACCTCCATGCCATGGACGCCACCATGCCCTGGACTAGCCGGAGCAGCGTAGCGTTGACGTCGTTCTCTGTCTCTGCTTCTCTCGCTGTGCTGGATAGCCATGGTCGGCACCGCCGCCGCCCAGCCGCCGAAGGACGCCAAGCTGGAGCCATGGTCGGCACTGCCGCCGCCCAGCTACCAGAGACCGACACACGCTGACACAGTCCGCGCCAGAACTGATCGCCGTTGACGCCGTACTCGCTACTGTGGTCCGCGGGAACGCCGTCGAGCACCCCGGCCTAGTGCTGCTCCGAAGCATCACCGCCGGAGCTGATGCCGCACTCGGCCGCGCCACCGTCTCGGACCTTGCCGCGAGCCACCGCCGTTCAAGCCGTCCTGTCCTGCCGACCCCACGCACGTCGCTAGAGCCAATGGAAGCGTACTACGTACGCCAATACTACGGTACCCGGCTGTATGTGACATAGTGTTTGAAGGTGAAATCACACACAGGGGCAACAACGGCGTAGAGCGTGTTTAACAAACGGTGCCATGCAAAGCAACTGCGCTGTGTGGCAGAAAATGCCACGTACATCTGGAAAATGCATGCAAGGAGCTTTCTCTGTCCCAGAAAATGCCTACAAATAAACTAGGTATAACCTAGATCCTACTTAATCTTTTCCATCCCAATTCTGTTGTTCTAGTCTCCCAGAATTCATTCCCAAGTTTATACTTCACATATTATTCTTATATTAAATCCTTGTAAATTCATCTCTTTTGTCCTAGCTCCAACTTAATTGACTCCAACACCCAAAACCCTTCTAAAATCAAACCCCTCACACTCATATCCTTGTTCATATTATTTGGTGCCCATTTAAATTCTAGTTTGTTTGTTCTTCTTTTCATATATATAATATATATATCAATCGTAGTAGTAGTGATCGTCATAAGAAGGCGTGAAGGCACCCGATGGATCCCGAAGCACCGCTACACGAGGACAAAGGAGCTAGATGCACAAGAATCGGAAGCCTTGGATATACTGTTCGGCAAATAAGAGGCAAGTCCTAATTCCCACCAATCCACTACATTACCATTTCCATTAATTACTCATTTTCCGCCACCTCTACATTTTGCTAGCCTCCACCATAAATCCGCCATATCCAAACCCCGCCAACTTATAATCTTAATTTATATACTATTTCATTTCTCACTCATGAATCAATATCGAATTATAATGGATTATGAGTTTGTTTATAATTATATGATTTATGAGAAGGTAACGGTTACCTTGATGAGATATGAGTAATATGAATTTGATAATAATAATTATGGAACCTAAAGCGGTAAAATTGGACTAAACCTCGGCAGGGGCGAGTGAGGGTAATTCATTTGGGATGGATTACCTTGGCGAGGTTCGCGCTGTGTGGGTTTCTCGGCGGGAGATACTTGCCTCGGTCACATAAGGACGGTTCGGTAGGCCATCTCGCCTAGTGAGATATTTCGTACAGCCACATGTCTATATGGGTAGACTTGATCTCACACCCGTTAGATAGAAGTATAATCCTTACTAAGGAGGCCGGTGTAGGCAACGGACTATCGGGAGAGGACACGCGGTTGCTAAGTGATCTTCCGTGGTCTAGTCGGCATGGTTGCTGAGTGGTCTTCCATGTAAAAATATTGTTGTGCCGTGTGCGAGCACCTTTTTATTATAACTGGATCTTTGAGTGATCATCCATGGATGCCGAGTGATCATCCAACCACTAGAGATTTTGGGATGCTTTGTGTGATCATCCTAATATTGTGTGGGTTCCGACCCGAGAAACCGTAGTAGGATTATATGGAAATCTAAGGTAGCCCCTCTCGGTGCGAGGTCTCGTTAGGCCTGTCGAGCCATTGGCCCCTCGTGTCGACAACGCCTATCATGTGGGGAAATTTGTACAACCTCTGCAGAGTTTTATTGAATCTATTCGAATAGCCACGTCCTTGGAATGGGCAATACTAGGATGAGGTCCCCTATGATTAGACTTCCACGACTATGGTGATCTGGTAAGATGTATTTATGATTTATGTAAATTATAACTAACCGGGAACTAGCGAGGATGGTAATTCCCTCCTAGGGCCCAACCCTATATTTTTATATACTTACTTTATCCTCCTACCTACCACCTAATACCACCACTAACCACATCCACATATAGCCTCCATCCACTCCACTCCACTCCACCTTTACCCAAATTAGGGCTTGCTGAGTACGTAAGTACTCAACCCCCTCTATTCTATGTTTTTAAGTATAAGTTGCTGGAGTATATCCGAGGATGGAGCTACCAAGGAGAAACGCAAGGTTAAAGCCAGGAAGATTACACCCGAAGACGGATCCGTTCGACTACACGGAGGAGCTACGTTAGGAACACGCTTAAGGAAGAAGTTCAGGGTTTTGTCCGCACTCCAAGTTGCTGTAGGAATGGAACCATGACGTTGTAGGACCGCTGTATTAGGAAACTCTCGATATATGGTATAAGGCCTATGGCCTAAGCATGTAAACCCGAGCTATGTAACGTGCTTCCCCATTAGTAATAAAAGTATGGTTTTGATATCAACTCTATGTTAATTGGCGTATTTGTGTGCGATCCTGGCACAAATACGTGTGATTAAGGATCCTCAAAAATGGGGTCCGACAATTGGTGATATTTTTGCTATTCGTCACCTTTGCTATGTACCATACATACTAACTTTAGTGCCTGTTCATTTTGTTTGAGGCTGAATTCAATGGTGTCATGTGATGGACGCGGAATCTTTTGAGAATAAGGAAGTCGCAGAGTTACTGAATACGATCAAGGTAGCCATATGTTTTGATTGGATTCCTGTTTTGTTTCCCTCTTCAACTGTCATTGATGTGTGAAAACTATACATATACAATGTGACCACACTGCTTTCACTCTGATTATTAGTTTTAACTTAGGCCTATGTTTGAATCCCATATGGATTAAAACTCTATTTGAAACCCAAATAATATGGTGGATGCATTGTACAAGATAAATACCCTAGAGCTTCTTGCTTCAATCCTCCCTGCAAGAATTCCAGTACAACAATACTACAGATGTCTTCAGGTATTTTCAGCCTCCCTATATTACTCATTTACTTATGGTCTATTTTCTTTTCAGTTTTCACTGAGATATTACCATATTCATGATTTTATATTTGCATGTTCTTCCTAAGTGTACTTGCTAATACTTTCGCGATAAACCCATAATATCTAACATTTATATTACAAAAATCTTACTGCAGGTAGCTTTCCAAGTTATGACGCCTCAAGAACAAAATTTAAAGGATTATATAATCTACCATGGATTTTATCAAATAAATTATTACATATGTTTTATTACATTACCACAGGTTTTATTACATTACCACAGGGTGTCACCCATATGTCTTAATATTCGTTAACCTTGGAGTATAAACATAACATTCAATAATATTTATTTATGCCATTGAGTATACTCTGTTTCGTACATTTAAATTGTTCGTTACTCGACACAAAAGTAATTCTACTCAAAATCTAATTGAGATCATATTTCTTTGTAATTACAAAACAATCCTTTAACAATACCCAACGGCAACGGGGTCCACCTAGTTCAAATATACGCGCGCCAATGCAAGTCGTTGATCACGTAACGCGCAAGCAACTGCCGCGTACAGTGGCTTGTATCCACGGCACTGCTGCTGCTGTTCCTTATATAATGTGCGTTTGTTGGACCAGCGATTAGCGTGTCAAAGCACACAGCTGCTTGCGCATTGTGAAGCTAGCTCTAGCTCCGAGCCGAGGTAGCCAGCTGAGAAGAGAGAGAGAGCTATCGCGGAGAGAGAAGCTTGAGATCGCCATGGCCGTTGTGCGGAGGAGGTTCGTCGTGCCGGTGCTCATGGTGTTCTTGGTATTTTCGGCGGTGGCGGCGGCAACCGTCAACGCAGCGCGGCCTTTGGCGGGAGAGGAACCGTCCGCTGAAGCCACTGCCGGCGAGTCCGTTGTCAGCAGGTTTCTCCGGCAGCGGCCAAGAGGACCAGGCCACTCCTGCCAAACTTGGAACCCAAACGGCGGATGCTGATGAGCTATGTACAAGTACAACTCATCACTCATATTATAGAGGCTTTTGGGTTGTGTATATGTATATATATTAGTTATGTACAGGAGCTAGTAGCGATGGTGGTTTCCTATTTTTGGATAATTTTTTTTTTTTTGTCAGTGGTTAAATTTCCTTGTTGTAACTATTTATCTCCACACACATAAGAGTTTCTGTCAGGTGATAGCAAATCTCTCTTATACGAAAGCTGCAACAAAAAGAAGGCCACACAGCGTGCCACGTCCACGCTTTTTTTCTTGGCCGTCGGATCGGCGGACGGATGGCCAAGATTTGGCAAGTCTCGGTCATTTTACAAAAAACCTCAAAGTTGCACAAATTCAACCCGCAGTCCATGGCCTCTCTCATAAAATTTTGTGGGAAAGCCCTCGGAGTTTTCCAAAATCGCGAAACAGTCCAGGCCGACCACCCTCCCCCACTCGGGCCTGGCTGGGCCTTAATGGGCCAAATTCGGCCCAACTATGATTCCTCTTAACTATTCTTTGTAAAAAAAGGAATTCATTTGGCAAAACTTTAAAATTGCTTAGCAAATAGAAGAAAAATCGTAAAATATAAAACCAAATTGTTTTCAAATCCTCATACAAAAATCTATGCAATGGATCCAAACTAGAACATGTTTTAATTGAAAGTTTCTGTTGTACATCTATTCCTATGTTTTTTAATGTTTTTAATAGGTACAAATGAAAATCAAATCAAAAAACATAAAAAAAAAAAATCCAATTATTCAAAACTCTTTATGATAAAATATCACCACATTAAACTTCCGGCTAATTAATAAATACTTTAAGAAAAAAAAAATATAGCGACAGTTATACCAACGCATAACTAACCACCATACTCAACCAATCACCCTAACTCTCAATGCAAAGTAAGATAAAAATAATAACAAACACATTTTAAAAAATAAATTATCTACCCACATTAATCTTATACAACTATTTAAACTACATATATGAAACAAAGCCTACATAGTTAACAAAACCATTTCACAACAAAAAAACTCAAACAAAAAAAAAAAAAACCTACTCCTATAAGCGGCAACGCCGCGGCCAATTTCTAGTGTAGACAAAAGCTACAACTGTATGAAGAGAAGACCGTGAATACTACAGGTCTTACCCTTTTACATGGCTTTCTCTTGTGCAGATTCATTGTGGTCGGAATTTTATATTTCTATTATACGTATATGTTAGGACCTTTCTTTACTTGAGTGTGCAAGTGCATGCCCGAACCGAAAATGCTACACCTTCTTGGCTCTATGCCTCTATTGAGCATGGGCAACCAAAGAAAGTGAAGAACCCTCGGATGATTGTGACGTACGTAGTTGGAAGTTTTTTTTTTTCCTGAGGCAACCATTGTCCACCTTGTCTTTTGACCGGTTCATACATGTCAGCTGTCAGAGCCTTCCTTTCAGTTTTTCTAGTGCTGCTTTTTGTCATAGGTGGTAGTGGTATTTAATTTTCTCAATTCCTTATAGATGTCATTGTACATTGGTTTTCTCTCCCAATAAAACAATATCTGCCAGCTTATCTGCCGTACAAACTATGTGTTGTAAGTCTTATTTAGATTGTGATATTTTGAGTGGGTTGTGTAATTGATTTGTATAGTGTTTTTTTTTTTTTGCGATAAGAAAAAATTACATTGATACTAAAGCAAGTTACATCCTTTCATTACAAAAGTAAACCAAACTACTCTACCTCCATTGTTGGAAGACAAGAAATCTTGAAAAACCATAAATTCTACCATCTAGGATCACCATTCCAAACGAATAGACCACGGATGCAAGCTCCGATCTGAACGAACAGGACCATCTCACCATCCACCGCCATCATCCTCATACCCATCACTTTTGCAAAAGAGGAATAAACTGCGAAACCTCACATGCAAATATAATGAAATTGGCGCCGCCCGACTTCGTCGTTGCCTTCACCCGGATTCGTCATGAGAGAACACAAGTCCAACCAACATCCGGATAGATATCGTTGGAAAACTAAATCTCACTAGCCCATCGCCATGGCTGTATAGAACCACAGCTAGACAAAGGAAGAGCCGGAGTACCTTATTCTCCATCAATGGTGCTGTCTTCGTCTTGCCATCACCACTGAGGAACGACATGCTCCATTGCTCCATCGACGATCTTGACGACGCCATACGCCGTGGCCAATCTCTTCGATTGGATCTCCGGAGAGTCTTCAAAGATTTGTATAGTGTGTTTAGTTAGCCTGGTAATCTTGTTGGGTTATTTTTAAATTGTTTGTCGAGTAGTTTCCATCTCACAATTATAAGATTTCTGACCTAGCTGGTTTTCCCGTAAAAATATCAAATTATCTGTTTTTCTAATAAAACTATGACAAAGTTTCTACCATCCTTAAGAAAATAGATGCTAAGATATCCTACATCGTGCCTTCATTGGAAGTACTACACTGAACGGGTACAAACATGCGTGTACAGCGATGTTTAGTACTGGCGATTCTAGAGACGTCTTCAGTGGCGTATAATCAAACCGCCAGTACTAAAGGTCAGTGATAATAACCAATTTATTTATATGGCATAGTTAATACACTGCTGCATTTAGAGGTTAGAAGAAACCTAATACTAATGGTGCGCTTGGATCTTGCGACAGTTCACATTGTTTGGTTTCTGTGGGGATTCAAATGGTATTGCGAAGTGCATACGACACCGTACATCATCACCCTAGAAAATGGAACAAGTTCATGTAGTATTTCCATTGACGACTGCTGCTTCGATGACACACGCTCATTGTGTGCAAAAACCAACCACGTACTCTCAAGGCTGAAGCTGTGGCTGCTATAATGCCGTGGCTAGCTGTTTTGCTTGATCGATCAGCTCTTTGTCTCTCCCACTCGTCACATCGTCAGATCTTTAGTTCGGCAGCCGTTGACCCGAACAACAGCTTTGCTCTTTGACTAATCGCCCACGCGACGGCGCCGTGGCGTGCAGCTAGTGCTTAGAGAGTTCGTCCGCGCAGACGCGTGCGTGTCGCGGAGTCTCCGACCAGCGGAGAGCCGTTTCCGGCACCGGTTCCCCTTTTCGCCAAACATCCCTGTACCAGTACCACCAACGCGACCCTACGCTGGTCCTTAGCGACAGGTCAACTGCAGGCTAGCGCGCGTCGAGCAAAAGCTCGCTCGATCCAGCCGATGGAGACGCGTCCGCCACGACGACGACCCGTAGCGGACGCAGCGATGACGACGCCGCGCCGCGGTGAGAACGGTCGCGGACGTGGGATCCTGGTAATCTTTTCCAAGCGGGCCAGGCCCGATGGGCTGCGAAACACGGCCTTTGGAAAACACGGCCCGAGAACGGCCCGACCGCGGCGGCCTGCGTGCCCGTGCACAGCGCGGCCCGGCCCGTGCCGTGCCTGGGGCGCAAGTTCGGCCCGTGGGCGACCGCGTGACTGCACGAAATCACGGCCGGACGCGGCTGCGGCACGGCGTCGATTTCCAGCCGTTGGATCCCCTGCGGTAGCGCATCCACCGATCCATTTCCGGCCGTTGTAAGGCCACCTATATAAGCGGCGTCGCCGGCCTCTCCCCAAACCCTAACTCATTTCTCCTCCCCTCCGCGCCCGGCTTCTCCGTCTCGTCTCGTCTCCTCTCCTCCTCTCGAATCTGACGACGGCTGCTGCGGCCTCTCTCTCCCGTCCGTCTCCGGTCTCCTCCTCTCGAGCTGAGCTCCATCGTCGGCCGTGGCGCCCGGCGGGGCCTTGCCGGGCGAGGGCAACGGCGGCCTTCGCCGCCCGCACCGGCCAACAACCCGGATCTATGTTACGCCCTCCGGCGGCGCGGCGACGGAGCGAAGTCCGAAGAAGCGATCGATCCGGCCGCTTTGCTCGGAGCCGCGAGCTGCTTCTTCTTAGGCGGTGCTTCATCTCCGTCGCCGCCCGTCACGGGAATCGAAGGTAAGAGACCTAACCTTAGCCTGTTCTTCTTCTTCTTCCGTTCTTCGGTTCTTCTTCCGTTCTTCAAGCGTTACGCTTCTTTCTAATCTTCTTCTTTCTTCTTTGATTTCCACGGTCGTTTGAGGTTGCCTCCCTCTGCCTCACGAAGACACATTTGATGAGGGTAAAACTCTGCGGTGTATGCGAAAGAGAAAGCGGGAGAGGTTGCGTGACCTCCACGGAGAATCGGATGACGGCGACATGGGTGAAGAGGAGCTGGAGGAGCTCTTCGAGTGGCCGGAGAACGTGGAGGAGGGCGAGGTGCGTAAGACCCCATCGGCGTTGAAGGTGACGGTTGTTGACACTTGTTATCATATAAATTTATTAATCAAATAAACATGAGAAAGGGGTATGAATCATAATAACAACCTAGAATAGGGTGTCACTAACATATTTCCACCAGTTTTTGTAAAGTTGTGAATTGCGGGGACTAAACAGAAAAAAGCCGAGAATTCGCGAGCGATACGACTCACGCCGACGTAACGCAATCCAACTCGAGAAAAGACTCTAGAAGGCTTCGGATTAATCCCCGCGTGTCGAGACTTAGCACCCAAGAAAACATCATCTAGAAGACTCCGGAAGCCACGACGCGCGCATGGGACCCGTGGTGGGCCCCACCCCGGCCGGCCGCCCAATAACCAGGCGGCGGCCTGCCCCCTCGCCAAGTCAGCCCTGCCTCCGAAAGCTTCCTCAACCGACTCTAAGACGCAATCTAATCCGCTCGTTTAATGTCGGATTGATCCGAGGGCGTCGGTGGAAGTATGAGATGTATCTAAGTCCAACACTGCACCTCCTCCGGACTATATAAGGAGACCCCTAGACCCCCTTTCGGATCATCAAGTTCTCAATTCAGCAACAACGCTTCAAGATCCAAGTCATCAATCCCACGCTCTAGAAACACCGCTTTAGGAAGAGTAGCAATCAAGATTAGATCTAGTAGGAAGGGAGAAATCCGCTCGATCGTCGGAGGCCGGCTCAAGATCAGGCCTCGTTCTTGTAAGTTCTTCATTGTAAGTAGTCTTCAAGTTCCGGACACGTTCTTAAAATGAATATCTTGATCATGTTTATATTCGAGATTATTTGTTCTAGTATTTACTTTGATTACACGTTTAGCATAGTTGAATTACCAAGTATATGTTCATGCATGGATTCGTATAGCGCTCATCCTTTCGTTCGGAGGGTGAGTGGTAGAGATGATGTAATCGTGGTGATTAGATCTTATTTACCTGCGTTTGCACCCTATGTGCTTAGAGTCGTGTGGTAGATCGTGGTGGTGACAGCACCATTGAGTCCTTTGCAATCCATCCCCGTATGTAGGCCTAGCGGATGATATTATTCGGGTTGTTCTAAGTTTCGCCGTAGTCTTCTTCGGATTCTGTCCTCATGTGTGGATTTAATTAGTCTTTCTTCAATGATTGTTAGATGTATTGCACTAATCGAGTAGATCCTAACTTATAGTTTAGAGTTACATATTGGAGTTTCTAATGCTAGCTAGCCTATGAATTGCTATCGTCCTTTGTTTGACACTTTCTATTTTGCACACCGGATATGACTTGGTTGAATCCATTTATCGTAACTTTATCATTATCTTTATTGTGAACTTTAATCCTCGTTTAAGTAATTGATAGATTTAGCACTTAAGCTTTGCTTACGAGAGATGATTAAGATGTTTAGATACACCTATGCACGTTAATTCACGATAGTAGACTTCTTTCCCCGTGGTAGAATATAAATTCAACACACAGTTCTTACTCCCTGTTAAAATGCTACAATGGTATATTCATATCCGTAAACTGCGATACCCGCTATAATTGTTTATTTACTTATTAAGAAGTTATCAAGGCATAGTACGAATAGTTTATTCCTTGCATATTAGTGGCTTAACTATAGGGATGACAACCTTTTCGGATATGCTATGAATCCGCAATGAATTATTTTCTTTTAGTTTTATCTCGAAGCAACATCTGATATCCTTTCTAGACGCCATTACTAGTTAGTGGCGTTAGAAATACCAACAAGCATTTTTTGGCGCCGCTGTCGGGACGTAAAAGTCTTTAGCCCAATAAAATATAAATATAGGAATAACTTGCATGCATCTCTCTCACGCATTGTAAAGTATTAAATTTATCACTAATTGCTTAAACAGGTTTACCCTTGTTATTATTCTTTCTATCTATTTCAGGGTAATGTATGAATAGGAATCTTCCTGAAAACTTCCTTTCCGATCCAGAAAAACTCTTGAAGGAGGCAAGATCCAAGTTGAAGTCTCAACCCAAGATCACTACCTCGGAAGACTCCTCCACTGTGCGAAGCTTAGCACCCGTGTTCGAAGTAATGGCGAACAAGACCCTCCGCGAAGTACTCCCAGACCGACTACGGCCAACATCCGCCTTTGGGCCGACGGTCGATGTGGGAGAGACAAAGCTTTTGAGCTCAAGCCTGCACTCATCAACATGGTACAAGCTAGCCAATTCTGTGGAAAAGCCCATGAAGATGCCAATGCTCACCTACAACACTTCCTAGAGATCTGTGGCACCTTCACCATCAAAGATGTCTCAAGTGATGCAATCCTACTTCGTCTGTTCCCATTCTCACTCTTGGGACGAGCGAAGCAGTGGTTCTACGCCAACAAAGACAAACTCACTACTTGGACACTTTGCTCTACTGCCTTCCTGGCAAAGTTCTTCCCTATAGGCAAAACCAACGCCTTACGGGGAAAATCTCAAGTTTCCAAAGCAGCAACACGACGAATCCGTCCCCGCAGGCGTGGGGCGCTTCCAAGACTACATCACCGAATGCCCACACCATGGAATGGAGAACGGCTACTCATGCAGGACCTTCTACCACGGGCTTAACAACAACACCCGTGAGACCATGGACGCCGCCTTTGGAGGTGCTTTTACTTGTCCCTTACACTAAATCAAGCTACTGACCTTGTGGAGAAGATGGCGTCAAACCAAGCTTGGAATGAGGACCGTCAACCCCGCAAGAAAGAGAGGGGAATGCACCAGTTGAAAGAGGTAGACATGCTGTCTGCTAAAATGGACTTAATTAAGAAAAAGCTTGAAGACAAAGCTCCCGAGAAGAAGGAAGTCATGCAACTCTTCGATTCTCGCATGACATGTGAAGAATGTGGCAACACCGACACTCGAGCTGACCAATGTCCCGAATCGAAGAGGGCGTGAACTACATCAACAACAACAACAACCAACCGATCGTCCCCGAATCAAGGATGGAATCAACAGAGACCCAACTACCAAGGTAACTACTCAGGTAACTATCAAGGTAATAACTCTTTCAATAATTTCCCACCTTTAAGAGAGTTAGTACAAAACCAAGGTAGACTCATGGATAATCTGTCTAAAAAGTTAGCTTCCAATGATAAAATGCTAGAAACTATTAGTACTAAAATGGAAAGCTTTTCTTCAAAGAATAAAGAACCAAAGATAGCTTCAATAAAATGTTAGAATCTCGCTTATCTCAGCTAGCCTTATCTCGCTCCTATGCCTAACCCCAGGGTAAGATTCCTGCCAACCGGAAGAATTAGAATCTGCAAATCTTGTCGATGTCTACTATGCGTATTCGCACCAAGGATGCACGAGAAGGACTGAAGTGCACTGACTGGGGTATGCCCGCCAAGAAAGGAGATCCAGGGAGACCAGTCGTCACCATTAACATCGGCGCCCGTACCTACGACGCACTCTGCGACTTTGGCTCAAGTGTCAACATTATGCCTAAGGTAAACCTTGAGCCAGGTTCAGATTTATTATACACAACCATGTGCCTACAACTTGCAGATCAGTCGCTATGCTACCCCGAGGGCATCCTGGAAGACGTTTGTCTTTACATCGGTAAGCTCTATGTGGCCACCGACTTCGTGGTCCTGGATACGGGCAAAGGTAAGAACGCCCCGATCATTCTGGGACGCCCTTTCCTTGCCACCACCAAGGCCATCATCTACGCCGACACCGCAAAGATCGTCTTCACCGTCAACAAACAGGGAGAGATTCAACCGCAAACACAAGACCCTAGCTCCCCTGTTCCACCTGTACCACTACCGCACCCCCTCAAGTACACGCACCGGTTGCCGAGGAGAGGACAAAAAGAAGAAGCAAGAACAAGAAGAACCGTCAACCTCGACCACACGCGTGGAACGAGTCTTGATGATCAATCAAGTTGCAACATAACGCAAGACTTCGGCGCATTCCACCACCACTAGAGAAGCTAGACGATCCCGGAGTTCCGTCAATCCACCGCTCCATTAATCAAATGAACTTCCAACAAGTTGTTCGCGACACGGATCGGGCATCAACCTAATGTCAAAGGTAACGCACCAATTGATATATGGTAATCTGCCTTTGTGTTCCACCTATGTAATGCCGCGGATGGCGGATCAATCACATCGATTCCCCTAAGGTATTGCACGAAACGCCCCCGTCAAGATCAAAGACCGCTATGTCCTCACCGACTTTCTAGTCATGGACATGGGAGAAGAAGAACAAGATCCTCCCATAGTACTTGGAAGACCGTTCCTCCGAACACTACAAGAGCTATAATCTACATCGGGATCGGGGCGAGATCCACTTCCAAATTCAAGGTAAAAATATACTGTTTCTTCAATACTTACACTAATAATGAACAACCCCAAGAAAGACCAAGGGGCGAAGCGTCTCCCGAGACTACAAATGTAAGCCGGACTCGAAGATGGAGCACATCAAGAGGATAGAGAAAGACATCAAGGAAAAATACACTCGGCTCCTACCCATCTTGAATTCTACACCGCCACACCCGAGAGGTCTCCACCAAAGAAGCAATCTTGGAAGAAGAAAGAAGCCGTGCCGCCAAGAAAAAAACGACAAAAGTGCACCTTCGAGACCCGACCCGTAGCCGACATCAACAACTGAACAATCGACTTCTTCCTCGGCTGCTTACGCCGCCCTTTGAGATCATTGAAGGAACCTTACCAAAGTACGACATTTATACGAGGGCCCATAGACGACACCACACCATGGGAGTAAGTACTCTAAACTCTCACCGAGAGGTAACTTCGGTATTTATCTCGCATATTTAATTTTCTGCAAAGCATATTTCAATTAGCATTTTTCTTTAGCATTTTTACTTTTTCTAAACTTGCACTTAGAAAATCTCAAAAATATGTTTGTTTGCATTTGCATCAGTTTCCTAAAGCCCCATGCAAGCACTCCTTGCCGTGGCGGCATAAAAATAAAAATAAAAATATTGCACTCATATGTTTTTGCATTAGCATCCCTATGGCATAGAAAAAATTCTTAAAAATATTTGGGCATATGAAGGTCCACACAAAATAAAAATCCAAAAAGACGTGAGCACATGAAGGCTCACATTAACATCCTAGAATTTGTTCCTTCGGGTATGTGCGAAATTAATATTAACAGGGGAGAACATTAAAGGAGACCCTCGAAAGAGGAGCAAGCTCTAAGGATGAACAAAGGACTACTTCAAGATCAAGCTTGGGGAGAGCACCCCCTTTACCACGATAAGTATCACTATTTTATGTCTTAATTATTAGCTAGATATATATTTGCTTAGAGTTAATGAGTCTTAATTAAAAGTCTTAGTGTTAAAGAGTCTAATAAATACTAGATCTTTGCTAGATTGCTTTCTTCCTTTCTATTTATGATCTTGATGATATATGCTAAGGAAATGATGAATAGTTGCTCCGCTTTAATCCCTCTTAAAAGTACTTACACTTTGGACTTAGATTCTCCCAAAGCTTTAAATGCTTAATTTGCTCTAAAACCCAAACACCTGTGGAAAGCACATGCTTAATCTGAGTCTTAGCATTGAAAGATAAAAATACATGAAAAGTTGAGCTGCTGTTTATCATATTCCTAGAGATACCTCGATTCTGGTTTTTATCTTTGAAAATTATAAAATAATTACATGATGAGTTCCTTAGCTATGACCCTTAAGAGTTTATCATTAGCATCAAGATCATCCCACTCCACTAAATACGCTGCTTCTAACCCGGAAGTACGCCTCCCCATACTCCATCAAGCCGCTAGCCATAATTATAAAAATAAACTCTTGCAATCTTAGGATATGTCTCTCTCGGTGCTTTTATGCCAAATAGAGGCTGGGCTACATTCAAAAAAAAAAAAAGAGAAAAAAGAGGAAAAGAAAAATAAATATTTAGAGAAAAAGTGAGACGAGAGAGGGAGAGTAACGGACAAAAAGTCATACTAGGCGAGAAGGGCCTACCTCCCTAATAATAATAAAAATATATTTAGAGATGAATAATGGACACGTGTCCGAGGGTCGATAGGGGCCCACATCTCTAAGGAGAGAGAAAAAATGGACACAAGTCCGGGGCAAAGCCCACCTCTCCAAGAATGGACAGCCCGTGTCCTAGCAATTTTTAGAAAGAGAGATATAGTCCAAGATGCTTGAAAAGAAAAATATTAGAAAAGGCTAAGGGCTATTTACTACCTTTTATCCTCATCCATTTCACCACTATCATCCTACTATGTATGTCCTACTACATGTGTAACTCCACTACCACTATCTACTTAAGAGGGTCATACATAGGATCTCTCGAAGTTTCTTTTTAAAATATATTGCAAAGACCCCTGGATGATAGTTGATCGAAGAACTTGAGACATGGTACTTAACTTGATTGTTTTATCTTGCTTATGATTCATGAAAAGGCTATGCCCCATGGTAAAATGTGTATGAGAGAGCAATCTAGTTAAGAGGAGAATTTATTTCCGAGTAACACAAAGATTTCGAGGTATGAAAGCGTAGTAGCAACTCCCCGATCCTACTATAGCATATAGCTTTGCTAGGGACTAGCAAAGGGGTAAGCTTGGGGAGTTTGTTGACACTTGTTATCATATAAATTTATTAATCAAATAAACATGAGAAAGGGGTATAAATCATAATAACAACCTAGAATAGGGTGTCACTAACATATTTCCACCAGTTTTTGTAAAGTTGTGAATTGCGGGGACTAAACAGAAAAACAAAATAGAATTCGCGAGCCGCGCGACTTCGCCGACGTAACGCAATCCAACTCGAGAAAGACTCTAGAAGGCTTCGGATTAATCCCGACGTGATCGAGACTTAGCACCCAAGAAAACATCATCTAGAAGACTCCGGAAGCCACGACGCGATCGCGGACCCGTGGTGGGCCCCACCACCACGGCCGGCCCAATAACCAGCCGGCGGCCTGCCCCTCGCCAAGTCAGCCACGCCTCCCTAGCTTCCTCAACCGACTCTAAGACGCGCAATCTAATCCGCCGTTTAATGTCGGTTTGATCCGAGGGCGTCGGTGGAAGTACGAGATGTATCTAAGTCCAACACCGCACCTCCTCCGAACTATATAAGGAGACCCCTAGACCCCCTTTTCGGATCATCAAGTTCTCAATTCAGCAACAACGCTTCAAGATCCAAGTCATCAATCCCACGCTCTAGAAACACCGCTTTAGTAAGAGTAGCAATCAAGATTAGATCTAGTAGGAAGGGAGAAATCCGCTCGATCGTCGGAGGCGGCTCAAGATCAGGCCCTCGTTCTTGTAAGTTCTTCATTGTAAGTAGTCTTTAAGTTCCGCACACGTTCTTAAAATGAATATCTTGATCATGTTTATATTCGAGATTATTTGTTCTAGTATTTACTTTGATTACACGTTTAGCATAGTTGAATTATGTTATGTTCATGCATGGATTCGTATAGCGCTCATCCTTTCGTTCGGAGGGTGAGTGGTAGAGATGATGTAATCGTGGTGATTAGATCTTATTTACCTGCGTTTGCACCCTATGTGCCGGGTCGTGTGTGGTAGATCGTGGTGGTGACAAAGACCATTGAGTCCTTTGCAATCCATCCCCCTCGCATGTAGGCCTAGCGGATGATATTATTCGGGTTGTTCTAAGTTTCGGCCTTAGTCTTCACGGATTCTCGTCCCTCATGTGTGGATTTAATTAGTCTTTCTTCAATGATTGTTAGATGTATTGCACTAATCGAGTAGATCCTAACTTATAGTTTAGAGTTACATATTGGAGTTTCTAATGCTAGCTAGCCTATGAATTGCTATCGCCCCACCGTTTGACACTTTCTATTTTGCACACCGGATATGACTTGGTTGAATCCATTTATCGAAACTTTATCATTATCTTTATTGTGAACTTTGATCCCTGTTTAAGTAATTGATAGATTTAGCACTTAAGCTTTGCTTACGAGAGATGATTAAGATGTTTAGATACACCTATGCACGCTTAATTCACGATAGTAGACTTCTTTCCCCGTGGTAGAATATAAATTCAACACCTGGTTCTTACTCCCTTAAAAATGCTACAATGGTATATTCATATCTGCGTGCGCTTGTGGATAATTGTTTATTTACTTATTAAGAAGTTATCAAGGCATAGTACGAATAGTTTATTCCTTGCATATTAGTGGCTTAACTATAGGGATGACAACCTTTTCAGATATGCTATGAACTCGCAATGAATTATTTTCTTTTAGTTTTATCCGAAGCAACATCCGATATCCTTTCTAGACACCATTACTAGTTAGTGACGTTAGAAATACCAACAACGGTGATGGTGGAGCTGAGCAGAGGACGGCGAAGTGGCCGGCAAGGACGTGAGTAAGACCGTCCACCTCCGACGTCCCGCTCGACTTCAAGAAGCTCTACAAGAATGTGAATGGTAAGGGCGTCGGTATGCGAATATCTCAGATCCACCGCAAAAAGGCGATTCTTCTAGATCTGCAATTGGCACTGGTTCCCTTCGTCGTCATAGGGATAAGTGTGCTGCTAGGCGAGAGAAAGTTAGGGGCAAAAGTCGGACTCATATATCATTTAATCCCCGATGGTTCTATGCGTACTGGGATTATTGTCCTATGCGTGCTCGTCTTGAACTTGTTAGATTGCTTGCTAGGTCCGATTGTCCTATAAGTTTTGGTGAGTCTCATTTGCATTTGAGGAGTACATCTGTAATGCTCACAATCCTAGATTTAAGGCAGCCTCTACACAAACCACCACAAGAGACATGGCCAAACAGGTTTCATCGATAGAAAGGCTAAGCTTGTTGACATACTTAGTTCGATTCTCGTTAATTGTGTGTGCTTAACCTCTGATATATGGTCTGGCAAAGCCAAAGAGGACTACCTTAGTGTAGTTGCTCATTACATTAATCCGTTGGCAACTAGAGAAAAGGGTGCTTGGTCTTGTGTTGATTGATTGTTCCCATAATGGACGTAACATTGCCGAGAGAGAGTTGCATCCGTTCTTGCCGACTATGGTGTTCTTAATAAAGTGTTTGTTTGTTACTTTGGACAATGCTTCATCTAATGTTTTACGCCATGCAAAAACTTAGACCTATTTTGTCTAATTATCTTGGTCTTGAGGTACCTATTGAGGATCCAAGAAATCCTGAACCTGAATCTTGTGTTAATACTATGTTCTTGCATCAACGTTGTGTATGCCATATAATCAACTTGATTGTCAAAGAAGCACTTACCTTTCTTAAGCCTTTGATTGAGGTTTTAGAATTGCAATATCATTTTTAAATTCATCTAATCAAAGGATTGCAGCATACAAGAGACTTTGCATTGCAGCTGGTGTTAGGCCTAGGAAGTTTCAGTTGGACATGGATGTGAGGTGGAACTCTACATATCTCATGCTTAAGACTTTGCTTCCTCACAGAGAAACTTTCACTACTTTCATACATGCTAATTATCCTAGAGGTCGAAATGGTGAGTTGCTTCCCGACCGATGAATATTGGGCTCTTGAGAAAGTATTTGAGTTTCTTGAACTGTTTTATGATGCTACTTGTTGCTTTGTCCGGTATTTACTATCCTACATCGCCACTTATGCTTCATTATCTCGGTTAAGATTGCTATACACCTAAAGAAGTATGCTAATGACATTCATTTGAGAACCGTGATTCAACCTATGATTGACAAGTACAATAAGTATTGGAGGAACATACCTTTGCTCTATTCTTTTGCATTCATCTTGGACCCTAGAGCTAAAATGAAGGGTTTTGCAAAAGTACCGACGGTTGATGAACCTTACCATGCAGTTATATACCGCTTACCAAGTTGGCACTAGAGCTAGGCCGACCGATGTTTACAATAAGTATGAGGAGAAATATGGTGATGTTAGGTTGAGGAGGACTGTCCCTCAAAACCCAATCTGGTAAGAAAAGATCCGCCTGGGATGAAATATATGATGATGATGATTCTAGTTCTGTGGGGGGTACCTCAATGCTGCATTCATCTCTTAACTTGTCTAGAGATACATCTGCTACTGCATTGCTGCATGCTGCTACTGCCTCGGCTTCTAATGCTTCCGCCAACTTGTTTCATACTTGGACTGTGACCTTTGTTAATCAATTGGATGATACATTTGACCTGTTGAAATGGTGGCATGAGCACAAACCGACTTATCCAAAGCTGTCCATCATGGCTAAAGATATTTTGACTGTACCCGGTTTCTACCATATCTTCAGAATCCACGTTTAGTATGACCGGCAGGATCCTTGAGGACCCGGCGGAGGAGGCTGAATGCGGAGACGTTGGAGTGGCTCAGCCCGCATCAAGGACTGGGAGCTGGCCGAGGGCAAGGCTGCAGCACAATGTCGAGGACCCTGAGCTGGAGGAGACGTTTGAGGAGTTGTATCTTGATGGTTGATGCTCCTGCCCCAAGGTAACTGTCTAACAGTCTAAGTCTAACTGTCTAAGTTTAAATGTAACTGATAATTGCTCTAGTTTCTAACTCTATTCTTTTGCAGCTGGGAGCATGGGAGCTGGAACTTGAAGTTGAAGCCTGAAGCATGAAGCCTAGGAGATGCTGGCAGCTGGAACTGGAACTACAACTTAGTTAGTGATGAACTAGAACAGTAGAACATAGTTTGGCTGTGGATGAACTTGTTATCTAGACTGTGATGAACTTGAACTTTGGACAATGATAAGATGTAAGAACTTTGATGTTTGACTTGGAGCTAGGCTGTACTCTTTTCCAGACTAGGGTTTTATCTCACAAGGGTGAGTTTTACCTAGTAGGTTTCTAATGAGGCAGCCATTGCACATGCTCCAAGTTCAAATATAATCCATTTTTCTCAATGTTGTGTTGTCATTTGCTTTGTTTAGTCAAGTTAATTGGTTTCAGAACTTGAATTTGAAGTTTTTGACACTTTGGACTGTTTTAGTGCACTGGGCTGGCACGGGCACTAGCGTGCCACCGCCTCTTTTTCTTGGCGCGGCGCGGCACGTTCGGGCTCCATAGTGCCGCGTGCCTGTCTGGAAGTTGGGCACGGTGGCACGCGTCGGGCGCGGCACGGCGTGCCACCGTGCCTGATCGTGTCGTGCCTCAGCGTGCCGTGCCGGGGTCGTGCCCGTGCCGTGCCATGTCGTGTGGCACGTTTGGAAAAGATTAGATCCTGGCGGCATCCAGCTAGCTATCCGCGTTCGCGGCCCTGGTCGCGAGGGCATGCTGCACGCCCGGAGGCAGAGGGCACACCGGCGCGCGCGCGCGTCGCTGGATCGCCGGACGCCGACCCCGCGGCAAAGCGACCGGTCGGTTTCTGACCCTGTTCGCTGCGGGCCTGCGGTCGATGAGATCAATAATGGTTGCCGTGCGAATCGAAGACCGGGGACCGGGACCGGCAGCGTACCTACGACTACGAGCGTTGCCGATTGCGACGTCGGGAGCTCGTGTTTCGTCGGTCGAAGAGACTCTATGCGTGTCGAGTCCAATACGTAACGTAACGCGCATCAGCATGGAATTTCGGGATCCCCGTACAGACTGCTGATGCGCGCATGGAAGTAAGGACACCGCCATGCGTGCGTTTCCTCTGACTCTGGTGGCCACTGTGTCTGAACATCCCTTACTGGACCGTGGACGCACTGTACCGGGCTGGCCATCTGTAGTGATGTCGAGCCACTGGCCCACTGGACTAGGCGGTCTCGGAAAAGGAGGAAAGGAAGAAAAGAGCTACGCACGCCTCGCTCGCTTCTTCAGAACACATGGGCCCATTGGGCTGTTTTCTAACGCAGTCGCTCTTTGTGATCTCCTTTGTTTTCTAACACATGGGCCCGTTGGACGTGATATTTTCGTTAAGTGAAACAAAGATACAGTAGCAATATGATGATGATGAGTACCAATATACTGTAGAAAGTTTATGTGCTCGATTTTTCTTTAACTAGGAAATATGTCTGTGCTCGATTCAACTAAATTGCATGCCAACACATGTGGACTGGGATGAATCTAACCACATCCAAACAAGGACTGAATGCATCAATGCTATGGAGCATGGATATATTGATATAGTGTAAGGGGCTATTTGTTTCATAGCCACAATTTGCCACAACTAATCTTAGGCATGTGTGCTAAATTGTGGCAAGTAAATTGGCGGCCACACTTTGTATTGCTTAAAGGAATCTAACCACACTTTTGTACTTTATGAGATGTGGACCCTAAAAAATCTTACCTAAGGTTTGCTACCAACCAAGCACTTACCAATTTTTGTCAACTTGTCTAACATAAAGTGTGACAAAGCGTGGCTAGCAAACCAAACACCCTCTAAAAATACTAACATTTATGGAGTGATTAAGTTCATTATGCTTCATCAAACTAAGTAATTAACTAATTATCCAACAAATTAAATAAAAAATCTTACATTTAGAATATGATTATATTCGATTTGCACATCTTACTATTACTAATTGGAGGCTCCAAAGGAGACACCACTGTTGGTATTTGTTAGCTTACAGAGAAATAGATCCGATTTAAAGCGCCGGGATGTCCAAGCATTTCACCCGGGAAGGGTTTTAAATATCGAATCCACGAGGAAGATATGATAGGCAGTTCAAATGATTAAAGACAGTGATAGAATACTAATGAGATTTTGTAGTAGTTAGCATATACTTAAACAAGGTAAGCCAATAATAAATAGTAATAAGGTAAATGAGACAGGCAGAGGCACACACGTGGTGAGTATAGCATAAGATTAATTCCTAGTAAGATTAGGATTGGATTTATGACAAAGGGACAGTTCTTAGGTAGCATACAAAGACTCTATTAAATGGTTTTAAACAGGCATAGCATAAGATCATATATATATCAATACCATAGATAAGAATATGCACCCCGAAGATTACTTAAGAAAATCAGGAACGAAACAAGATTAACCCAAGAACCATTATCGACTAGTCTTACATACGGGGGATGGATTGCAAAAGACTCAATAGTGCTGTCACCACTACGATCTACCACACGACCCGGCATATAAGGTGAATCCGCAAGTAAATTATATCTAAGCACCATGCTTACATACTTTCTACTACCTAGCACACAGCTGTAATATACTAGGAGCTCTACGAATAAGCGCGCTGAATTATCATGAATAATGATCATATCAAATATGCTATGACTAGAATAAAGTAAAAATAGAATAATTGTATGCATAGTAATGAAATAGCACGAAGGTGTATGAGAACAATAATAATATTGATCCATAGTATAACTTACAGATCCAGAACCGGAGCAGACGCTCTCTCTTCTCTAAACTCTGACTTTCTATCTAAACTAGGCTCTAGATCTAGAGCGATGAATTAGCTATCCTATCTCTTGGTGGCGCCTCCTCTTCTCCTGCCTTGGCTTCAACTTGATCTTCTTCTTGATGATGACTTGAGGCTTCAGATCCAGTTATGAGACAGGGGGGCCTGGGGGCTGCTTATATAGTCCGGAGGAGGTGCTAGGTGTTGGATTTAGATCCATCTCGTGCTTCTACCGACGCCCTCGGATCAAACCGACATTAAACGGGTGGATTAGATTGCGTCTTAGAGTCGGTTGAGGAAGCTTCTGGAGACAGGGGTAACTTGGCGAGGAGGGCAGGCCGATCGCCCCATTATTGGGCCGATCGGCCCGAGGTGGGGCCCACTCGGGTCCGCGATGCGTCGTGGCTTCCGGAGTCTTCTAGATGATGTTTTCTTCGGTGTCAAGTTTCGTCCAAGTCGGGGGTAATTCGGAGCCTTCTAGAGTCTTTCTCGGAGTTGGATTGCGTTGCGTCGCGTAGTCGTCTCGGCTCGCGAACTCTAACTGTTTTTCTGTTTAGTCCCTCGCAATTCACAACATTACCAAAACTGGTGGAAATATGTTAGTGACCCCCTATTCTAGGTTGTTATTATTATTTATACCCCTTTCTCATGTTTATTTGATTAATAAATTTATATGATAACAAGTGTCAACAACCACGTTAATTCTCACGAGACGCTCTAAGAAAAAAAGATAAATTCTAGAAATTCTCACAATAATCGAAACATCCGACCTTTGATTTGGTAGACTCTAATCATCATCCCCGATATTAGCCAATTGGAGGCTCCAAAGGAGACACCACGTTAATTCTCACGAGGCGCTCTAAGAAAAAAAGATAAATTCTAGAAATTCTCACAATAATCAAAAACATCCGACCTTTGATTTGGTAGACTCTAATCATCATCCCCGATATTAGCCATTAGATGTATTGAGATTTCTTAAAAAAATTACCCACCACTGCCATTATAAAAATACATAAAGTAACCCCTTCATTCTGCATTAAATTTACCCACCTTTGCCATTATATCACATAATTCAACATATGTAATACCTAACTAAAATAGTTTGGTTGACGTCAGAAGCTTGGAAACAAAAGAAGGAAAAGTAAAAACTGATCGAGAGCACACAGCCATCACCATGTAGGCCGAAAGATACCCTTGCGTTCCGGATGTCAAGGTAGCACAGCCATCGACGCGCCAACGATGTAGGCCTAGACATTGGCGCGTCTCAGCGAGGGCCTTCCATGTTGCCGTCGTCATCAAGATCACCACCGAGACACCAATCACGTAGCCCCTGGATTCTAGCGATAACCTGGGGCTCATCGTTCAAACGAAAAGAGAGATCAATTCAAGTCTCCAGCTTACGATCCATGCTTCCATCAATCAAACAGTTGAACCAATCCAGTTGATCAGGTACGTTTTGGGTATGAATTAATTAATCGTCCTCTGTATCAGGCTTTCAGTTTTAGGTCATGCAATCTAATTTTGGTCCTATTATCCTGGTGGTCGCTGTAGATGCCAATGGGCAATATTAATCCGGCGTACATCGACGAGCTGGCAGGTCCTTCTCCGCCCTCGCCATGGCAGCCTAAGCTGGTCGCTCGCCACGCCAACCATAGCCTTGCGCTTGCCACCACGGCTGTATAGCTTTGCGCTTGCCACAGCAGCCTCAGGCAATGCATAATTTGACACTGTGAGGTTTAATGATCAAGAGAAATAAAATAACTACATAAATCAAATCTGGGTGCTTTAAGTGCTTTTTCCCAAAATCCATCTAATCTAATGGCCATCGGCTTCATCTCACGTTCTCTCCCCGGCATTCCTATTCCCATCAGCAGCAACATATTGCCAATCCACCGCTACCTACCCTTGCGCGGACCCCAGTTAGCTACCGCCGCCTTCCTTGGTCGGCACAAGCCATCGCCAATCCTCGCCGCCCAATCCCAAACTCCGACACCATGCCTCACGTTGTCATCCCGCCTCGACCCTCTTCCTGATTTCAAGACCAATGTTTACCTAAGGGCGTCCGCAATGGTAATAACTAGTACTAGCTACGTAGTCGGCTGACGTGGAGGTGAGAGACAACAACAAAGACTATTTTATATTGGTGGACCCACATGTTCATCTCACATGTTCTTGGGCTACGTGAAATAGTCTAGCTATTTGCATGTAGCTAGTGAGTATTCTCTCTCCTACTTTTTCCATGCCACATCACATCTAGATAGTGAAATAGCTAACCATTGGGGACGGCCTAAGTGGATGTGGGTGTGAGGGCGTCGCTGACCAACCAGAACCATGCCAGTGGGCGATGACGCGGAGATGGAGAGCTGCTCAAGGAGCTCGGCAGGTGATGTGCCTCGAATGCTAGGGATCAGCTGAAGCGGCGAGCCAAGGGTGGCAGGACTTACCACGTCCATGCAGTCTCAGGTGAGCTATTTCCGTAGTCTGCTGATGCTGGAAAGTAGCCGTAAGTGATTTCGTGAACCAAGTTTTGGCGCTTGAAGTTTTGCATGTAAGCGCATGCAATTGCATATCATGCAGAGAACACTGCCTGTTCCGATTACTTCTCATGTCGTTGTAATTTTACTAACTTGATGTCGAGAGTTTGCAGTTGCACTGATGTTAATCTACCCTTTTAGGCTGATTTCATATAAACAAAGTTGTTCTGCATATCTAGAGTTTGGTTTGTGAATGTGTCCATGGATATAATTAGTATAAATCACTGCATGTGCATTTGACATATGGTTTTGTTGGAGACAAGTTGTTTTGTAGCTGGTTACCAACAAGATATAGCCTGATACAAGTGGCTTGGTCGGTGCATACATGTGAGTACATTATTGCATGGTGGCATCCTGGAAGACATGAAAGAATGAATTTCCATGAATAGCCTCTCGCAGTTGATTATCTTCAATCTTATCCAAGACAACTTCCGTTTTACTAATTTGTCATTGTTTTCTACTATGGAAATTCACATGGTTTATCTAAAGGTTGGATAATATGCATCGCATCGATCTAATGTCAACCTCAAGATCGGCAAGATGCAACAATGGGCAATAATGCAAATTGCAAGGTTCGTTTGACTAAGAAATATCATCCAGACCATGGAATTTTTTCTGCTGCCATTTGTCTATTTGTAAATTAGTTTTTAAATAGTATATTTTGTTACTATATTATGCTTTCTTTTTTCATATTTCAGGCAATATTCGATGCAAACCTGATTGATGGAACTAGATTGATTAGAGTTTGGACCTAATAATGGTTGAATTGCAATCAGTGTACGTGGTGCCTGCCATTAAGGTAATGCATCGATGTATCCGTACAAAACAATGTTGCTAAAGTATTCAACTTTTTGCATTCTGTGTGAAAATAAAAAGGTGGTACCCATGAACTATTCGTAAGTAAATACAATAACTTAGAAGTTAAACAACCTTGGAAGAAAGTGCTTCTGTAATCGGTCACTTAACAAATAATCCAGCACAGTCCTAGAACAAAGATTGCATGGAGACCATCTCGAATAATAGTTTCCCTATCCATCTCCTTAAAGTCTTAACATGTATGTGATAAAAATCACCACCCAGATGTTTCTCCATCAACATATTATATTTATTGATATCCTAAATCTTCCTTTATGTCGGTTCAATTTAGGGTGACATTAACATATTGGCACCCTTTATGTTATTTGAGATTGGAGAATCCAAAGGACAAAAATATTTAACGAACAATTTTTGTGAGGATGCACCCTATGGTGGTTATGTTTAATTTAGAAGGTCTCTTAGATGTGAGGATATGGGGATATGTGGGATTAAATTTTTGTGAGAATGCACCCTACTTTATTTGTTTCTTAAAATTATATAAACATGAAATGAAATTTCACAAAAAAAACATGTGGTCGTTATTGTGTTGTTTACCTTTACGAGCATATGAGGGATTAATTTTGGACAACACTTGGATATAACAATCCTATTTTAGTATTGGCAAACTACAACAAGAAGAAATAATTAAACCACTTTATAAAATTAAACAAAAAACATTGTTTTTAGTGTTGTGTTATTTTGTCTAAGAGATCATGAAGGGATATGGTATGACATGGGACACTGGACGTTTTAAAAAAAACAAGAGTAATAATTTGTTGCGAAAATTGTTCTTTTACCACATGCACATGGCCAATCTAAATATCTGGTCATAGAGCAACTCCAAGAGACTCTTTGTATTTTTCCAAATTTAAAGAGATGGAGATTTTTGGACACAAAATTGCCACCAAGAACCTAATTAATTGTACATACAAATATAAACATTATCTATTCTAGATTTTGTAGAATGCTAATAATTTGCTAGGCGTTCTTATGATTATGATAAATTTTTCAATATTCAAAAAGTATAATAAATCTGATAAACCTAATCATATAGTTTTGAGCACTCTCTATTGTGAACAAATGTACATGTGTGTACTTATCTTTTTCTCCTAATTAAAAAAATTTACTTAACCTTTACTAGAGCTAGATGGAGAATAAGGTTTTACTACTTGGGCGCTTATTTATATAGTTATATATGTTGCCACAACATTGTAAATACTCTATAACCCAAACTTTTGTGGAAACCTAGCTTTTTTGTTAATGGCCTATCATGTAAGGAATCTAATGCCTTTACCAAAAAATAATGGAATTTAAGTTCACGTGTCTTCTTGATATTAGCACCACTACCCCCGTCGTATATCCCAATTTCAAGTTGTAGCATTGATCTTATACAATGTGATATAATTTATAAATGACTATTTGTGCCATCAATTATCATAGTACTTAATAGTGTAATTTATGATAAAAATCTTATTTATTAGAGAATAAACAAAGAAAACTCTAACTAATCTTGATTTTAACCCGTGCGGGAACACGGGTTGATGGACTAGTTCATCATAAATTAACAACCAAACTAAGTAATAAAATAATTATCCAAATTAATAAATATGTCAAAAATACATCCACTTAATAGAGCACCTGCTAATGCATGCTTTTGATGATGGGCAGAAGATCGGATATGGACGTAGCTGGCCTTCCGTGAGTAGATATGGATACGTAACTCTCTACAAAGACGTCAGTTGTAACAAACCATTGCAAAAATTCACGAGAACAAACTACTGTATATAAATTAAGAAGGATCATTATGGTACAAGCTTGTGTATAAAACATGTTACGTGGAGTTATGTCGTGGCGAGAAGTCCAATTCAATTTTTCTCCGCGTGTGACCGCTGGGCGGGGCATTGTATGAACAATCCTATGGACCGTGGACACACTTGTCTCGGGCTGTCGGCTCACCATTTGCCATGCTGTCAAACCTCTCGCGACTGGCCCACCGCCCATCCACTCGATCTGGTCGGCCTATAAAAGGAGCGAGGAACATTCCCTGATGCTTCCTAGTAGTTCCACATCCTGTCATCCCTCCCAAAAGGCAAAGCAAATATTCTTCTCATTCCTCAATAAGAGAAACAAAGGAAAGGGAAAGGAGTAATCATTCCTCAACAAGAGAAACGAAGGAAAGGGAAAGGAGTAACACTTCTCATTACTCATTAACAAGAGTAAGGAAGGAAAAAGGAGGAAGGAAAGGGAAAGGAGTTACATAAGGAGGGCATCGTGGCTCATGTTTAGTGGTATTCTTCTCTTGGTGATTGTGAATGACCGAAATAAAGTGGCACACGTGACTCACTGTAATTTGTTAGACTTAGGCATTAAACTCTGACTACTTTTCTATCAGCTCTTGGATACAGTACTCAAGAACATTTATCCTTAATGAAAACGTTTAGGTCGGCTCCACAAGACCATATAAAAACATTTATGAGATCAACCTTTTTACAAAGCCGACTTTGAGAAATGCATGGAACGTTCCTCAGCGTGTAACATGTAACGAAAACTATATGGAAAACTAAAGAAACCAAACAATGTTACATTAGCAACTAAAAGACGTTGACTTTAAAAATAATAAAAAAATATGCACAAGTGATGCATACCTGCAAATACTGGATATTTTACCAATATTTAGTCATGAGCGAAGCAAGGACCCATAACAACATAGCAGACGAGGTCGCTACTTACCGGCCATCTTCTCTCTGCCACAAGCAACGATAGCGGATTCAATCTTTACAAGACGACTATAACAACCTAACTAGTTATACTACTCACTAATGATAATTTTTTTTTTTCATAAAGTTACAATCAACGTATACAAATGAGTGACATTTCAATATTGATTCAACCTAGAAAGATTGTTTTTATCACTAATTTTGGTTATTATGATGTAATGTTTGTAACGCAATGACAAAACATATAGATTTTATATTTCATTATAAAACTACCAATAGCATTTTAAATATATCCAAACTCGACACATAAAGTACAACTTAAAATCAAAGTTTAAAAATAAAAACAAAATGTTATTGAGACAGAAGGGAGCGTTATTGATTAAAGCCTATTCTCTGTTTACCCCTTTTAGCATAAACCGGCTGGCTTATTTTAACAACTTGTAAGCAAAACTTATTTAAAGCTCCAATAGTCAACAAGTAACTATGAGAGCGCCTGTAACAATAAAAAACAAAATAGAGAAGTGGAGTGCACAGTTACATCGATTGTCAGAGCTGAGAGAGACTGCCTTTTCGAACTGTTCGCGAGACCGTGCCTATAGCTTGCTGCTCTCTGTCTTCAACGTCCAATAAAATTTCAGCGGAGACGGCGATTTGAACCCGTTGGGAACGCCCTAAGCCATATGTTAGCCACTCAAGTTTAGTATCACCTCCCTAAGGGAAGGGGCCATGACCACCTTATAAGGGAGAGTTTCCTCTCCCATCAGTCCGGGCTTTTAGGAGGAATTGAGCCTCTTGCCTTATAAGTGGACCGTGATGCGCGTTAACGCCCTGAACCTTGGTGGAGTTGTTGGGCTGGGCTTGAGTGTTGCTAACAATTGGTATCAGCTCCTGGTTCCGCCTTATTGGGGTGGAATGTCGAGTGCCCCCTCTGGCCCCAACTTATGGGGGTGGAATGTCGGGGGTGCCACCTTATGGGGGTGGAGTGTTAGCCACTCAAGTTTAGTACCACCTCCCTAAGGGAAGGGGCCATGACCACCTTATAAGGGAGAGTTTCCCTCTCCCATCAGTCCCGGGCTTTTGGGAGGAATTGGACCTCTTGCCTTATAAGTGAGCCGTGATGCGCATGAACGCCTGAACCTTGGTGGAGTTGTTGGGCTGGGCTTGAGTGTTGCTAACACCATATGATCTCACAAAGCTGCTCTTTGTTTTTTTGTGAATTCTTACAAAGCTGCTTTAAGATATGTCTCGGTGTTCAGGTCCTTCGGATATGCTCATAAGGGTAGAGTTTGCGTATGTGTATTCATAGAGACAGGGGTGAAGCTTTGTTATGTGTAGCGGGTGCAAATGCACCCCCCAAAATTTGGAAAAACAATATATTTGATAAAAAACTCACCATATATGCACCCACAAGCCATGTGCACCCCCGCTAGCTTGCTCTAGCTTCGCCACTGCATAGGGATGAGTGTGCGTGACGTGTTTTAATGTGTGCGTTGTACTGTGTAATTCTAAAAAAAAAAACCCAGCTTTATCTCAACCTTTTATTTTCTTTGGGATCTAGCTATGCTATAGTTAAATAAACTGGATTGTACACGCTGGATGAATTAAACATTAAGTCTGCAACTGATCCTATCTTGAGACGCATCATCATTGTTGCCTTGCTGACCAGGATTCTGACGCAATATAATCCCACGCCAGCATTGATGACGTCGTCCATGCTTGCACAAGCAAGCACATCGGACTAGCTGAGAAACGAGTGGACGGTGGTATACGTCGGCACTCGGCAACGAACTGGGCGATCCCCATTTCTTTCAAGTTTCGCGACTGGAGACTGCAGTTTTCGCTCGCCGTCAGACCGTACCCAAGCTAAGCTTAGCTGCAAGCTCTCACCGGTAGGCCAGTAGATCACTGTGGGGAACTCGCGTGACATCGAGCTGAAAGTTCCCAGTAGAAGTAGAACTGGGGAACCCGCGCGATAACATATCTAAAACTTCTATATAGACAAACCCCACTAGAGGAGTTCTCTGCGATCTCGTGAAGCCACGTCATCATGAGGGCCCCACCATCACCTCCACAATTCGCTGCCCACCAACCAAAAAGCATTCATTCATTCATTCAAATCCGCATGAAAACTCAAACGACTATGTAATTACAATCACCCTCCACCTTCGCATGCTATTCCACTATCCTATAATTCCCGTAGACATTAGAGAGCCATCAGTTTCAGTTCACCGTTCCTTCACCTTCCTTCGATGGTCTTCCCGCACCGTCCGCCTGCCTCCTCGCCATAAATCGCCGCAGCCCACCATAAACCAAAGGCAAATAAAAGGCAGCCGCTTCTTGGCTTGGCTTCACACCGCCGATGCAAAGAAAATTGATGCTCTGTCCAGCTGAAGAGGCAGAGGAGGGAGAGATGGCGTGGGGGTTGCGCCTGCTGCTCCGTCCGCTGCCACCAGGCGCATCGTTTCCGAGCAGCGCCGCCGCCAAATTGAGGAGCCACCGGGAAGCAGCGGCGTGGAGAGAGAGAGGGACGACGTCGGCGAGGAAGCCGCCCAGCGCCGCCCGGTCGAGCAGCGCGGCTCCGATTAGGCAGGCGCGTCGGCCTTCGCCTCTCGCGGTGGCTCGAGCTCACCTCCTCGCCTCTCGCGACCGCCGCCGCTCCTACTTGCGCCGACCGCCCCTCCTCCTCGCGCGGGCGGACTGGACGCTCCTCTGCGGTCCGCCCCCACGTGAGAGCACCCAGCACCCCCGGCGAAGCGGGCACCGCCGCCGGGGAGGAGGAGCCCCGCCACGACCTCTGCCGCCCCCTACGCATCAACGGCTCCGGTGTGGTGGGGCGAGTGGACGCCGCGCATGGATTTTGGCCCTGCGCGGTCACGGACCTCACGTGGAGGGGAGAAGCGTGACAGAGAAACACAATAGAATATCCCCGACAAGTGGGGCGGTTGGTACAAGCAGGAGATGAAAAAAATAGCGGCCGGTTGGTACAAGCAGGAGATGAAAAAAAATAGTGGCTTCCGTTCAATTATTAATTATTTGTTTAAAGTGATTACTTTGTCTATATTTTGATTACATTTATTTATATTGCAATCATGCAAATTTCTAATTTAATCTTTGAATTTTAACTTATAATGTTATTTAGTGCTTACTACTAATTTGTTGTGTAATTCTATAATTATTTACAGAATTAGTAAGTGAATTTTATTGAATTTTTATCTGACATACCATTACATGTCCATATAGTCATTGTGTTTACTTAAACCACAAGTTTACTGAGATGAAATACCCGCAAACAATGCGCGGAGAGGCCAACTAGTTATTATATGAGTAAAATGCACCACAACTCCTCAAACTATTAGAGCATTCTCATCGGATCCCCAAACTAACAAAGCGTATGCGGGTCCCCCCGAACTATTGTCGCCGTGCAATCGATGGTCCAAAACCCGCCACACAAGCGCCAAATTCCGGCGTGGGCACCGCCACGGTGGCAACTAGATGATGTGGCACGCCGGGGCCATGCCAACTTCTGAAAAGAACCCTGCACCTTTTCATCTAGTTTGGCGCTCGCGTGGCGGTATTGGACCATTGGTACATGATGACAATAGTCGCGGGACCCAGATAGTCGCTTTGTTAGTTTGGGGACCCGCATGAGAATGCTTCAATTGTTTGAGGACTTGTGGTGCATTTTACTCTTATTATATTAGTACTAGCTCGTACTGTCAAGCTAAGTGACCCAGTCTATTCGCACTTTACGTACGTCGTCTCGTGTCAAGCCACATGATGTACACACGTAAGCAACGAGCTAACTATATTATACTATATCTTGCATGATTTTTTTTGACGAAACATCTTGCATGAAATTTTCACAAAGCTTTAAGCCGCTTCACCTATATATGCATGGCCTATATATACCCGTGTGCAACAAATTGTATCGATCACTCGCTCTGCATCGATCCACACCATCGTGCATGCAAAAATCCAAGCTAGTCGTCCATAGCTAACAAGCTGATTAATTACTCAAGAGCATACAGTCCTAGTTATTTTTCTCTTGCTTCTCAGATCCAGGCTTTGCACAGATATTGTGTGTAGCATATAGCTACCGGTAGCTATGGCCTCCTTCATCACGAACAGGTTCGTTGTGCCATTGATGATGGCAATGCTGATGCTGGTGGTGGTGCTGGGTTCGGCGCGGCGTATCGAGGACAAGAAATGGACCGGCGCCGAGCTATTACACAGGCAAACATTCCTCCTGCGGGAGCTATTACACAGGCGACCCGCCGTGCCCGCCGCGCCCGCCGCGCGCCAGCACTGAAATGGAGCCGAGGGATGACACATCAGCGCACCTGCACGTACGGTACATCCATGAATAGATGGACAGGCATAGCTAGTTGAAATATAGTGTACATATATATACTGTACTATTTTTTACTGAAACGGCAGGGGAGTCCCCTACCTTTTTTTGATTTTCAATTAAATGAAAGAATACAAGAAAAAAGTTTACAAGGCTCCTAGGCCCAAAAGCAGAAAAAGAAAAGAAAAGAAGTTTATACAGAATGGCTATCTCCCCACATTTCTAGAAGTAAACGACGAGAAGCTTTAGCTTTGATACACACAAAACTAAGTTCCTCTCTGAAAAGAGTCCTCCATCTCTGAAAGCTTATCTCTGCATTATCGAACACCGCACGATTCCTCATTAGCCAGATGCACCAGCTTGCTGTGATTACCAATTCTCTGAAGATGATACTCCCAAACTTCTCTCTTGCATCAATAATCATGTCGAGTGGTAGAAGGTTACTGTCCCACTGAATCCCAATGAAATTCCAGTACTGCAAACTGAAAGTACACTAGAAGAAAAGATGGAAGCTTGTTTCTTCACAGTGTAGATTACATAGGGGGCAATCATAATTGTCAAGGTGCATACTCTTCCTCCGCAGCAGATTCCTGGTGGGGAGCCTGTCTCTTTACAACCAAAAAAAGAATTTGTGTTTACCAAGATTATGAGAAGACCAAAGCCAGGAGAAAATTGGTGAGGCTTCAATTCTTTCCTCCAAATGAGTATAGACTTTCTTGTTGCTGTATTTGGGAGTACCCCAAACATATGTCCAGGAATCATTAACATCAGCATCTAGATTGAGTTCCTCAATGATGGCTGCAAGTTCAACAAGTTCATCTGTGGCTGCTTGTGTTAAAGGGACTATGAAGTTTGTGTCTGTTGCATTTCTTAAGCGCAATCACTAGAAACAGGTTTAGAACCCATCTCTAATAACGGCGCCAGAAATGCGCCGTTGACATTCCTAAGTGAAACCACCGTGTCGGTGATAACACTAGGTACATCAACGATGATAGATCTTGCCTAAGAAGATATTCATCCGCAAGCGCACGGATCTATCATTGTAGCATTTCACCCGGAAGTATTCAGGGTATCGTTATTTATATTTTCCCAAAGGAAGGCATGGTGTAAAAGTCTCTAATTCGGACATGGTCAAGATGACACAAATGTATAATAGACCAATGCTCATAATAGGGATAAAATAGGAATAGGTAGTAGGATAACTTGACACACACACTTAAGCCAATCTCAAGGATAAATGTAAAAGAATGAATAAAAAAATAAATCTAATATGGAGCGGGCATATCCTAGATAGTCATGTCAAGATAGCGGATACACACATGTTTTTTGTGAGAGATTCTAAGTCAAGCTCGCCAAGGTCTCTGGCTGAGCTACTTCGGCACCGGCAATCGCCCAAATGGGATGGAGACCGGCAATTGCACCGCTGCGCCACCCCTAACGTGGGGGATTACAAGGGACGGACAAGGCTGTCACAACCCGGCCGCCTACCCCCTCAACCGTGGGATGCGCCACAAAAAGATAGGCAACCCTTAGTCTAGACACCACGTCTACACTAGTGATTATTACTCGGCGTGTATACAAGGCTTACCCGGCCCCTCGTCCTTCTACCGAGCACCGCCCCAAGGAAATCGACTATCAATCCCATGAACCCAACATCAACCAAGGCTAACTCTAGGCAGAACTCATCATAACAATCTAGCTTTTGATCTAAACATGTATGTATGACAAATGAAGCACGAAGTTCTATAAGACAAGATCATGATATAGAAACTATATACTAGTTCATCAACCAAGATTATGTCATAAGGACTTTGCTCTAATTCAAGAACATGACTATATTGATAAGTAGAGAACAAGAACAAGATGAAGAACTCTAAATTGATCATACCGAATAGCTTCAAATGTCTTGCTCTCCTTTATTAATCCTTGCCAAACTCCTCCTAAGTACAAACTAAAGAAGAAGAAGAAGAAGAAAAAAAAGAAGAAGAAAGAAAGAAGAAAGAAGAAGGGAGAGGAAGAAGAAGAAGAAGAAGAAGAAGAAGAAGAAGAGAGAGGGCTACATTGTGTGGTGTGTGTTACAATGGTGGGAGATGGCCTCCTTTTTTATAGGTAGAGGAGAGGGGGCTTATTGGAAAATGTCCCTCCCCACATGGAAAGAGCCAAAACCGTCATTGGACACCTTCCAAATCTGCCCAAACCGACAATCCCACGTCGGTTTCACCCGGTTTTGGAAGGTAACAAAACCGCCTCCCCAAAGCTGGGCCCGAAGCCTCGGGGAGGGTGCGGCCGCACCTTTGGGTGCGCTACACCCTCATGGGTCCGTAAAAATCGGGCTTCGGCGGGGTGGCGTTGTTGGGCCCGAAAAGTTGTATGGCGGTGTGTGCTCGGCCCGATTTTGTGTGTTTTTGTCCGTTTCTTCCTTGGGCTTGATGTTCTTCGAGGGAATGCGCTTTCGGGAGGAGCCTTTTGGTGCATTTTCCACTTGTTTCTTGTATAAATCTGCATAATAATAATTTGGCACTACAAGTGAAATTATGTCAATAATAAATGTATATATGTGTAGCAAGGTATAGTTTCAATCCCTAATTGGTAGAATGTTGACGTTTAAAAATATGTCGTTAGTGACCGCCAACAAGTGTCTACATCATGGTCAAAGAAGTATTCAATAGAACACTTCGGTTTTTTTGCAAAAGAGTGCAGGTGAGGAAACTTTACATGGAAACAATTACCTTGTCCAGCCCAAGGTTGTGACCAGAAGTTTGCTGTATCCCCTTTATTTGGATTGAGACAAGATAACCCTTGAAACACATCAAAAAGCTTTATGATATCCTTCCACCAAAACGAGCCCACCGGCTTCTATCTTGAGGGGCAGTTTGGTGATTGTTGTACGGCTTTGACCAAGTCGGTTTAACCCAAGGGAGATCTTTTTTATTGTAGAATTTGTCCGGGAATTTCAATAAGAGGGCATTGTTTTGACGTTTGATGTCTATTATGCCCAATCCACCTTCCTCCTTGGATTTCAAAGCCGTCTCCCGGGCTACCGTGCAGGGACCCTCTTTTGGTGAGATCACCTTTGCTCCATAAGTTGTGCTTGTCAACCCGTTCTACAACTTGAGGAGGGAACTTCAAAGTGCACATATAAAATGTTGGAAGGGCAATCAAGACTGAATTAACAAGTATTAACCTGCCATGATAGGAGAGATACACCTTATACACGCCATTCTTCTTTCAATCCTATTCAGCATGGGAGAGAACTCCTCCACAGATGGTTTGGTGGTACCCAAGGGCAGGCCAAGGTAGGTAAATGGCATAGTGCCTAGGCTGCACCCAAAACTGTTGGCAAGGCTTTGGGCACTTGTGTTTTGGATATTAATGGGTACCATCAAGGACTTGCTGTATTGACTTTCAGTCCAGAGGATTCTGAAAATGGACCAAGAATAGCTTTCAAATTTAGAAGTGTTCTCTCATCACCAGGAAGAATTAGCAGGGTGTCATCTGCATATTGTAGGATGGGATAATCACCACCAAAATTGTTGCCAAGAGGATGATCAATATCACCATCAGCCCAGGCTCTATTTACCAGAGTTTGAAGTAGATCTGCAGCTAACACAAAGAGAAGGGGGGACAGTGGGTCCCCTTGTCTAACACCTCTGAGACATCTGAATGGTTTACCTGGTATGCCATTCAGTAAAACTGAGGATGTAGCTGTGCCCAGAATATTTTGGATCCAATTAATCCATTTTGCTGGAAAACCTTTACATCTGAGAACTTCAAGGATGAAGGCATGCTCAACTTTGTCAAATGCTTTCTCAAAGTCGAGTTTTAGGATTACAACTTGCCTTTTTGACTTGTGGCATAGGTGCAAGAACTGGAAGGACCAGGCTAGGCAGTCCTGGATGGTTCTGCCCTTCAGGAATCCATACTGGTTCTCATGTATAAGCTTCAAAATGACTGACTGTAGTCTGATGGACAGCAGTTTGGTGATGCTCTTGAGTGTATAGTTGAGAAGTGAAATTGGTCTATAGTCATCAACTCTGATGGGGTTGTCCTTCTTAGGGATAAGAGCAATAATGGAAGAGTTTATGCTCACGTAGACTAATGTTCTGTTGAAGAAATCTCTGATTAGTCTAATGAAATCCTCTTTCACAATTGGCCAACATTTTTTATAAAAGAGTCCATTAAATCCATCGGGACCTGTGCATGGTCTGTTGGGCATGCTTTTGATGACATGATCAATCTCGGATTGGCAAATCGAGCCAAGTGAGTCCGTGTCTTGGTACACATCAAGCATTTCTTCAATGTTGAAGGAAAGTCCATTGAATTCACTGCAACCTAGTCTTTCTTTGTAGGCATCCCAAAGCGGGTTAGCTTTTTGATCATGTTCTGAGATGACCCTGATCACTGCCGTTTGTCAAACTGACAATGAAATTCTTCTTGTGACTAATAGTGGCCATTGTATGGAAGAAACTTGAGTTTTCATCCCCAAAGGTGACCCAACGAAACTCTATTTCTTTGTTTCCAATATGTTCTCTTAGCTTCCATTAATCTTTTGCAAGATGTGACTTCATAAGGACTCTGAATTTTCTTTCCAACGAGAGAGAGAGCTCTCTGCTCCTCTAAGCCATCCAACAGCAGAAGGACCCAGTTGCTGTTATAAATCAGTTTACTGAGTTGGGAGAGGTTTTTGCTCCATTTCTTCAGACCAACTCTTACATATTTCAGTCTGGATGTAATGTTTTTTGGGCTGCATTGGCATAGAAGGGTGAGTTGGTCCAATGTAACTCAACAGCTTCTAAGAACCCAGGATGTTCTATCCAAAGTAGTTTTCAAACCTGAAGAGTTTAGCTTTAGGAATTGAGCTCCCAATGTGAACTACATATGGAACATGGTCAGAGACAGGCCTTGAGAGTGTGCGAATGTGTGTAGGCTTGGATAAGAAAGGTTCCGTCGGTTGAACAGAACACCCGGTCTAGCTTGATTAGTAGAGGATCCATGCATGTTGGACCAAGTAAACTCCATGCCACTAAAGGGAAGATCAACCAGGTCCAGGTCTGATATTAGCTCATTAAACATGTTCATCTCATTGATGTCTCCTCCCGGCTTATTACGATTTTCAGCTCCTGCATGCAGTTGAAGTCTCCACCTAGTATCCAATTATCAAAATCTGTGGTGTCCGATTCATAAGCCGGTAACAAAAGCTTGTTTTTCCTATGATCCGCATGGGCCATAAATATTAGTGACATGAAAGTTTTTTGTTGCTATGCTTGCGGGTGAACTTTACGGTGATAGCATAGGAGTTGCTCGGATGACCTCTCCATCAAAGAGCCTACTTGTTCCAAATGGTGATGAGCCCCCAGAGGCACCATCGGATGGGGAAAAGGCAAAATTATCAAGTGATCTATTGCAAAACTTTTTGATGTAAAGAGAGTCAAACATTTCTTTCTTTGTTTCACAAAAAGCGGATAATGTCGGCAAGCACTTTCGGTAATCTTGTCATTGATGGCATCCCATTTAGTCCGAAATTAATCCCCCTTATGTTCCGAACAAAATTTTTTGTGTATCTGTTGTTATCCATTTAAAACCGGGGTGATAAAAGGGAGAACTCTCAACATATACATGAAGAGATATATCAAAAAGAATGGATAAAACAGATAGACACAAAAGATATAACCAAGCAACCGACCTGAAGTTCTTGATAAAAGGCACCGAAACAGGCAGTACTTAAGTAGCAACCACGATAGTACAACAAATTATTCTTCGATGCGAGCCTTTGGGATAAGAGAGTCTTAAAACCAAAAGATAAAAGCAGCACTTGAGACATAGCAGTGCTAAACCAAACCACCAGGGGCTGACTATTCATTGTTCACATCATCAAGTAGGAGGGCAGCCGAGACACTCTCTGGCTGAATCTGCAGGAACCCAGTTCCAATGCCTTCAAGGATGTCTGCTGACAGATATGGAGCAGGAGCTTGGGTTGGTCTTTGGGATGATGGTCGGGGAATGGGTTCTTCAGTCTTTGCCTTCATTGCCACAGCAGCTGACTTGAAGCCTTTCTTCTTGGCAGAGAGCCCGGGCTGCGCGCTGCGGCGTCTTCAAGCCGCTCCCTGATCTTGAGTGTCCTCTTCCTGGAGGGAGTCCGGAAGATGGTTGGAGCGAGTCTAGGATCTCAACATCGACAGAGTCTTTATCACGGCTTGGAGCCTTCTCCTTGAGGTCTTGCCGTGCTTCAGGTTCATCCACATGGTCATCCACCATCATCTTGTCATCACTTTCATCATTCTCGAGGTAATCCATCCCAATCTCCCCAAGGGCATTGGGATCAAGCTCATCACAAAAGATACATGCCGACCAACGAATGAGATTGGGATTAGTGAGATAAGATGGTATAAAAATGTCATGGATACAAAAAAGGATGACAAAAAGATTGAAGTTCTGGTGTCCGGGATTTGGGTATGGCAATGAGTACCTTCTTTAGCAATGATGGAATCACGAGGGATCGAGGGTCACTTGAATCTCTACCAACATGTGGCCCAACAATGACAGACCGACAAAGGAGCTTGGGCCTTCAGGTGGGATCGGGCCAAACTTTACCAAAGCCTGAGTGCCTGCATTTCCTTGGGCTGATTTGGGTGGCCGGGATGTTGAGCATAGCCCAGGGGGCCTCCGGGTAACCAAATGTTTAGGAGCCTCCCCGGAGACCGGTGCAACTTGCAGTTCCCACCTATCAGGAGCATCAACATTGCCACCAAACTATTGAGCAAAGGTGCCATACAGATTCATACCAGTGATGTTGTTGTTGTTTGAGGCAAATTGGGGAGGCGTCCCGAGCCAAATAGGAGGTGCGGGACCCATCCACTCGGTGCCCGGGGAGGAACTGGGTGCGGGTGGGCCAAACATAGCATAGTGTTGGTGTTTCTAACGTCACTAACTAGAAAACAGATATAAACATATCACTAGCAATGGCGTCAAAAATAAATATCGAGATGTTGCTTCGAGATAAAACTAAAAGAAAATAATTCATTGCGCTTCATAGCATATCCCTCAAAGGTTGTCATCCCTATAGTTAATACTACTAATATGCAAGGAATAAAATATTCGTACTATGCTTTGATAAACTTCTTAATAAGTAAATAAACAATTATAACTGGTATCCGCAGTTTACGAGATATGAATATACCATTTTAGCATTTTAACCAGGAGTAAGAACCGGGTATTGAATTTATATTCTACAAAGAGGGGAAAGAAGTCTACTATCATGAATTAACTATGCATGTGTGTATCTAAACATTAATCATCTCTCGTATGCAAAGCTTAAGTATTAAATCTATTAATTACATAAACAGGGATCAAAGTTCACAATAAAGATAATGATAAAAGTTCGATAAATAGATTCAACCAAGTCATATCCAGGTGTGCAAGTAGAAAGTGTCAAACAAAGGATCTATAGCAATTCATAGGCTAGCTAGCATTAGAAACTCCAATATGTAACTCTAAACTATAAGTTAGTATCTACTTGATTAGTGCAATACATCTAACAATCATTGAAGAAAGACTAATTAAATCCACACATGAGGACGTAATCCATGAAGACTAAGGTCGAAACTTAGAACAACCCGAATAATATCATCCGCTAGTCCTACATACGGGATGGATTGCAAAGGACTCAATGGTGCTTTGTCACCACCACGATCTACCACACGACCGGCACATAGGGTGCAAACGCAGCAAATAAGATCTAATCACCACGATTACATCATCTCTACCACTCACCCATGATATCAATAGATGAGCGCTATACCTAATCCATGCATGAACATAACAAATAATTCAACTATGCTAAACGTGTAATCAAAGTAAACGCTAGAACAAATAATCTCGAATATAAACATGATCAAGATATTCATATTAAGAACATGTCCGAATTTGAAGACTACTTACAATGAAGAACTTACAAGAACGAGGCCCCGATCTTGAGCCGGCCTCCGACGATCGAGAGCGGATTTCTCCCTTCGTACTAGATCTAATCTTGATTGCTACTCTTCCTAAAGGGGTGTTTCTAGAGCGTGGGATTGATGACTTGGATCTTGAAGCGCTGTTGATGAATTGAGAACTTGATGATCCGAAAGGGGGTCTAGGGGGTCTCCTTATATAGTCCTGAGGAGGTGCCGTGTTGGACTTAGATACATCTCGTACTCCACCGTCGCCCTTGGATCAAACCGACATTAAACGAAATGGATTAGATTGCGTCTTAGAGGCGGTTGGAGAAGCTTCAGAACGCGCGACGTGGCGGCGCGGGGGGAGGCCGACCGCCCAAATAATAGGCCGGCCAAATTGTGCCGGGCCCACTGTGGGTCCCGCGGCCCGGTGCCTTCTCGAACCTTCGGACTCCTATTTCTTGGGTGTTAAGTCTTGATCACGTCGGGATTAATCCGGAGCCTTCTAGAGTCTTTCTCGAAGTTGGATTGCATTACATCGCGTGAAGTCGCATGCCTTCATGGTTCACTTTTTTTTCCCGTTTAGTCCTCGCAATTCATAACTTTACCAAAACGGGTGGAAATATGTTAGTGACACCCTATTCTAGATTGTTATTATGATTTATACCCCTTTCTCATGTTTATTTGATTAATAAATTTATATGATAACAAGTGTCAACACATAGCCATCTTCATCGGGTAATTCTAGGATACCACCTCTTGAGGACACAACAGGGGACAAGTCCGGGACTTGCCCCTAAGTGAGGGATTCCCCATTGACTTTGATAGAAGTGGGGATCTTTTGCATCATCATTAAGATAAACTTGTACAATGACCCCGGCTAGGTTGTCAGGCTCTTCCCAATGCATCATAATACCAAAGCCAGAAACTACCTTAGCTATCATAGCTGGGGTTTTCAGATCTTCAGGATATGCAAGCAAAAGCACCCAGGCTTCCCGATCAATGTCTAAGGCGCGTGCATTGTCCCCCTCATCATGCTTGTGGACTGACATCTTATATTCCCCAAACGAAAAAATAGGCCCCATGAACCTCTCTCTGTCAAGCGGGCTAAGGAAATGATACATATGCATCACCGAGTGCGCAAGGGTGGATTTCGGTGGTCCGAACTTGATGCACTTCATGGAAGAAAGTGCGAAGAGCGTGCGAGGAGCTTGAAATCTTCTTTTAGTCTTGCGCCTTTGGGGTCAAGCTTGATGATCGCCCGATCTTCATTGTACTTGGAGAAGCAGCTTGTGACGAACACTTCCTGGCGCAAGGGTGGCCTCAACGCAGGATCCTCGACGGTGAAGCCCGCCGGCACGAAGAAGCGCGGATCAGCGGCCCAGTTCGCCATGGTGGGGTTTTCTGGGGAGCTTGGGAGCACTGTGGATTGGTGGAGGGCGGAAGAGACGAGAACGGGGTCTGGTTGCGCATTTATAACAGGAGTGCTCGACTCTTCACCTTCCCGGCGACTGATGGGCCGGAAAATCTGGGCTTTCCTTTTGGAAGAGAGGCAAGATAAGGAAACGTGGCCATAATTGAAGCAGGATTTGCATCGCACCTGATTTTTGCAATCTTTCCAAACATGGCCCGGTCCAAGGCATTTGCTTGCATGTACTTTCCAAAGAAGATCTGCGATGGGCCCGAAGTCTCACGATTGCCGGAATGGGCCAATAGGTGGTCGTTGGGCGATTTCGAATTTGATTTCAAACGTGGATTCGAGAAGAGGAGTCAACGGTCATCTGATCTAGATTGGTTGAAGAACCCGGAGCCGATTTCTTAATCCAACGTCGGGAAGATCCATCGGTCGGGGAGCGAGACGACTTTTGGATCAACCTTGGTGAGCTCCAACTTTGGTGGAATGACTATTTGCCGTCTCTAACTTGGGAGTTAGAAAAATGGAGACGAGCAAAGGCGAAAATTCTAGGTGCCGAGGAAATGACAACATCGGCATAACTCCGCTTACGACGGATTGTTGTCCATTCGCCTCTTGTTCCTTGCACCGTAGATCAAATTCTCTGCGCCAATTGGGGCCACCCCCCTCGAGAGAAAAAAGAAAATATCAAAGGTGGAGCATTTGATGCTTTTCGGTTTATAAACCATGAATCCAACATCTTTTGAAAAAACTAGGAAATTGAACATCCAAGCGCAGACAATTGACGACATTGAAATCCATAGCGAGATCCACCAAAGCATGATTGCGGGATCAACCCAACCGAATCCGGGTTCAAGTGAATCGAGAAACGCCCAAAACTTGCAACCAAGCGAAAGGATTTGGGAGAGAGGGGGGACTGGGGACTGACCGGGCAACAAAACAAGAATTCACGGATCGAGAGAAGGGTCTTCCACCATCGAGGGGAAGATCGGAGGAGCCCGCCATGGACTCCGCCATGGGGGAGGCGGTCGGGAGCGATGACCATCGCCGGCGAGGGGGGGGTGGCGGGAGGGGAGGGCAGGCATGGGAGACCTCATCCCTTCCCACGGAGTGCGATGGCAAGGAAGACGTGAAAGTGGCTGAATGACTTCTATATATTGTACTAAGGTTTGGCTTTGGGGTATTTAATTTTCTGCCTGTGATAATCGACAGATCGACGATCCTTATATTTGTAATATGCTTTCTTTATTTTATTGTAAGTCTCGATTAAGTATTGTAGTTGCTTGAATAAAGTTATTATTGGTTTGTTTGTAATTGGCCGGCTGCACCTCTCGTTGACACTGTTATAGCATAATATTACTAGTCAACTAAACATGGAAAAAGGGCATAATTTGAATATCAACATAGATTAGGGGTATTACTAACATAATTCCACGAGCTTTGGTATTTTATATCTTTTCAGGGACTTAATAGATAAATGCAGAGAAGAATGGAGAAGGTTCAAAGATACAAGACATATGATGACAATACTTAACCGTGAAGTAACTCAACCCGAAAAGTGGACTAAAACATTCTAAAAGGTACCCGAGAGGACACCGGAAGAAACACGGCCGCCGGGGAAGCTTTCGGACCTGGCGGCCGCGAGCCATTTTAGGCGGCGCGGTGGGTCCCACCTTTCAGCCTCTCCTTTCTAGGTCGGTTTACTACCGACTTTGAGGTTGTATCTACACCGCTGCCAAGGTCGGTTTGATCCAAGGGTTCACGTTCATTGCCAAGGCCTATATAAGAAGACCCCCTTGTGGTGAAACCCGAATTCATTCTATTCTCATTCTAATCATTAGTCCTTCGCTTGTAGAGGTGTCCCAATGTAAGGATAACCTCTCTCTCGGGATTAGTGAATTAGATGTAGATTAGAAGAAGATTAGTAACGTAATTAGAAGTAGATTAGACATGTAATTAGAACTAGATTAGATCTAACTTAGATCTAATCAAGACTAAAGGAGAGTTGACTATACTTTGGTTCTCGGAGATGTCTTCGTGAGTATGGTATGTCCTTGTATCTTCTCTACAAGACCTATGATTCATATATTTACTTTCTCTATTACTTTATGCTTTCCATATATGGTTAAGTATAGTTGTTATATTATTGCATGGGATCTCCGCTCGTATTGAGTGCTCTAGTTATTCATGGTAGCTAGAGTAGTAATCTATAGTATAGATATGGTGTCTAGGCTATAGGTTACCCGAGGTTGCGCCTAATCCCACGGATAGTTGTGGTAGCCCTGGGGGGGTGACAGAACTGTAAGGCCTTTGTAGTCCACCACGTTCGGATTGGTGTTTTTTCGTAGAGCTTTTAGGCGACCTTCTCCCAACTACCTTTTTCCTAGTCTTTCTCGAGAGTTGGAAAAGATCCATTGCTCCAAAGTGCATTAGTATAATTGCTATCATAGAACCTAAGTAATAGAGATACCCTGGGAACCTTGATCTCTCCCTTTGACCTCTTGATTAGTTTAGTAAACCTTTGATAACTTAGGTAGTTTATTATTTTATGCTTATTTATCCTTTAACATTTACCCCCTCACTATAGTCTAATGATTTGCTAAGTTAGTGGATACATGATTGTGACTTATTAGAATTCTTTAGCCAAAAGCTTCCCTGTGGATCACGATACTCTAGAATACTCATCCTAGGGAAAAGCTACAATGGTAGGTGTTACAGGCGCTGCGTAATCCTTCATATTCTTTTTAGCACTTAACTAATGCCAACAAGCTTTTTTGGCGCCGTTCTTGGGGGAAGCAATTGGCCTAGAGATTTCTAGTAATGATCATGATGTCGCTAATTTAGTATATCACTAGCTTTAGTAGGATTATCCTTGTTCGTTGAATTGTGCAATAGACGGGACAAAAGATGTCATTGCGATCTTCCGACAAGATTCCACAAGAAAAGAAAAAAATGAAAAGATTGAAGAACCCCGGGTGCCCGATCATTCAAGATTCACCACACATTGGAACCCTTATCTCAAGGTATGTATTTAAATATATATTATTCTAACCATGTATAGATTGAAGAAGTCGCCGTCACAAGAATTCAATGCACACATCTCATGTGACGTGCGTAGAAGCTGCACATTATGGTAAGTATGATCAATAATGGTGAGAAAGTCTTGCTCATGGACTATAAATTGATTGAGTAGTTATCATTTAATTTCTTGCATTGCATGTTTACTTGATCAACTCATGCATTCACTCGCTTAGTTTATGTTTTCTCATAAGTAGAACCATTGCATGTTTAATTCCTTGCATACATTCATGTAGTTTGCATCTAAAAAAATCCTCACAAATGATCATGCTCTTTTATCTATATCGATAAATCTCTATAGTGCTTTCATGTTACCTTTGTTTGCTATGGTATGTTTTGGTTTGGAAGTAGTGTACATGCTTCCAAAGGCTTTTAAATTAAGCATGGTGCTTAGGTTAAAATGCCTTCCTTAATTAAATTAGACATGGAGTCTAGTTTGGTTATTGAATTAAAAATTGCTTGTGTAGACATTGGATATTTTGTTGGACTAACCCCTGCTTGAGAGAAAATTCTCAATTCCAATTCGGGTTAGTCAAGAGATGAATTCGATCGAGAGATGAAGCAAAGGCGTATGATGAACTCCAACCTTGTGCAAAAAGACACAGCTCATTCATCATTAATGGAAGAACTGTAAGTATTAAATCATTCATTTAGTCTTTTGCTACAAGTTACCTTTGCCTTGATCCACATGCTAGAGTGCAGCCATAAACAAAATTTGTATAAGACATGTGCTAAGAGTAAACAAAGAACCACCTTTTCATTGGCATAGATAAAATCATATAAACCTTGGACAATAACCCCTGTTTCAACCATGTTGTATTTTCCCTCGGTATGTGTCCACTAATATTTTGCAGGAAATGATCTGTGATATGTCTATTCAATAAAGAAGAGTGTCATACAACATGGTATAAAAAGAAAAGCTCTCAAGAAATGGATAGACAAAGCAACAGACCAAAAGAACATCAAAGACAGGAACAAAAGATGAACAATGTCTAAGGACATGGTGATTGCAACACACGATTAGGGACGGTCCAGCATTCACAAGTGCTGAGTGACAGGAAAGCTCAAGCATGGGTGAAAGGTCCTAATGGCTAGAGGGGGGTGAATAGCCTATTAAAATTTCTTGCAACAACACTAAGCACCGGGTTAGACAATAAGGTGGCGTAGCAAATAAGCAATGCTTCAACTAGCTATGCAAGCCACAAGTCAATTCTATTGTCTCTAATTCACACAAGACTAAGTCTCTACCTTTACTCCTAGGTGAACAAGAAAGTCTAACTAAACTAACAACTAGGAACTAGCAAGACTAAACAACTTAGTACACTACTTAAGCTAAGCAAGCCTACACAAGTATACTAGTGAAGGTAATGCAAAGAGGCTAGAAAGCAATACCACCGCGGAGTGTAGAGGTTGTAGCCAATCACCGTGATCAATATGAAATCTCCAACGAGCAAGCACACAATTGACACGATGATTTTTACCGAGGTTCACGTGCTTGTCGAAGACGCTAGTCCTCGTTGTGGCGACACACTCACTTGGCGTTGCTAAGCAATGGCCGGTGCCAAATCCCCTATGGGAGCTCAAGCAACGAACACAAGAGAGGGTCCAACAAGCCACGAGCAATCCACTAGTGCTCCTTTCGCGAATCTCCCAAGGGGTAAGGAACGATCCCTCACAAACACCACCACGGTGTGGCCTCAAACAAGCTCCACTTGAGCTCAACAGCGCCTCTTGCTCCAAGCCGCTAGGGAACCAAGCAAATTCCCAAGAAAACAAGAATCCCGCGGCTTCTCTAAGGATGAAGTGCTCTAGATGCAACCAAGCAATGCAATGCACTTCTATCTCTCTCAATCTCACCAAGAATCCGAATTAGTGATGAGGAGATGAGTGGAGAGGAGTCTCAAATGCTCACAAGCAAGTTAGAGTGTTCAAATGTGCAAGAGAGACTCAAATGAACCAGCCAAATGAGTATATATAGGGCACCCCTTGAAATAGAGCCGTTGCTCTAAAAATTTGCCCTCTGCTCATTGGCCGGGGCCTTGGCCGGAACCACCGGCGGGTCCGGTCCGGGGTCGATCGGTGCTTCCGATCGCTGCCGACAAGCGTCGGGCCCACAGCTGGTGCCCCTTGCCTCGTCGTCGATCCGCGAGTCGATCGTGGCCGAAGCATCGGTCGGGTCGGTCGGCGCGTCCGGCAAAAAACCGCTGCGGCTCTGCGCGAGCCGCCTTGGCCGGGCCTTCCGGTCGGTGCGTCGATCAGCGCCACCCGTAGCGTCGGTCACCCTGTGACGGCGGCCTCTTCATCTTTTTCTTTGCTCTTTGCTTCAAACTCGCTTCACCTCTTGCCATAGGTTGCCAACACGTCCAAGATGATCACGTTATCATGCATGTTAGCTCGTCGATGAGTTAGGCAAGAACGAAGTTAGTGCTCTCATTGTCCTAAATACAATATGCAAGTCAATTGGACCTAGAAGCACTTCATGCAAGGATTGTCGCGGCATCCCCTCTTGATAGTCGGCTATCTATCCTATAATGTGATCACACGCTCTATCGTGTCTTGATCACCGAAAGGAAAAAACTATCAAGTATACCTTTGCCTTGATCTCGGGTTCCTCTCAAGCCGATCACCGAAGCTTGACGATCAATCAAGTCCACCGACATTGTCCATGTTCATGATCATCATGCTCCTTGTTATTCACCTAATCCTTTCTTAAGATACACACTTAGAGCAAAGGATTAGTCCACAAGTGTCGTCATCAATTTCCAAAACCAAACATGAGATTTCAATCTCCCCCTTTTTGGTAATTGATGACAACCAACTCACAAAGATAAGAAATAAAATCAATTTAACTTGAATTGCTTGCCCATTAGAGATTTGAACAAAAGTCAAGGAATGGACAATCATTTCAAGGTTCGGTTTTTGGTAGTAGTGGCTCCCCTACATATGTGCTTCCATGTGTTTGGTTCAATTTTGGCACATATGTTGGATAGAAATCATGGGGAGAGATACTAATACCAAAAGAGATGCTAAGGTTCAAGAATTTGGACCTTTGGAGCGTGAAACCATCGGAGTCCTTAGTATCAATGTAACTAGACATTCATCAAAAACTCAACATACCCCATGAGATCAACATTATAGGCTAAAATGTGAGCTTTGTGTAGATACAACCTATACATGCTAGTTGGTCAATACACCAAACAATTTTTCAAAAACTAGCATACACCAAGCAATCATGTATATTGAATTTAGATTGCCAATGCAACATTTCATTATGATCATGCACATACAAATGCACAAATAGTCTATGAGCTTGCTCCCCTATTTGTCTGATCCTTTTCCAACATCTTTGTGACTTATTTCTCCCCTTTGTCAACAATCACCAAAAGGTGTAAATGAGAGAAATCAAGTCAATCAAAGTATCACATGTGGTCTCTCTAGATCACTTGCCTTTCCATGTATTCAAGTTTGAACCAAGGACAAGCTTTTTCACACCTCATATACATAAGGGTTATCTTGCACCATGTTAGAATACACATCAATAGCTCATTTTCTAGAGTTGACACTAGGATTGCAAGCACATAAACATGTCATATGCCACCACTAGATCATAAAACCAATCAAAGCAATAGTGGTGCCACACATACATTGAAAACATTTTATTTTCCATGAATGAGCCTATTAAATTGCATGATGTCTAGATGCACTAACAAGTCCTTAGCAAGTATGAATGCCATGACAACCAACTTTTACCTTGGGGTTTGTCGAAGGAGAGGCATGTCATATAAGTGGGGTGCATCAACTCAAGTTGGAGAAGTCAATAATGTTCAATTCTCCCTTTAGCATGCAAAACCTCTTCTCATCAAGTGGCTTGGTGAATATGTCGGCTAGTTGATCTTCGATTGCCAATGCCCATGATACAAATGTCACCCTTTTGTTGATGATCTCTTATGAAGTGGTGTCTTATATCAATGTGCTTTGTTCTTGGATGTTGAACCGGATTTTGAGTCATCTTTCTAGTACTTTCATTGTCACAAAATAATGGAACCTTGTCAAATGTGAATCCAAAATCCTTCAATGTTGACCTCATCCAAAGCAATTGAGTGCAACAACTTCCCGCACTAATGTATTCGGCTTCGGCGGTAGAGAGAGAACAACACTATTTTGCTTCTTTGAAGACCATGATACTAGTGACCTTCCAAGGAATTGACATGTGCCACTTGTGCTCATTCTATTTATCTTGCATCCTCCATAATCGGAATCCGAATATCCAATCAAATCAAACTTGGATCCCTTTGGATACCATAGTCCCACATCTTGAGTGCCCTTCAAGTATCTAATGATTCTCTTGGTTGCCTTGAGGTGACTCTCTCTTGGATCGGATTGATATCTAGCACACATGCCCACACTAAATGCAATGTCCGGTCTTGATGCGGTTGCATATAGCAAGCTTCCAATCATGGATCTATACTTCTTTTGCTCAACCATATCACCACTAGGATCGGGGTCTAAGCTTCCATTTGTGCCCATTGGTGTGGACATTGACTTGGCATCTTGAGGATCAAACTTCTTGATCATATCCTTGATGTACTTGCCTTGACTAATGAATGTGCCATTTTTCAATTGTTTGATTTAGAGACCAAGAAAGAATGTGAGCTCTCAAGCATTGACATTTCAAACTCATTGGCCATCATCTTAGCAAACTCTTCACAATATTCTTGGTTGGTTGACCCAAAGATGATATCATCCACATATATTTGCAACACAAACAAGTCTTTCCCAATCTTCTTGATGAAGAGTGTGGTATCCACCTTGTCCATCTTGAATCCTTTAGAGAGGAGAAAATCTCTCAATCTCTCATACCATGCTCTAGGTGCTTGCTTCAAGCCATACAAAGCCTTCTTCAACTTGTAGACATGGTTGGGATACTTTTCATCTTCAAAGCCCGGTGGTTGCTCCACATATACCAACTCATTTATGAAACCATTCAAGAATGCACTTTTCACATCCATTTGATAGAGCTTGATGTCATGTGCACATGCATAGGCAAGCAAGATTCTAATTGCTTCAAGTCTAGCAACCGGTGCATAGGTCTCTCCAAAGTCAAGACCTTCTACTTGTGAATACCCTTGAGCTACTAGCCTTGCCTTGTTTCTCACAACAATTCCATCTTGATCTTGCTTGTTCTTGAAGACCCACTTGGTTCCAATCACATTGTAGTTCTTTGGTCTTTCCACCAATTCCCAAACATCATTCCTCTTGAAGTTGTTCAACTCTTCATGCATGGCATTGATCCAATCTTCCTTCTTGAGTGCATCCACAATGTTCTCCGGCTCTTCTTGTGCAACAAAGGCATGGTGTGCACAAAAGATGCTAATCTTCCTCTAGTGATCACTCCACTATTGATGTCACCTACAATTTGATCAATTGGATGATCTCTTGCTATGTTGGATGGTTGCATCACTTGTACTTGATGATTAGGATGAGTGGATGGACTAGCATGTTGCTCTTGATCTTGATCTTCATCTTGAGTGCCACTAGTGCTAGCTTCATTTTCTCCAATCACAACCGAAGTGGAAGGCAATGGAGTGTCATCATCATCATTCACTTGCCTAGGCCGAATAACACCAATATCCATTGTCCTCATTGCATTCTCCAAGTTGGAACCACTCACATCATCATGATTTTCAACTTCATTTTGTGAGCCTTGGGTTTCATCAAATTCAACATCATGAACCTCCTCAAGCTTGCCACTACCCAAGTTCCAAACTCTATATGCTTTGCTTGTGGTTGAGTATCCAACTAGGAAACCTTCATCACATTTCTTGTCAAACTTGCCCAATCTTGTGCCTTTCTTGAGAATGTAGCATTTGCATCCAAAGACTCTAAAATAACCAATGTTGGGCTTCCTTCCATTGAGCAACTCATATGGTGTCTTGCCAAGCATCCCATGACAATATAATCGGTTGCTACAATAGCAAGCCGTGTTGATTGCTTCGGCCCAAAAGGAATGGCTAACATTGTACTCACTAAGCATTGATCTTGCCATTTCAATCAAGGTTCTATTCTTCCTCTCAACTACACCATTGGATTGAGGAGTGTAGGTTGGTGAGAATTGATGTCCAATACCAAGCTCATCACACAACTCTTCAATTCTTGTATTCTTGAATTCACTTCCATTATCACTCCTAATCTTCTTGATGGATGTCTCAAATTCATTTTGAACCCTCTTTACAAATGTCTTGAAAAGCTCAAACACATCATTCTTGTCATGCAAAAAGAACACCCATGTGTATCTAGTGTAGTCATCAACTATGACAAAACCATACTTGTTGCCACCAATGCTAGAATATGATGTTGGCCCAAACAAGTCCATGTGTAGCAACTCAAACGCCTTGCTTGTACTCATGATGCTCTTGGTTGGATGTGCATTGCCATGTTGTTTGCCGGCTTGACATGCTCCACAAGGTTTGTCCTTCTCAAACTTCACATCTTTCAAGCCTCTAACCAAGTCATTCTTCATCAACTTGTTCAATTGCTTCATCCCAACATGACCAAGCCTTCTATGCCACAACCACCCTTTGCTAGCCTTGGAGAGTAAACATGTTGTCAATTTAGCTTCTTTGGACTTGAAATCAACAAGGTAGAGATCACCATATCTAAATCCCTTGAAGATCATGTTTGCACCATCACCACTAACCACTTCAACTTCTTGACTTGTGAATATGCACTTGTACCCATGGTCACAAAGTTGAGAGACCGACAAGAGGTTGTAGTCAAGATGATCAACTAGCAACACTTTTGATAAGCTCTTCTCTTGAGTGATAGCAATCTTGCCTAGCCCCAACACATTGCCTTTCTTGTCATTGCCAAAAGTGATTGACTCATACTCATCAATGCCCTTGATGCTAATTTTCTTGAACATATGAGAATCCCCGGTCATGTGTTGAGTGCAACCACTATCCATTATCCAATGCTCTCCTCCCAAGACGATAGTTAACCTACAAAAAGAAATCAATTCTTCTTAGGTACCCAATGTTGCTTGGGTCCTTCAAGGTTAGTCACCAAGGTCTTTGGTACCCAAATGACTTTCTTCCTTGAGCCCATCCATGGTGCACCAATGAACCTAGCACGAACACCATTGTCTTTCTTCACAAGCATATAGAAGTTATCAAGCTTGATGGAAGAAACGTTGGCTTTCTTGTTCATGCACTTGTGCTCTAAGTGACCAACTTGCTTGCAAGCTTTGCAATAGCTACCATTGTTCTTCACAAAACTAGTCTTGTGAGTTACAAGGGCGGCCTTGCCTTTCTTGGGGATATAGCCTAAGCCCTCCTTATACAAGGATGCCCTTTGGCTACCCAAGCACATAAGCAAGCGGTCCTCACCACCATAGGCCTTAGCCAAGGAGTGATTGAGCTCCTTTACTTCCCTCTTTAAACATGCATTCTCATGAATAAGCATTGGGTTGCATGTATCTTCACTAGAGATGGATGTGCTAGTGATAGAGCTAGTGGAGGCTACACATGTGGAAGATGGTTCATCAACATGAATATCACACATGATGCTAGCATTGCATGTATTGACTTTTTCCACACTTTGGCACAACTTGTGCTCTTCTAGTAGAGAGGAGTGAGCTTTCTCTAGCTTAGAATGAGATTTCTCAAGCGTCTTATGGTCTACCTTTAGACTCTCATAAGATGTCCGAAGCTCATCAAGTTCTTGCTTAAGGCTTTTTATTTCCTTGCGCAAGCCCTTGGCCTCCTTCCTACTATCCATGTACATGTCAATACTATCATCAAGCAAGGTTTTCAATTCTTCCTTAGTGTAAGTTGGTTCCTCATTATCACTATCACTATCACTATCATCATCATCTTTAGTGATAGATTGTACCTTAGTGGCCTTAGCCATGAAGCATGATGAAGGAGTGTCGAAGAGGAAGATCTTGTCATGCATGGCAAGGTGAGCTTGTCCCTTCTTCTTCTTCTTGTCCTCCTCTTCATCACTTGAAGAAGATAAGCCATCACTATCCCACATAGCCACATGAGACTCATTCTTCTTCTTGGGCTTCTTCTCCTTCTCATTCTTGGCATCATTCTTCTTTCTTGCCTTCTTGATGCCCTTCTCATCATCACTCTCATAAGGGCACTCCGCAATCAAGTGGCAATCATCATGACAACGAAAGCATGTCATATTGCCTTCATTCTTGCCATCCTTGGTCTTCTTCTTGAATGATTGCTTCTTCTTGTTCTTCTTTGATGAGATGTAGCTCTTCTTCACATACTTGCCCAACTTCCTCACAAAGAGGGCTATGTGCTCATCAATCTCACTTCCACTTGTAGAGGTGCCATCCTCTTCATCACTTGATTCTTCCTTCTTCTTCTTGCCCTTGGATGATGAGCTTGCCTTGAGTGCCAAGCTTTTCTTGTCTTCCTTCTTCTCATCTTCCTTGACCTTCTTGTTTGCCTTGTTGATGAGCTCTTGCTTCTTCTTGTCATCTCTATATGAGTCATCGGTCATGACTTCATCAAGCAATTGGTTTGGGGTCAATTCCTTCAAGTTTGTCCTCACAAGCATGGTGATGAACATCCCAAACCTCTCCGGCAAACATCTCAAGAACTTCATGTTGAAGGTCTTGTCCTTGATCTCTTCACCAAGTGCATTGAGATCGTTCACCAACACTTGCATGCGGTGGAACATCTCCGGCACGCTCTCATCATCTTCCATCTTGAAGCTATTGAATTGCTCAAGCTTTATGTATGCCTTGGCTTGCTTGACGCCTTCGGTGCCCTCATAGCACGCTTCTAGCTTCTTCCATATGTCATAGGCCACGGTGAGTGTCTTGACTTGCTCAAACACTCTATCATTGAATGCCTCATGAAAAGCACTCACGGCCACATCATTGGCATATAGCTTCTTCTCCTCAACCGGAGTTGGCTCACTTGGTTTTGCCACCTCAAACTTGTTCTCGGTCATGACCCACACTTCTCTATTGATTGACTTGAGGTGTGCGGTCATCTTCACCTTCCAATAGGCAAAATTTGTGCCATCGAAAGGTGGCGCCTTCTTGGTGTTGTTGACATGAAAACTCAACGCCATTTTGTCACCGTAGGATGTTAAGCCTCTCAAACAACGGTGCCTAGCTCGATACCACTTGAAAGGTCCTAATGGCTAGAGGGGGGGTGAATAGCCTATTAAAATTTCTTGCAACAACACTAAGCACCCGGGTTAGACAATAAGGTGGCGTAGCAAATAAGCAATGCTTCAACTAGCTATGCAAGCCACAAGTCAATTCTATTGTCTCTAATTCACACAGGGCTAAGTCTCTACCTTTACTCCTAGGTGAACAAGAAAGTCTAACTAAACTAACAACTAGGAACTAGCAAGACTAAACAACTTAGTACACTACTTAAGCTAAGCAAGCCTACACAAGTATACTAGTGAAGGTAATGCAAAGAGGCTAGAAAGCAATACCACCGCGGAGTGTAGAGGTTGTAGCCAATCACCGTGATCAATATGAAATCTCCAACGAGCAAGCACACAATTGACACGATGATTTTTACCGAGGTTCACGTGCTTTGCCTGGCACGCTAGTCCTCGTTGTGGTGACACACTCACTTGACGTTGCTAAGCAATGGCGGTGCCAAATCCCCTATGGGAGCTCAAGCAACGAACACAAGAGAGGGTCCAACAAGCCACGAGCAATCCACTAGTGCTCCTTTCGCGAATCTCTGCGGGGTAAGGAACGACCCCTCACAAACACCACCGGTGTGGCCTCAAACAAGCTCCACTTGAGCTCAACAAATACCTCTTGCTCCAAGCCGCTAGGGAACCAAGCAAATTCCCAAGAAAACAAGAATCCCGCGGCTTCTCCAAGGATGAAGTGCTCTAGATGCAACCAAGCAATGCAATGCACTTCTATCTCTCTCAATCTCACCAAGAATCCGAATTAGTGATGAGGAGATGAGTGGAGAGGAGTCTCAAATGCTCACAAGCAAGTTAGAGTGTTCAAATGTGCAAGAGAGACTCAAATGAACCAGCCAAATGAGTATATATTGGGCACCCCTTGAAATAGAGCCGTTGCTCTAAAAAATTTGCCCTCTGGCATTGGCCGGACCTTGCGACCGGAACCACCGGGTCCTGGTCCAGTCGGTCCGGTCGGTGCTTCCGGTCGCTACCCGACAAGCGTCGGGCCCACAAATGGTGCCCCTGCCTCGCGTCGTCCGGTCACGGGGTCGGTCGTGACCGGAAAGCATCCGTCCGGGGTCCGGTCGGCGGCGTCCGGCAAAAACCGCTGCGGGGCTCTACGCGAGACGATCGACCGGACACTCCGGTCGGTGCGTCGTCAAGGCCATCAGCGTCCGGTCCACCCCAGGATGGCGGCCTCTTCATCTTTTTCTTTGCTCTTTGCTTCAAACTCGCTTCACCTCTTGCCATAGGTTGCCAACACGCCCAAGATGATCACGTTATCATGCATGTTAGCTCGTCGATGAGTTAGGCAAGAACGAAGTTAGTGCTCTCATTGTCCTAAATGCAATATGCAAGTCAATTGGACCTAGAAGCACTTCATGCAAGGATTGTCGCGGCATCCCCTCTTGATAGTCGGCTATCTATCCTATAATGTGATCACACGCTCTATCGTGTCTTGATCACCGAAAAGGAAAAACCCTATCAAGTATACCTTTGCCTTGATCTCCCGGGTTCCTCTCAAGCCGATCACCGAAAGCCGGGCGATCAATCAAGTCCACCGACATTGTCCATGTTCATGATCATCATGCTCCTTGTTATTCACCTAATCCTTTCTTAAGATACACACTTAGAGCAAAGGATTAGTCCACAAGTGTCGTCATCAATTTCCAAAACCAAACATGAGATTTCAATGGGGAAGAAGGTCGACTCCTCTAAAGATCATCGACAATACTCTTTCTCTACTCAAGCTTCCATCACTTCGACATGCTGGTTTGCAATCCCTTTACTCACAATTACTTTATCTCTCTAAAGTTTGAATGGTTAATAGATGTCATGCATAAAAAGCAAACGAAGATCATAAAATTTCTAACTAGAGAGATAGTAATGGTGAGCATATAAAATATCCAATCAAAACTCCTTCGGCATAAAAGTAACCTTAGGCTCCATGACAGTTCTACCCTTGTTTATAATTTCTTGTATATTCCTTCGGGTATATGTTGTCAACTAATATTACAGGGAATAAAATCATGAGAGGAGCAAAAGGTCTAAGCACAATTTAATGACAAGAAAGAAAGGACGATGCAATAAAGGAGACAAATGAGGAACAAGATACACAAGAGGCCACGAAGAAAAGGTTTGAGCAGAAGAAAAAAAAGACCACCACAAGGTGCTACTGTTGTCACACTCAATAATAAGGTAACATCTTGAGGTAAGTTGTCATTAATTAAGCTTTATCTTAATTTTGGCTTGTTCATAAAATAAAAGAACTAAACATGTTGGAATAACAACCTTGCTTGATCTAGCTTATTAGCTCAACATGTTTTGTTTCTTTAGTTGTTCCTACCACCACTATCTTGTTCTCATAGTCCTAATTTTCTAAGCCGAATATTGCTTACCTTGCTTTGGAAGTATCATAATCATGCTTTTGATGTTTAGATAAGAAAACTCTTCCAAGAGTAAACGAGCTTGATTTGATCTGTTGAATGTTTTAATCACAAACAATCATGCTCAATCTTCTGATCTTGTCACCCAAGTTAGGTTTAAGAAAAGTGTATAATAAATCAACTCGAGCTTGTTTGATGTGCCTATGGTTAGAGAAGAATGAATGAAGTTTTGGTTCTGTTGGTGTTTTCCCACCAACAGAGCCCATGCACTTGATCTCTACCTTGACTTTGCAAGCAGGACACACTTTGAGCAAAAAGGTGGAGAAGCCTATCGGTCTCTCCGAATTTAACAAGTGAATGTTCTACAAGCATGCACACTAAACAAGAAGCTACCTACGCTTCACTCCAACTCATAAGGCAAAGAACATGGGTGATGCTATCCTTCAAAGATCTCATGAGCAAGGTAAGAAGTCTCGTTCGAGAGGACTTAAAACACTGAATCCTCGCCGAAAAAAGGTAAGATCGGTAGTTATCCATATTTACTTTATTGCATTGCATAATTGTTTTCCTTTAGCATATTTACATTATAGCACAAGCTTTGCATTAGAAAAAGAAAAATAAATATTTGTTTGTTGCATAGACATGAAAAAAAAAAAAACTAAAGCCCCATGTGAATAATTTTGTGGTGTGTAACAACCCACAAGGATATTTACTGTGGTGGCATAAAAATAAAATACATATGCAAGCATCATCATCCTTATTTGCATAGAAAATCCCAAAAAATATTTAATGCTTGCTGAGATTTCCGGAGAGACAAAAGCAACGTGGCTAATCCCTAACGCTTAATCAAATTCCACTAGCTTTGTTGTCTATTTGAGTTCAGCAGGATCCCAAGGAAGAGAGACAAGACACACATGGTGTCCATTAAAGAAGATCAATCACCCACCATCACTATCTATCTCAACTTCCAATCATCAAGGACATCGAAGACTATGTCAACATCCAAATTTGGGGAGTGCAACCCCCATTATCCGAATAAGTATCCTATCTATATATTATATATATTATATTTTTAGTTAAATATTTTGTTTTCTATAAAGTTTGTTTAGAGTCTAGTTTTAGTAAAGTCGAATAGTCCAATAAGTCTTTTGTTAGAGAGTGAATAAAAGAATCAAGAGAGAGTGCACACTAAAATTTACTTTGCTCAACTAAAAGCAACCTTAAAATTTGTCAACAAGGTGATGATGAATAGTTGCTCCGTTATTATACTTTTCTAATACCTAGCTTTCAAGCTTAATTTCTCTTGAGCTCCATTTGCAAAATTACTTTGATTTGAGATTTACTCTAAACCTGAAAACTCGTGGGTAGCAAATGCTTGCTCAAGTCTAGGTAATTGAAGGATATGATATATGAGAGTCTGAGTTACTATTATCTTACTCCTAGTGACATTAGATTTCTAGAGATTTATATTTCAAAAATTGAAAAATCACATGATAAGTTCCTATGTGACAAGAGTGTGAACTTCCTACCACAAACAGATATACATGCTATTTAGATTAGGAAAAACCTTTTGAAAAATAAATATAAAGATATATATATATATATATATATATATATATATATATATATATATATATATATATATATATATATATATATATATATAGGTCGCTTGCTTTTGCATTGAGTTTGTTCAATCTTTGTCGACCCTTAGAAACTTGTCATGCTGATCATGTACACTCCACTCATTTCACTTACTTCATTTCACTATCATCCACTTACTCTAGACAACAAAAAATGTTCTACTCCTATCTCGGGAGAGTAACCAAAAATATTTACTATACCTATCCACCCTTTCATTGCTAGCCAATATCTTACAAAAAGCTCCATTACATTTATACCTCTCAAAAGTTATTGCAAAAAGAGATCTGGGTTGTGTATCTTTAAAAAAAGAAAAGGGAGATGAAAAATGGACAAAAAGTCCTACGGGCGAGTAGAGTCTACCTCCCTAAATAAAAGAGATGAAAAATGAACAAGTGTTCGAGGGCTTAGTAGAGCCCACATCTCTAAAAATAAAGATGAATAATGGACAAGTGTCCGAGGGTCATAGAACCCACATCTTTATAAGAGAGGAAATAATGGACACAAGTCCGAGGGCCAGCAAAGTCCACCTCTCTTGATTAAAAAAAAAAAAAAAGAGATACAACCCAAGTTCTCTACAAAATTATAAAAAGAGAGAAGATTCCAAAAAAGGAGCAAAAGTAAGATTTCCCTCATCTATTCTATTCACTTCATACTTTACTACATTCCATACCATATTCTATTCACCATACACATGCACCACTTGATCAGTGTGATTTGTATCTTTGGATCCATTGCTTGAATTTACAATATGTGCTTAGTAAGAAAATAAATATTTTCTCCTACCTATGAGCTCCACATATATAAGCTTTAGATATTAGGTAAGAGAGATAAAGGCATAGTAAGCTATTTGCCTTAGTTAAAATGTTGTTATACTATGAGAGTAAGGCAACGTTATATTATTGCCTAAAAGAAAGGATCCACAAATACCATAAATGAGAGATTAGAGAGAGTCATACTGAGGAACTTTGAGTTTTATTTTAAAATCAGCAAAAACTCCGTAAGGACAGTTGATCAAAAGAGTTTGAGATTTAGTGCTTGACTTGACTATTCTATCTTTCAATTACCCAAGAATGAAGATAAAGATATAAGCACCAAAAGGTAAGAGGTAATTGAATAAGTTGAAGCTTTAAAAAAGTTTATCTTTATCCGGAGAGAAATTTTGTTTGAAAGCATGTGTACTTTAAAGGTGTGATAGCGTTGTAGCAACTCCCGATCCAAATAAGTAATTTAAAATAATATCTTGTGTCTTGCTAAGAGACTAGCAAGAGGTAAGCTTGGGGAACTTGTTGACACCTGTTATAGCATAATATTACTAGTCAACTAAACATGGAAAAAGGGCATAATTTGAATATCAACATAGATTAGGGGTATTACTAACATAATTCCACGAGCTTTGGTGATTTATATCTTTTCAGGGACTTAATAGATAAATGCAGAGAAGAATGGAGAAGGTTCCGGAAGATACAAGACATATGATGACAATACTTAACCGTGAAGTAACTTGTTGGGGAGCGGCCTCCGCCGGACACCGGAGGAGGTGTGTCCGGCCTTGAGGACTCGCTTGAAGGTCGATGGCTAACGGTGAGAATCTTTGTGTTGACGGCCTTCTCTTTCGGGTAAAGGCGATCGACCCGCACACCTTCGCCCGGCGGGACCGGCGAAGACCCGGTGCTCCGCGTCCGAGACCTCCGGCATTATGAGGTCGGGCGGGACGTTGGCGAAGGCCCATCCCTCCGCATGTTCGAGTCTGAATGCCACGGGGCTCCTTGGTCTCAAAGGCGGCGGTGGAGTTCACTCATCCGGAGCGAAGGCCACGACCTTCGCCAACTTCCCCGCGGTGCGGAGCGGAGACCCGTCCCCAGATTCGACCGCCCCTGGTTCCGACCGGGATCCGTCTGGCAACGGAAGTGCGGGTCGCTTGAAGCCGGGATAGTGTGAGTATGAGGAAGGATATACCAGAATATGAGAGGGTAGAAGAGTAATCTTGTACCTAGGCCTTTGTAAAGACTATAAATAGGAAGGAGTCCTCCCTTGCAAGGAAGTTGGTTGGTGAATTCCATAATGAAAAATTATTGTCATTCACTCGGTCTTAAAGTATCTTTCACCACTTCCCACGCATCCCACTCCGGGCCCCCCCCCGAGGATCCACCCCGTGTTGAGAAACCCCAAGCTCAACATTGGCGCCCACCGTGGGGCTCGAACAGAAAAACCATGGCTCCACAAAAGAGAAAGGGATCTACTTCGAAAACAAAAGCCCCCGCTAAGAGCACCCGACCTCGGCGAAACATGCGAAGCACTTATGCTACGGCGGAGGAAGAGCCTCCGCTTGATGAGGAACCCAGGGGAGAAGAAGAGCATGACGAGAGAGCAGAAGAGGCAGCGACGACGGTTGGGAACACCACCCACTCGCAAGAGCTCCGCCAACTCCAGGCCTCACTCCAGAAACTACAGCAGGAAAGAGACAGAGCTGCAGCCGCCTACGCAGAGGTTCTTAAGGCGCAGCAGACCTCCGCACAGGCAGAACAGATCAGGCAGCAGATGGCGATCCTGCAGGCGGAGATCCAAAGCATGCAATTCGCAAATCAGCCTCCGCCAGCCCGACCGGCAAAGATTAACCCCCCCAAATTCCCATCCCTAGTCAATTGATAGTAAATCTTGGCTCGAGAGAATCTACCCGATCCTCGGATCATCCTCGACGCTCCGCAAGACGTAGGAGCTTTTGATCCTAAGTCTCCGCTATCGAGGGGGCATTCAACAACACCTTGGCCGACCGGATACAAGCCCACCCAAATGGCCGAAATTCAACGGAAATCGGATCCACACCAGTTCGTAATGAGCTATGAGGCAGAAGTGGCCTCGCGCAGAGGCAATGATGCAAAGATCTTTGCGAAGGCCTTTATAATCGCCCGCGAAGGAGACGCTCTGGCCTGGTACTCCATGCTAAAACCTAGCACAATATATTCATGGGAAAACCTCCGGGACAAAATACTGGAGAACTTCAAAGGTCTGAGCGCCGCTCACTCACCTCTATGGATCTTTTCCAGTGTACGCAAGGGTACAACGAACCACTGAAGGATTACTTTCAGAGGTTCCTACAACTCAAAGCGAAGGCCCCCGACGTGCCGGATCAAGTGGCCATAGATGCGGCCATCAGGGGACTCCGTTTGGGGCCTTTCGCTGGAGAACTAGCACGGAGAAAACCGAAGACTATGCATGAGCTATGTGAGCAGTTCGAAATCTGGATCCGGTCAGACGAAGACTATCAGAGGAGATTAGAAGAACAGAACAGGGAAAGACAACAAACAAAGGGCAGCAAAAAGAGCCAGCAAGCGGAGCCTAACCCAGCTGAAGAGCCCAAAGCGTGTCGAGGGCAAAGAAATCTTGACAATGACACGCATACAATGGAGCCCGGCAAAGCGGCGTAATAACCAGGGAGCAAGGCCCCCTGAAAACCAGAAACCGTACCAGGGAAAAGGACCCCAGAAAAATTGGAACAAGGGGCCAAGGAAGCAGTTCTGCGTGATACATGGCGAAGAGAAAGGCCACTATACAAGAGACTGCCCAATCATTCAGCTTGAAAAAGATAAGGCACTCAAAGGTCCTTCAAACCCGCCTACCCCGAACCAAAACCCACAAAGAACCAAGAGAAATTAACAACGCCTACACTTACCCGCGCCCGAGAGCCTCCGCAAGCCCAAAGCCAACACCAAGCAATATTGCCCTATCTACCCATCCCTAACATCAAACCAAGTACACCCCTATGCTTACTACCCAAGCTTCCTACCGGCGTGGAGACCTTCGCCACACCCACAGCAGATCCAAAACTACTCGGAATCAAGCATGTCATATTCAAACCCAAGACAGCACCTAACCTACATCGAAACGGGGCCACCCCAACAGACCAGCAGACAAACGGTCAACCAAGTCTCAAACCAAAGCCTACCACCACCTCCGCCAGGACCCCACCCAAATTTCCGATGAAAAAAAACGAACCCAACCCGTAAAATCAATACAATCCACACGCCCCCTACCCTCCGTTGGAACCATAATGCCCATCACCGGAGGATCATCAATAGAATATGAGACGAAAAAAAAAAACAGAAAAAGGATCACCTCCGCTTAGTCAACAATGTGGCAGTACAACCTTCAGTCAGATTTGGGGAATGGTCAAGCACCCCTATAACATTCTCGAAAACAGATCTCAAATGGAAAGCCACCCACACGTGGACGCTATGGTAATAGAGACCAACATTGCGACGTGGGAAATGAAAAGAGTGCTCGTGGACACAGGAAGCTCCGCAGACATTATCTTCGCTAATGCCTTTGACAAGATGAATTTCAGCAGAAATCAGCTACAGCCATCAGACTCGCCTCTCATCGGGTTTGGGGGAAGACAAGTGCAGGCGTTGGGGAAAATAATCCTGCCAGTATCCTTCGCGGACGAAAAAAGCGCCAGAACCGAATACATAACCTTCGACATCGTAGATGTCTATTCACCGTACAACGCGATTTTTGGCATAGGGTTCACAAACAAGTTTAACGTGGCAATTCACATAGGATATTTGTGCATGAAAATGCCAGCGCTGCACGGAGTCATAACAGTTTACGGAAGCCAGAAAGAAGCTAGAAACATAGAGAAGGCAATCTATCGAGCACACAGAAATGTTAACTCAGTGCAGAAACAGAGCGAAGACCCAGAGCCACCAGACATGAAAAAAGAGCAAACAAGTGCCAAGGGGCAAGGGAAAGCGAAGAAAATAAGAATAGACGACGACCCAGATCATACAGTAGCAATCAGCGAAGACCTATCAGCAGAGGAAGAAGAAGAGCTGACAAATCTCCTCGTCAAAAACAAAGAAATCTTCGCGTGGTCAGCTGAACAGATCTGCAAGGAGTCGATAGAGACACAATCGAACATGTCCTAGACATCAATCCTAGTATGAGACCAAAAAAGCAGAGGCAGAGGAAAATGTCCGAAGACAGAGTATTAGCCGCGCAAGCGGAGGTCCAAAGATTGCTAGATGCAAAAGTTATCTGCGAAGTCAAGTACTCAGATTAGCTAGCAAACGTGGTCCTGGTGCCAAAAAAGACCTCCGGCAAAATGAGAATGTGCATAGACTTCACGGATCTTAACAAAGCAACCAAAAAAGACAATTATCCACTTCCGAGGATAGATATCTCCGTGGACCAAGCGGCAGGGTGCCAAAGATTTTCTCTTTGGATTGCTATTCAGGGTATCACCAAATTTGGATGAGAAAGGAGGATGAGGAAAAGACGAGTTTTACAACACCCTTCGAACATACTGCTTCGTCAGGATGCCAGAGGGCTTGAAGAATGCAGGCGCAACCTTCGCCAGAATGACAGGCAAGGTCTTGACAGGCCAGCTGAGAAAAAATATGATAGCATATGTGGATGATCTCATAGTTATGAGCAAAAAAGAGCAAGATCACATTGCCGACCTACAAGAAACCTTCGTCAACCTCAAGAAATCTGGCCTTAGACTAAACCCAGAAAAATGTGTCTTCGGAGTGACTAAGGCGAAGGTCCTAGGATACATAGTCAGCTCTGAAGGAGTCCAAGCAAACCCAGAGAAGACGAAGGCAATTAGGGACATGGCGGAGCCTAAGACAACGAAAGAAGTACAGAAATTAACAGGCAGAATAGCGGCACTCAACAGATTCATTTCAAAATCGGCAAAAAGAAGCCTCCCATTCTTTCAAGCATTAAGGGGAGGAGGAAAAATCAAATGGGGAGAAGAGCAAGCGAAGGCCTTCCGCAAGCTCAAAGAATATCTGCAGGAACAGCTAACAATAACAGTACCAGACAGCGAAAAACCCATACTCTTGTACATCGCAGCTTCAGATCACGCAGTCAGCGCAGTGGCAGTTCAGGAGAAGAGCCAGAACAATCAGCTCATCCAGCTGCCAGTGTACTATGTGTCGGAGGCCCTAACGGCCGCAAAGATGAACTACACAGAAATAGAGAAAATAGCCTACGCCTTGGTGATAGCGTCAAGGAAACTCAAACACTACTTTCATGCATACAAGGTGATAGTTCCCACAAATCACCCATTAGCGGAGGTCCTAAAAAACAAGGAGACATCAGGAAGAATAAGCAAATGGGCAGCGGAGTTGTCGCAGTTCGAAATAACATTCGTGCACAGGACCACAATACGGTCACAAATTCTAGCAGACTTTGTGGCAGAGTGGACTCCAACTAGGCAGAAAGAACAGACCCACCAATCCGAGCTATAGACAGTGTACACGGATGGCGCTTGGGGAAGAAATGGAGCAGGAGCCTCCGCAGTGATAATGTCTCCACTAGGAATCAAGTCAAATTTTGCCATCCGGCTGAGACTGCCGCCAAACAAACAACACGGCAGAATACGAAGGACTCATATTGGGTCTCTCCAAGGCGAAGGCCTATGGCGCAAAGCTAGTAGAAGTAAGAACAGATTCAATGCTAGTGGCAGGACAAGTTGAGAAAGAATGCACAGCCAGAGAGCCAGAACTGATAAACTACCTAGCGGTGGTCAGGGCAATGGAGCAGAGGTTTCAAGGATTCACAGTAAAATCTATTCCACGAGAGCAAAACAGCAAAGCAGACTCCCTAGGCAAAGCTGCAGCAAACAACCTCCGCATACCTCAAGACACCGTGTACAACGTGGTACACAAACCAGCAACGCAAATGCTAAAAACAGCTTTCAAGACTGTCATGCTGGTAGAAGGGGAGGATTGGAGGCAAGCTATAATCGACAACCTCAACAACGCAAGTTACCTAGAAAACGAAGCGGAGGCCATCCGGACAGAAGCACGAGCAAGAAGCTACGTGCTCATCGATGGCCAGCTCTTCAAGAAAGGTTTAGTCCAACCAATTTCTGAAATGCATCTCACAAGGCGAAGGCCTCGATTTGCTAAAAGAAATACACGCCAGATCCTGTGGCTCACACATTGGACCCAGGGCTCTATCAGCAAAAGCTGTCAGACAAGGATTTTACTGGCCCACGCACATTAAAGACGCCGCAGAGAAATCGTGAAAGACTGCGAAGCTCGCTGAGAAGCTTCAGCCACACACGAAAAAACCCTCATCGAAAACCCGGCTCATACCTCCAACTTGGCCCTTGCAAAGATGGGGGATTGACATTGTAGGCCCATTGCCAACAGCCCAAGGAGGAAGCAAATTCGCAGTTGTGGCAGTAGAATATTTCACCAGATGGATAGAGGCAAAACCACTGGCCAAGATAACCTCCGATTCCATTACCAAGTTTTACTGGCAAAACATAATATGCAGATTCGGAGTACCAAGAATGGTAACAGTAGACAATGGCAAGCAGTTCGATTCAGACAAATTCAGAGATTTTTGCCTGCAAATGGGAACCAAGATAGCCTTCATGTCAGTGTATCACCCAGAGTCAAACGGAGCAGTAGAAAGAGCAAATGGCATTATATTCTCCGCAATATCGAAGACACTATACAACCTTCGCAAGGGCAAATGGGCAGATGAGTTGCCTAAAGTGATCTGGTCTCACAACACAACGTCCTCAAGGGCTACAGGCTATACCCCCTTCAAACTCATGTACGGCGAAGAAGCAATGCTACCTGAGGAAATAAAGCACGAAAGCCTCCGCGTCCTAAAGCACAAGATGGCAGAGGATGAAGAATATGCAAAGGAAACACTGGAGGAAACAAGACGAGGCCGTGGGAAATATACAAAAATACCAAGCGGAGACTAAGAAATGGAGAGACAACAAAGTCGAAAAGAAGGACATCAAAGACGGAGATCTTGTGCTTAAGCGAAAAGCCAAACGCAAAGAACGGCAGAAAATTGCAGGCGAAAATGGGACGGCCCATTCATCGCGAAAGGCAGCTTCAAGGCAAGGAGCCTTCCGTCTAATGGACGTTCAAGGTAACATCTCCGACCACACATGGAATGTGGACAATCTACGAAAGTATCACATGTAAGGCCGGCCTTCGCGAGTTATAAGCGGAGACAGGTCATATCTTTAATTTCCAGCAAAGTAGAGTTAGGATTTTGCATGTACTTCAACGAAGGCTTTGCACTCTTTTCCTCACAGGGGAACTCCAAGCGGAGGTGAGGTTTTTAATTAGGCAAAGTCAATGTAAAACCCTCGAAATATAAAGAGGACTTTTCCCCAAGAAAAAAAAAAATCGAAAATCAAGTCAAAAGTGACTAGCAACGAAGTCACGTAATTCGACAAAAGCGTAACCATAGAAGAAAGAGAACATTTTGAGGAAAGAGCGCGGAGACTCTAACCTAAAAATGATCTCTAGAGACCAACAAAAGAGTCTCAAAATCCTTGGAAAAAGCCCTATACGAAATATAGGCACCAAGGTGGCACAACGGCAAGTGTCTAAAATCGAAAAGCTGAAAAAGACCTGTAAATCACAGTCATCAGCGACACCTCCGCCAACATAAAAGGCAACCGAGTGAACAATGCTCCAAAATTACATCTCGTATAACTCTATTTCATTTCTTGTTACATTATCAAAATATTCAGGTTCTTGACATTGTGTTGTTCACAGTACACATACTCCGACAGAGCATAGCACAATTGCAGCGGAGTATGAACTAACACACCGAGGAAGCCTAAAACCATACACTAGGCAACAGACACATGCCGCGGAGATACATAGACCTCCACCAGTCTACACGTCCTGTTTCGCACCACCTTCGCACCATCTACTCGAAGATGGTACAGTGGTAGCGCAGACACAACAAGACAGAGGACGCGACCAACACCACCGTGTAAAGGCAACAACTTCACTCCGCGACCATAGCCAGACCTCCGCCAGCCTCAAACAATCACCACAACCATGTTGCAGACCTCAGCAGAAACCCTTCGCCAAAACAGAGCTCCACGGGCCATCACAAAGAGCAGGCCTGAAGACGCTCTAGCGGAGATCCGGCGGTGAACGTGGAGCACAAAAATGGCTAAAAACCATAGGCAGGAGTTAATAGCACCGCGCTTGTCTCAGTATGAGCTTCCAGCCAATGAATAAGAGGATAGGTTCCCCGACATCCCACTACAATGATTACGAACCCTCACGCGGTCTCAGCACATGGCAAGCTAAGCCTCCACTAGATTGGACCATTATGGTACAGCTTGCCAAGGAGCGACCGAGCGGTAGGCTTATATACTAACCAGTCAAAATAGATTACCTACCAAAGGACAACACCAATAAATCCTCATAATAACGAGGCCTATAAAACAGGCGGAACCCCCCGCCCTAGTTACAAGTCGATTCGAACTCGACGAACATCTTGCCACGAAACAACTGGAGATAAAGAGAAGAAGCGAAATGAGTGCGGATGTCAACCTCCGCCTACTTGTCAAAGAGCACGGAGAGACCATGTAAGAAATCGTAATGATCCTAGCATTTGGAGAAACTAAGGGGGGAGACCGCGTAAGAATTCGTAACATCCCCCCGGAGGTTATAACTCATGCAAAGCAACCAAATGCAAGATCCTCAGCGAAGACCCGAGAAGTGAAGTGACTAATTGCGCAATACACAGGTCTAGCGGAGACACAATAGTCTCTGAGACACTCCTACACGCGGATACTTCGCAGTGGAAGGTGAGGAATCGTCGCCTCAAACAAATGACTATCTTCGCTGTCAAATCCACAAAGCGAAGGCCTATCCTAGTTGCTAGCGCAGACTTTGTAAACAAAATAATAAAACAACGGGTCAAGTCCAACATCACGATCGCTCCTTTATTAAATATTTACTTGTACAAATCAAGTGCGGCAAGCCTCCTCCTGTACCGCCTAATTTACAAACTAATCAAACTCGGGGCGGAGGCCCCTCCCCAACCACGGAGTTTGTAAAGGTCATTCGCGCATCACCTAAGTCAAACAAAACGTCATCATACATATCGGCAACGCTGGGGTTGGCGAAGGTGTCCCGCCAAAATAACCATAAATCGCCATCAACATAGACACCATCGCGATAAAAACACGGAGGGTTGATATCTGCAAGGCAGCACCTCATCGAAACCTGCGCAGAGTCCATCGAAAGTTAAAAAAGCATTAGATATCCATTCAAAAGTGTTTCATTAATTTTTACAAGCGGAGATGTTCATCCGCAAAAGAAAAAGAAAGCCCAAGTGACTACACCAAAAAAACAAAACAAAAACTCATCTACACCTCCGCATCCTCCTCGCCATGGGACCTCTCGTGTGTAGCCGGAGCCCGCGGTGGAGTGGCGTCCCCGCCGAACGTTCTCGATAGCCGACTCGCGGAGCGGAGCCTCCGCCAGGGGCACCACCCTAAAACACAAAAAATGGTTACACTTCGCCAAAACAAGAAAAATAAAACATAAGGAAACAAGTACTCGGCGGCGAGGCTCACGGAAAAGAGAGCGAGCAAGAGACGCCGCCTCCGCCCGCCCGTGCACCGCCCAAAACTTCTTCATGAAGCTCCCAACAAACTTCGGGGCCCCATCTCCAAGTTCGGCAAGGCGGGAAGGATGATGGCCTTCCTTCACGCGAACCCGGCCAACATCCTCGCAACCTTCGCTAGAAAGGATGCGAGCCATGCCGTGGCCGCGGTCCGGGCACCAAAATCCGACACACCCCCGCAGCACACCGGGAAGCTTCGCGAAGTTCTTGGACATCCATGCTAACACTCCAGCCGCCTCCGTGCGGGGGAACGGCGTGACCACCGCCCCGACCGAGGACACGGCCTCCGCGTAACGCTGGGCGGCGGAGGTGCTAGAAGCGTGAGATAGCATCAAGGCGCCACGCCTTTCGGTGGCGGGCGCGAGACGAGGTCAACCGCGAAGAAACTTCCTCCCGCTTTTTTCTCGGTCTCGCGAAGAGTCTTTTCAAGAACCTCAGCGCGCCAACAAAACGGCTTGGGCCTCTTTGGTAGCGATGGCCTCGCTTTGCGGGAGATTCCGCTTCGCGATCCACCCGGCGACTTCAAGAGTCGCCTTTTCATCCGACCAAGCGAAAAACCTTCGTCTTGAGATCAAGTAAAATCTTGTCACGCGCCACAAGCTCCGCGTGAACCTTAGCACGGACACACTCAAGACTTGTAATCATCTGCACAAACAAGAGTTAGAGCCTACGCTAAAAAGACGTAAACAAGACAAAACAAAAAACAAGGCAAAACGTCTTCGCACCGAAACGCTCGGTCGATAGCCTTGTTGAAGACTTCGTATACATCCCCTTCTCGAAAAATATTTAAGAATGTCGCTAAATCGGGTAGATAAGCAAGTAAATACCTAGTTGCAAACAGCACATAAAAAACAAAGCGAAGGCTCAATACTTACTCAGATCGCCCTCAGCGACAAGACGAGGAGGACTCCCGCCTAGACCAAGGGGAGCTTCGCTATCATCTGAAACATTGAAAAAAAACAGACAATAAGATAAACACAACAATGAAGATCAAAATAAATGGTAAAGATCGAAGCCCACCTTCGACAACAATGCGAGTAGAGTCTTGCCGGTCGCGCGGCCCTCCAACACCTCCACGGCGTTGACAGCCTTCGCGGCTGAATTCTCCGCTTCGTCGCCCTTCACCTCAGATGCATCTCGAATAGCGCGAGGTTCCTGCAACAAAGCATAAGTAAGGTACGCGGTATCGGGGTGCACGAAATAATTTCGAAAGAAAGATAGCGGTTACCTCGACTCCGCCTCCTTAGCGGGGATTGCCTCCCCCGCCTCTCCCGAGGACTCTCCTGCTCACGAGACTCGGCGAGCTGCGCTCGAGCTTCAGCGAGACCGGCCCAGGTCCGCCATAACGATGGACCCCGTCCGGCGCGGTGCGCCCCTCGAAAACACGGCCGGGGGTGGGCGGCGGTAGCGACGCCGAGCCCCCCTAAATCTTGAGCCAGCTCACCCCCGCCCACCAAAGTCCCAAGCGCAGGAGGATCCGCCGGCGGGGCCCCGACAACACGGAGCTCACTGCGCCAGCATCGGCTAGCGGCTCCTTGATGGTGAAATGTTTGGCCCGGCGATGGGCGAGTTTGCTTCTTCTTCTTCGCCTCTGCCGCCGTCGTGGCGGCGGCCCGGAGGCCGCGGGACGCGCGGAGGAACCCTCATCCACCTTCGCCTTCTTCGTCTTCCAGCGTTAAGGGGTTTCCTTTTCTCCGCCATGGCCCGGCCGCGACAACCTTGACTTCCGCCGCCTTCTCTAACTTGGCAGCCTCGTCGGCCTCTCGACGCACGATATCCGCGAGCACCTTGCCGGGAACCTTGTGGTTGCCGTAATCGATGCCCATTTCCTCGAAGACTCTGTTTAGGCGGGGCATGGTCCCCGCCTGGGACCTCCGTGCCAGAAACTCCTTCATGGAGATGGGGCCGAGCAAATCCTGCGCCTCCATCTCAACCCGCATCACGAAGGCGTCGGCGCTGACCCCTCCAGAAGTTGAATGCCGAGTCGCGGGAAGGGAACCAACACCTCCGAATCCCCGAAGACGGGTAGGTTGATCTTATCGAAAACAACCGATCCTTGTACCGCTTCACGGCGAATACTTGGTCGCGCACGTATCTCCTCTATCGGATCACGGCCACGAGAATATTGGCACGCGAGCATGAAGGCTTCGCGGCACTTCTCCCGGCGCTCGTTGAGATCTTCGTTCGGTTCCGGCCGGGGGACGATATCCACCGAAGACGAAGCCGACACGAAGGGGTACGGGAGATCTCCTCGTCACCCACCTTCTTGACCGACCGTGCGGACTTGGCATAAAACCAATAGTCCATCCAGGCCGGCCTCCCACTTATTCTTAGGGCGAAGGAGATCTCCGCTTTCTCCTCGCCACAGTACCGGCGGGGCCGAACGTGCAAAGAACCGAACCGAGCTTCTTCTCGCCCCGTCCGGCATCTTGCGGGTCTTCTACCGCTTGTGCGGCTCGTAGTAGCGACGAAGGACGTTCGTGTCCGCCTCTTCGCCCATAGGACTTCGCCGCCCCCACGAACCGACAAGGCGGGCGAACGCGTCGTGTGGAGTCGGTAGTGGATGGTTGACGCGAAGGACTCCGGTACTAACCGTAGGAAGGAACGATGCGGGAGGCGAAGGCCGCGGTGAAAAAATCCTTGAAGACGATGCCCCAGTGCGAGGGCTCGGGAAGCTCCGGAGTGGCTTCCCCACGGGGAGCTTCACTTCGCAATTTTCACCAATAAAGCCTTTATTGCGAGAAGGTCGTCGAGCATAGCCCGGGTCATCTTCGACGACCCAAGCTCGTAGGTCAAGTCGGCGTCTTCGCGCCATCGGGTCTCAGACGGATACGCCGACGTCGAAAAGAGTCTCTTCGAGGTCTTGAGTGCGAGCGGCGTCCAGCATGCACTCCTCGTAAAGGCGGAGATATTGAGAGGAGCGATACGGAGAAGCTCCGCGTATGGTCCGTGAATCTCTCGCCCGGGAAGCGACCCCTTATGCTAAACGGCCAAGGACTAGCGGCGCATACAATTAAGCGCGAAAGCAAGAGCAAGCGGAGCGTGCGCGCAACGCAAGAGGGGCTAAAGAACGGCGGTCAAAGGGAAGCGGAGATCGGGAAACTTGAAAGCGAAAAGCACGGGTAGGGACCCGGGCAAGGGGGGAGCCCCTTTTATAGTGGCACCGGCGCCCCTTTGCATCCCAAGACCGAACGGTCGCGTCCAAACGGACGAACAACGGTCACTTCAACATCGAAAAAAAAGCGCCGGCCGGGCCGCGTTGTGTCGCGACTCTTCACATTCCGTGGAGCGAAAGGCCTTCGCGAGTCGCCCCAGGGGGAGCGGCCCTCCAACACCTCCGCCCGCACGGTCAAGGTTGAGAGCAAAGGCACGGCTTAAACTGCGGCCTTTCACCCCTCAAGGGGGGCGTGGGGGCGGCCTCCGCCGGCCCGACGGAGGTGTGTCCAGGGCCTTGAGGACTCGCGAAGGTCGATGGCTACGGTGAGAATCTTTGTGTTGACGGCCTTCTCTTTCGGGTAAGGCGATCGGCCCGACACCTTCGCCAGCGGGGCCGGCGAGCCCGGTGCTCAGCGTCCAAGACCTCGGCATTATGGTCGGGCGGGGCGTTGGCGGCCCATCCCTCCATGTTCGAGTCGAATGCCCGCGGGCTCCTTGGTCTCAAAGCGGCGGTGGAGTTCACTCATCGGGAGCGAAGGCCACGACCTTCGCCAACTTCCCCAGGTGCGGAGCGGGGACCCGTCCCCGATTCGACCGCCCCCCGGTTCCGGCCGGGATCCGTCTGGCAACAGAAGTGCGGGTCCGGCTGAGAAGAGAAGGGAGGTAAAATGTGATAATACGCTTGAAGCTTCGGGATAGTGTGAGTATGAGGAAGGATATACCAGGAATATGAGAGGGTAGAAGAGTAATCTTGTACCTAGGCCTTTGTAAAGACTATAAATAGGAAGGAGTCCTCCCTTGCAAGGAAGTTGGTTGGTGAATTCCATAATGAAAAATTATTGTCATTCACTCTGGTCTTAAAGTATCTTTCACCACTTCCCACACATCCCACTCCGGGCCCCGCCCGGGGAGGATCCACCCGTGTTGAGAAACCCCAAGCTCAACATAACTCAACCCGAAAAGTGGACTAAAACATTCTAGAAGGTACCGAGGACACCGGAAGAAACACGAAGCGAGGAAGCTTATGGACCACGGCGGCGCGCCGAAACCATTTAGGCGGCCGCCCGGTGGGTCCCACCTGTCGACCTCTCCTTTCTAGGTCGGTTTACTACCGACTTTGAGGTTGTATCTACACCGTTGCCAAGGTCGGTTTGATCCAAGGGTTCACGTTCATTGCCAAAGCCTATATAAGAAGACCCCCTGCCCCCAGGGTGAAACCCGAATTCATTCTATTCTCATTCTAATCAATAGTCCTTCAGTTGTAGAGGTGTCCCAATGTAAGGATAACCTCTCTCTGGGATTAGTGAATTAGATGTAGATTAGAAGAAGATTAGTAACGTAATTAGAAGTAGATTAGACATGTAATTAGAACTAGATTAGATCTAACTTAGATCTAATCAAGACTAAAGGAGAGTTGACTATACTTTGGTTCTGGAGATGTCTTCAGAGTATGGTATGTCCTTGTATCTTCTCTACAAGACTTATGATTCATATATTTACTTTCTCTATTACTTTATGCTTTCCATATATGGTTAAGTATAGTTGTTATATTATTGCATGGGATCTCCGCTCGTATTGAGTGCTCTAGTTATTCATGGTAGCTAGAGTAGTAATCTATAGTATAGATATGGTGTCTAGGCTATAGGTTACCGAGGTTGCCCAATCCCACGGATAGTTGTGGTAGCCCCCTGGGGGTGGCTTGACTCTGTAAGGCCTTTGTAGTCCACCACGTTCGGATTGGTGTTTTTGTAGAGCTTTAGGCAGCCTTCTCCCAACTACCTTTTTCCCAGTCTTTCTCGAGAGTTGGAAAGGATCTGTTGCTCCAAAGTGCATTAGTATAATTGCTATCATAGAACCTAAGTAATAGAGATACCCAAGAACCTTGATCTCTCCCTTTGACCTCTTGATTAGTTTAGTAAATCTTTGATAACTTAGGTAGTTTATTATTTTATGCTTATTTATCCTTTAACATTTACCCCTCACTATAGTCTAATGATTTGCTAAGTTAGTGGATACATGATTGTGACTTATTAGAATTCTTTAGCCAAAGCTTACAATGGATACGATACTCTAGAATACTCATCCTAGGGAAAAGCTACAATGGTAGGTGTTACTCGCGGCTGCGGTAATCCTTCATATTCTTTTAGCACTTAACTAATGCCAACAACCTCCTACTTCATGTGCAAATGCATGGTTTCTTGGTTGTTGTTTCATTGATGTATATCTCTCTCTGTTGGAGCAAATCGTGAAGTTCTCGATGAAACATGTCGCCACACCAAAGTGTGATGTTATCGTATTCGAAACCTTGCCATCCTCCGGGAGTTTTTGTGGTCATAGTTTGGACAATATACAGACTTTGTATGTTTTAGCCAACACACAATTTTATGACTTCCAATAAATTTGTCCACGTCACTACCGCCTTCGAGGGCGATAAGGCCGGGCGGGCGCGCCGGCGAGTGGGCGGGGAGGGGGGGTGGGTGTGTGCGCGGGTGTTGGCATTTGTTAAGTGCTAAAAGAATATGAAGGATTCTGCAAGCGCCTGAGAACACCTACCATTGTAGCTTTTCCCTAGGATGAGTATTCTAGAGTATCGTATCCACAGGGGAAGATTTGGCTAAAAGAATCTAACAAATCACAATTATGTATCTACTAACTTAGCAAACCACTAGACTATAGTGAGGGGGTAAATGTTAAAGGATAATTAATATCAAAGCATAAAATAATAAGCTACCTAAGATGTCAAAGAATAATTAAACTAATCAAGAGGTCAAAGAGAGTTTAAGGTTCCTATGCATTTCTCTATTACTAAGGTTCTATGATAGCAATTACACTATTACACTTCGAGAAAGAAGTCCGTCCCAACTCTCGAAGAAGACTGGGAAGATAGTAGTTGGAAGAAGGTTGCCAAAAGCTCTGAAATCACCAATCCAACGTGGTGGACTACAAAGGCCTTCTTTTGTCACCCACCCCCGCTACTTTGTTGACACTTGTTATCATATAAAATTATTAATCAAATAAACATGAGAAAGGGGTATAAATTATAATAACAACCTAGAATAGGGTGTCACTAACATATTTCCATCAGTTTTGGTAAAGTTGTGAATTGCGAGGGGACTAAACGGAAAAACAGCGAGTTCGCGAGCCATACGACTTCGCGACGTAACGCAATCCAACTCCGAGAAAGACTCTAGAAGGCTCGGATTAATCCCGACGTGGACCAAACTTAACACCGAAGAAAACATCATCTAGAAGACTCCGGAAGCCACGGCACGGCGGGACCCGGAGGGAAGCCCCACTGGGCGATCGGTAATAATGGGGCCGATCGGCCCCGGCTTGTCGGCCCGCGCAAGCCCGGTCTCGAACCTTCCTCCACCGCCTCTTAGGCGCCCAATCTAAACCGGTTGTTTAATGTCGGTTTGATCCGAGGGCGTCGGTAGAAGCACGAGATGGATCAAGGTCCAACACCCGTTAGTACCGCATTGCTGCTGAAGGAAGGGACGAGAAGAAGACCCATATATAAAGACCCTAGACCCCCTCTTTCGGATCATCAAGTTCTCAATCAAGTTCTCAATTCAACAACAACGCTTCAAGATCCAAGTCATATCCCACGCCAGTAGAAACATCGCTTTAGGAGGAGTAGCAATCAAGATTAGAACTAGTAGGAAGGGAGAAATCCGCTCCGGATCGTCGGAGGTGGCTCAAGATCGGGCCTCGTTCTTGTAAGTTCTTCATTGTAAGTAGTCTTCAAGTTCCGGACACATGCTTAATATGAATATCTTGATCATGTTTATATTCGAGATTATTTGTTCTAGTATTTACTTTAATTACATGTTTAGCATAGTTGAATTCTTGTTATGTTCATGCATGGATTCGTATAGCGCTCATCCTTTAGATCCGAGGGTGAGTGGTAGAGATGATGTAATCATGGTGATTAGATCTTATTTACTGCGTTTGCACCCTATGTGCCGGGTCGTGTGGTAGATCGTGGTGGTGACAACACCATTGAGTCCTTTGCAATCCATCCCCTCGTATGTAGGCCTAGCGGATGATATTATTCGGGTTGTTCTAAGTTTCGGCCTTAGTCTTCACGGATTACGTCCTCATGTCCGGATTTAATTAGTCTTTCTTCAATGATTGTTAGATGTATTGCACTAATTGAGTAGATCCTAACTTATAGTTTAGAGTTATATATTGGAGTTTCTAATGCTAGCTAGCCTATGAATTGTTATCATCCTCTTGTTTGACACTTTCTATTTTCGCCCACTTAGATATGACTTTGGTTGAATCTATTTATCAGAAATTTATCATTATCTTTATTGTTGAACTTTGATCCTTGTTTAATTAATTGATAAGTTTAACACTTAAGCTTTGCACATGAGAGATGATTAAGATGTTTAGCACCTATGCATAGTTAATTAATGATAGAAGACTTCTTTCCCCGTGGTAGATATAAATTCAACACTGCTTCTTACTCCCTGTTAAAATGCTACAATGGTATATTCATATACATATCTGCGGCTATGATACCCGTTATAATTATTTATTTACTTATTAAGAAGTTATCAAGGCATAGTACGAATATTTTATTCCTTGCATATTAGTAGTTTAACTATAGGGATGACAACCTTTTCGGATATGCTATGAACCTGCAATGAATATTTCTTTTAGTTTTATCTCAAGCAACATCGATATCTTTCTAAATGCCATTACTAGTTAGTGACATTAGAAATACCAACAAGCATTTTTAGGCCGTTGCCGGGGAAAAGAAAGTCTATAGCCCAAAAAAATAAAAATATAGAATTAACTTGCATACATCTCTCTCATGCATCGTAAAGTATTAAATTTATCAATTTCTTAAACAAGTTTACCCTCGTTATTATTCTTCCTATCTATTTCGTGGGTAATGTATGAAAAGAAATCTTCTGAAAAACTTCCAAATCCGATCCGAAAAAAACTCTTGAAGGAGGCAAGATCCAAGTTGAAGTCTCAACTTAAGATCACTACCTCGAAGACTCCTCCACCGTGCGAAGCTTAGCATCCATGTTTGAAGTCATGGCAAACAAGACCCTCCGCGAGTACTGCTGCACCGACTACGGCCAACATCCGCCTTTGGACCGACCGGTCGATGTGGGAGACAAAGCTTTTGAGTTCAAGCCCCGCACTCATCAACATGGTACAAGCTAGCCAATTTCAGTGGAAAAGCCCATGAAGATGCCAATGCTCACCTACAACACTTCCTAGAGATCTGTGGCACCTTCACCATCAAAGATGTCTCAAGTGATGCAATCCTACTGCCGTCTGTTCCCATTCTCACTCTTGGGACGAAGCGAAACGAAGTGGTTCTACGCCAACAAAGACAAACTCACTACTTGGACACTTTGCTCTATTGCCTTCCCGGCAAAGTTCTTCCCTATAGGCAAAACCAACGCCTTACGGGGAAAATCTCAAGTTTCCAAAGCAGAACACGATGAATCCGTTCGGAGGCGTGGGAACGCTTCCAAGACTACATCACTGAATGCCCACACCATGGAATGGAGAACTGGCTACTCATGCGGACCTTCTATCACGGGCTCAACAACAACACCCGTGAGACCATGGATGACTAGCTGGCTGGAGGTGCTTTCCTATCCCTTACATCTGAATCAAACTATCGACCTTGTGGAGAAGATGGCGTCAAACCAAGCTTGGAATGAGGACCATCAACCCCGCAAGAAAGAAAGAGGAATGCACCAGGTGAAAGAGGTAGACATGTTGTTCCGCCAAAATGGATTTAATTATGAAGAAGCTTGAAGACAAGGCTCCCGAGAAGAAGGAAGTCATGCAACTCTTCGATTCCCGCATGACATGTGAAGAATGTGGCAACATTGGACACTCGGGCAAACCAATCGTCCCGAGCCGAAGAGGACGTGAACTACATCAACAACAACAACAACCGATCGCCCTCCGAATCAAGGATGGAATCAACAGAGACCCAACTACCAAGGTAACTACTCGGGTAACTATCAAGGTAATAACTCTTTCAATAATTTTCCACCTTTAAGAGAGTTAGTACAAAACCAAGGTAGACTCATGGATAATCTGTCTAAGAAGTTAGCTTCCAATGATAAAATATTAGAAACTATTAGTACTAAAATGGAAAGCTTTTCTTCAAGCAATAAAGAACCAAAGATAGCTTTAATAAAATGATAGAATCTCAGTTATCTCAGGTGGCTTTATCAATGCCTAACCTGTAAGATTCCGGGCCAACCTGAAGAACTAGAATCTGCAAATCTTGTCGATGTTCATGTGTAGGTATTCGATCGCGGATGCACGAGGAAGACGGAATTGTGTTGACCGGGTATGCCCGCCAAGAAAGGAGATCCGGGGAGACCCGGTCGTCACCATTGAAATCGACGCCCGCATTACCTACGGCGCTTTGCGACTTTGGCTCAAGTGTCAACATCATGCCTAAGGTAAACCTTGAGCCGATTCGACTATTATTATACACCTACTATGTGCCTACGGCCTGCGCGTCGATCCGCTATGCTATCCCGAAGGCATCCCGGAAGACGTTTGTCTTTACATCGGTAAGCTCTATGTGGCCACCGACTTCGTGGTCCTCGGATACGGGCAAAGGTAAGAACGCCCGATCATTCACGGGCCGCCCCTTCCTTGCTACCACCAAGGCCATCATCTACGCCCACCGCGAAGATCGTCTTCAACGCCAACGGACCGAGAGGGAGAGATTCAACCGCAAACACAAGACCTTAGCTCCCCCAACCAACCGCACCACCACTACCGTACCTCGAAGTACACGCATTACCGTCGAGGAGAGGACAAAAAAAGAAGCAAGAACAAGAAGAACCGTCAACCTCGACCACACGTGGAACGAGTCTTGATGATCAATCAAGTCCCAACGTAACGCAAAGACTCGGCACATTCCACCACCATTAGAGAAGCTAGACGACCACGAGTTCCGTCAATCCATTGCTCCATCAATCAATTGAACTTCCAAAGAAGTTGTTCGCGACACGGGATCGAGCATCAACTTAATGTCAAAGGTAACGTATCAATTAATATATGGTAATCGCCTTTGTGTTCCACCTATGTAATGTTGCGAGATGGCGGATCAATCACACCGATTCCCTGGACGGTATTGTGCAAACGTCCCTCGTCAAGATAAAAAGACCGTTATGTCCTCACCGACTTTTTAGTCATGGACATGGGAGAAGAAGAACAAGATCCTCCCATAGTACTTGGAAGACCGTTCCCGAACACTACAAGAGCTATCATCTACATCGGGGCCGGGCGAGATCCACTTCCAAATTCAAGGTAAAAAGATACTGCTTGTTTCTTTAATACTTACACTAACTATGAACAGCCCCGAAGAAGGACCAAGAGCCAGAAGCGTCTCCAGAGACTACAACAGAAGTTGGACTCAAAGATGGAGCACATTGAGAGAATAGAGAAAGATATCAAGGAAAAATACACTCAGCTCCTACCCATATTGAACGCTACACCGCTTCACGCACGAGAGGTCTCCACCAAAGAAGCAATCTTGGAAAAAGAAAGAAAGCTGCGCTACCGCTAAGAAGAGCAACAAGAGTACACCTTCGGAGACCCGACCGCGCCCGGCATCAACAAATGAACAATCGACTTCCTCGGCTACTTCCGTCTACGCCACCCTTTGAGATCATTGAAGGAACCTTACGGGTACAACATTTAAACGAGGGCCCATAGGCGACACCACGCCATGGGAGTAAGTGCTCTAAACTCTCGCCCAGAGGTAACTTCGGTATTTATCTCAAGATATTTAATTTTCTCGCAAAGCATATTTCAATTAGCATGTTTACTTTAGCATTTTTACTTCTTCTAAACCTGCACTTAGAAAATCTCAAAAATATGTTTCTTTGCATTTGCATCGGTTTCCTAAAGCCCCATGCAAGCACTCCTTGCTTTGCGCGGCATAAAAATAAAAATACAAAAAATATTGCATTCATCTTTTTTTGCATTAGCATCCCTATTGCATAGAAAAATTCTCAAAAATATGTGGGCACATGAAGGTCCACACCTTATAAATAAAAATCAAAAAGACGTGAGCACATGAAGGCTCACAATAACATCCTAGAATTTGTTCCTTCGGGTATGTGCAAAACTAATATTAACAGGGGAGAACATTAAAGGAGACCCCGAAGAGGAGCAAGCTCCAAGGATAAACACAGGGACTACTTCAAGATCAAGCTTGGGGAGAGCACCCCCATTTATCACTATAAGTATCACTATCCTTTGTCTTATTTATTAGCTAGTTATATTTGCTTAGAGTTAATGAGTCTTAGTTAATGAGTCTTAGTTAAAAGTCTTAGTGTTAAAGAGTCAAATAAATGCTGGAACTTGCTAGATTACTTTCTTCCTTTTTAATTATGATCTTGATGATATATGCTAAGGAGATGATGAATAGTTGCTCCGCCTTAATTCCTCTTAAAAGTACTTACACTTTGGACTTAGATTCTCCCAAGGCTTTAAATGCTTAATTTGCTCTAAACCCAAATACCTGTGGAAGCACATGCTTAATCTGAGTCTTAGCATTAAAAGATAAAAGTACATGAAAAGTTGAGCTACTTGTTTATCATGTTCTTAGAGATACTTGACTCCTGGTTTTTTTTATCTTTAAAAATTATAAAATTACATGATGAGTTCCTTAGCTATGACCCTTAAGAGTTTATCATTCACATCAAGATCATCCCACTCCATTAAATACGCCGCTTCTAACCCTAAGTACGCATCCCCATACTCCATCAAGCAGCTAGCCATAATAAATAAATAAACTCTTGCAATCTTTGGATATGTCTCTCTCAATATTTTATGCCAAATAGAGGCTTGCGGCTACATTCGAAAAAAAAAAGAGAGAAAAGAAAAATAAATATCTAGAGAAAAAAGTGAGACGAGAGGGGGAGAGTAATGGACAAAAGTCATACTAGGCGAGAAGGGCCTACCTCCCTAATAATAAAAATATATATTTAGAGATGAATAATGGACACGTGTCCGGGGTGAGTAGGGCCCACATCTCTAAGGAGAGAAAAAAATGGACACAAGTCCTGGGAAAGCCCACCTCTCCAAGAATGGACAGCCCAGGTTCTAGCAATTTTTAGAAAGAGAGATATAGTCCAAGATGCTTGAGAAGAAAAAAATACTAGAAAAAGGCTAAGGCTATTTACTACCTTTCATCCTCATCCACTTCACCACTATCATCCCACTATGTATGTCACGCCACATGTGTAACTCCACTACCACCATCTACTTAAGAGGGTCATACATAGGATCTACGAGTTTCTTTTGAAAAATATTGCAAAACCCCGGGATGATAGTTGATCAAAGAACTTGAGACATGGTACTTAATTTGATTGTTTTATCTTGCTTATGATTCATGAAAAGGCTACGCCCCATGGTAAACAGGTATGAGCAATCTGGTTAAGTGGAGAATTTATTTCCGATAAACATAGTACTTTTGAGGTATGAAAGCGTAGTAGCAACTCCTGATCCTACTATAGCATATAGCTTTGCTAGGGACTAGCAAAGGGTAAGCTTGGGGAGTTTGTTGACACTTGTTATCATATAAAATTATTAATCAAATAAACATGAGAAAGGGGTATAAATTATAATAACAACCTAGAATAGGGTGTCACTAACATATTTCCATCAGTTTTGGTAAAGTTGTGAATTGCGAGGGACTAAACGGAAAAAAAAGCGAGAGTTCGCGAGCCATACGACTACGCGACGTAACGCAATCAACTCCGAGAAAAGACTCTAGAAGGCTCGGATTAATCCCGACGTGGACCAAACTTAACACCAAAGAAAACATCATCTAGAAGACTCCGGAAGCCACGGCGCTTGACGGGACCCGGAGGGGAGCCCCCACGGGCCGACGGTAATAATGGGGCGATCGGCCCTCGCTTTGCGCCCGCAAGCCCGGTCTCGGAACCTTCCTCCACCGCCTCTTAGGCGCCAATCTAAACCGGTTGTTTAATGTCGGTTTGATCCGAGGGCGTCGGTAGAAGCACGAGATGGATCAAGGTCCAACACCGATTAGTACCGCATTGCTGGCTGAAGGCGAAGGGACGTAAGAAGACCCATATATAAAGACCCCTAGACCCCTCTTTCGGATCATCAAGTTCTCAATCAAGTTCTCAATTCAACAACAACGCTTCAAGATCCAAGTCATATCCCACGCTTGTAGAAACATCGCTTTAGGAGGAGTAGCAATCAAGATTAGAACTAGTAGGAAGGGAGAAATCCGCTCCGGATCGTCGGAGGAGGCTCAAGATCAGGCCTCGTTCTTGTAAGTTCTTCATTGTAAGTAGTCTTCAAGTTCCGGACACATGCTTAATATGAATATCTTGATCATGTTTATATTCGAGATTATTTGTTCTAGTATTTACTTTAATTACATGTTTAGCATAGTTGAATTCTTGTTATGTTCATGCATGGATTCGTATAGCGCTCATCCTTTAGATCCGAGGGTGAGTGGTAGAGATGATGTAATCATGGTGATTAGATCTTATTTTACCTGCGTTTGCACCCTATGTGCCGGGTCGGTGTGGTAGATCGTGGTGGTGACGACACCATTGAGTCCTTTTGCAATCCATCCCCCATATGTAGGCCTAGCGGATGATATTATTCGGGTTGTTCTAAGTTTCGGCCTTAGTCTTCACGGATTACGTCCTCATGTGCGGATTTAATTAGTCTTTCTTCAATGATTGTTAGATGTATTGCACTAATTGAGTAGATCCTAACTTATAGTTTAGAGTTATATATTGGAGTTTCTAATGCTAGCTAGCCTATGAATTGTTATCATCCTCTTTATTTGACACTTTCTATTTTAAGCCCACTTAGATATGACTTTGGTTGAATCTATTTATCGAGAACTTTATCATTATCTTTATTGTTGAACTTTGATCCTTGTTTAATTAATTGATAAGTTTAACACTTAAGCTTTGCACCACGAGAGATGATTAAGATGTTTAGCACCTATGCATAGTTAATTAATGATAGAAGACTTCTTTCCTCGTGGTAGATATAAATTCAACACCTGGTTCTTACTCCCGGTTAAAATGCTACAATGGTATATTCATATCTCGTAAACTGCGGATACCCAGTTATAATTATTTATTTACTTATTAAGAAGTTATCAAGGCATAGTACGAATATTTTATTCCTTGCATATTAGTAGTTTAACTATAGGGATGACAACCTTTTCGGATATGCTATGAACTGCAATGAATATTTCTTTTAGTTTTATCTGAAGCAACATCGATATCTTTCTAAATGCCATTACTAGTTAGTGACATTAGAAATACCAACACTACCACAACTATCCGTGGGATTGGGGGCAACCTCGGGTAACCTATAGCCTAGACACCTTATCTATACTATAGATTACTACTCTAGCTACCATGAATAACTAGAGCACTCAATACGGCGGAGATCCCATGCAATAATATAACAACTATACTTAACCATATATATATAAAAGGTATAGAAGTAAATAGAGAAGATAAATATATAAATCACAAGTCACCCAAAGATAAGATATGAAACATACCAAACTCAGAGACATCTCGAGAACCAAAGTATTGTTCATCTCTCCTTTTAGTCTTGATTAGATCTAAGTTAGATCTAATCTAGTTCTAATTACATGTCTAATCTACTTCTAATTACTTTGCTAATCTTCTTCTAATCTACATCTAATTCACTAATCCTAGAGAGAGGTTATCCTTACATTGGGACACCTCTACAACGAAGGACTAATGATTAGAATGAGAATAGAATGAATTTGGGTTTCACCACGGGGTCGGGGGTCTTATTATATAGGCCTTGGCGATGAACGTGAACCGTTGGATCAAACCGACCTTGGCAACGGTGTAGATATAACCTCAATGTCGGTGGTGAACCGCCATAGAAAGGAGAGGTGACATGTGGGCCCGAAATGGCAGCCGCCCTAGTTGGCAATCGGCGGCCGCCCGGTGGCATGCCACCTCGGCATTCCGTTCCTTCCGGTGTCCTCCGGTACTTTCTAGAATGTTTTAGTCCACTTTTCGGGTCGAGGTTGCTTCACGGTCAAGGCTTGTCATTGTATGAGATGTATATTACGGAACTTTCTCCATTCTTCTCTGTATTTATCACATTAAGTCCCTAAAAATATATAAATCACCAAAGCTCGTGGAATTATGTTAGTTAAACCCCTAGACTTATGTTGATATTCAAATTATGCCCTTTTTCCATGTTTAGTTGACTAGTAATATTATGCTGTAACAGGTGTCAACAGCGGGCTAGCGCAGGGAGGAGGCGGCGACAAGATCAGAAAACACGGGAATATTTTCTTTATTTGCTTGTTCCTAAAACATTACATCCTCCTTGTTTATATAGCCCTCCTATAGGACTTATATCTCAAGCAATATCTGAAGGTTTTACAATCAAACTCTTATTCTTTTTCTAATATGAGATTTCCTTATAGATTGGAATATCTTCTGCACTCCAAAAGTCCTAATCCTAATCTGAAGCGAAGACGACACGGGAGAGGGAGGATGTGGCGGCGCGACATCTTGCCCTCCCCCTCATGGGCCGGTCCTTTTAACGACAGTCCCTGTCTTAGATAAAAGAGATACATGGCCTTCATTGCACATACATCCATGATCTAAACCAAATCATATAATCATTACGTCAAAATATATTATTTTCGTTTAAAGAAAAAACAAATTATAAAGCTATTAACTAGTGAAACAATTTATCTCCATTTCTCACAAACAATAGAACACCCCCTCTCCCCTTTGTTCATGCACGTGTACATGTATGTAGATCTATGTTTATAAACATCCCACGTTCATGGACAACCCCTATGATCCTACAATAGACAAGAAATCTTTTTTTCTACGGTGAGCAATTGGATGAATTCCTACTTGATTATATAAATATGATGGCCTAAAATGACCCTTAAATCCAACTTCTACAATAGACAAGAAGTCTTGATGAAATAACTAGAGAATCATGTGAGCATACTCCATACAAGTAAGTTAGGCAAAAAAAAAAAAATCTAGCCTAGAATTAATACAAAAATAAAAACTTTTACCTTGTTTGGCGGGGCTTCTAGAGCGAGACCAGGTTTAGGCCCTACTAATGACCATCTAAAGAAAACAACTCTAGTGAAAAAAAGCCAAAAAGAAGCTGGAGGCATTTTCCTATTGGGAAGGTAGAGTGGAGCTATGAAAACATGGCTTCTCCTTATAATTTTAGCAAAAATATATATAAAAAAACAACCATTAGAGCCATTTTTGCTAAACATATTTCAAAATGGCTTCAACTCCATGAGAGGAACCACAACTAAAGCCCTCATAAGTTGATCTTTAACAATCATATAGGTTGTTCGGCTAATGGTTCCCGTGGTTGATGATAAGATGGCTGATATTTTTTTTGTTGAGAGATAAAAACACAAGTCTATCTTTGTAGATGGCATAATCTTACCCTTAAAAGCCAACACTTCTTTAAAGACTTTAAGGGCAAACGCCCCCCACCTCAACTATTCTTGCAATATTTTTCACCTACAAATCTACTTTCGATATATACTATGCCTCTACAAAGGGTGATATCTTAGAGTAAGATTTCTATAAATTGTTTTGTAGGGACGATTCTCGTTTTGTTTCTTCTTAGTTTCGTTGGTAATCATGGTATTACCGAGTTGCTTTATCTGATTTGATGTTGTCAACACACCTGCAATGAAACACGCGCCATACTTAGTGGCGTGGTCTAAAAAAAAAAGGTGTGGGGGTGGGGGGTGGGGCGGTTCTCTTATAACGGCCGTTCCTAGAAATAGTGGATTTTTATAGGTGGTTCATATAAGCTATCTTGACGTGTGAACATGAAGACTACGCGATCGTCACCATGCAGCCAATGCCACAAGATGCAAATCAGTTACGCCCACATCTCAACATGGTATGTAACTTTCTCGAGCAAGATCAGCATGTGCGAGATAGAGTCGGCACACCTCTCCTCCCCGGGATTAGGCCTCATCCATTTCGATCTGTGGCCTTGAGAGAGAAAGGTTGGTGCGCTTCTTCTCCCCATTTAATCGGCAAATGGTCGTGGTAGTCGGTGTTGTCGGACATGATGAAGGAAGAAACCCGAGAGCCTTGTGTATATGAAAGGTTGTGTTGGTTGATGTATCCGGATTTTCCGTTAGACTTTTCGAAAGAGCTCTATATTCGTGCTTCTGTTGCCCCCTATGGCCGCCTGCTAAACTGGTATAGGGGTGTGAATAGAGCTCGTACTCTTTTGCAAGTTCTTTTGCTTGAAGCTGACAGAGTGCCCAGGAGTCTGGTAGTGTCCAGAGGCTCTGTTCTCGGTGGAGTTGGCAGATCATGGAGTGTCCCAGTGTACATTTTGGATGGAGAGTTCCCGGATGCATTTCCTCAGGATGAAGACAATGTACCATTCGATGGTGAGCCACACCCTGAGCATGGTCCAATTGTCATGGGTGCCAACCCTCTCTTCCCAAATTGGGAGAACGAACAACAGGGAGCAATTGGAAACCTGGGAGTTTTTGGTGGTAACCCACACCCTGTCCCTCCACAACACTTCAATCCAATCCAATTTCAGGCTGCAGCTAATGACATGGAGGTTGATGAGGAGAATGAAGACTTAGAGGTGGATAATGCTGGTATGGAAAACAACAACAATGCTGCTTGGGATGCGTGGAAACCGGCTGAAAGCAAGCTGCTGCAGACAATGGCCAAGAGATACCACAAGGCATCCAGGGAGCCCAAGGCAATGAAGTGGTACATGATCTCATGGACATTGACCGTCGAGATCCTCTATGAAGTTTCGAGGGCAAATGGACTTGACATTGATATCAGTGATGTTATCAAGTCCGCTCGATGAAAGCTCAGATTCTAGTGATGCAAACACTGAATTCATGGAGGAAAGAGCAAGATTTGCTGTTGCTAGAAGCTTCTGTGCCAACATAGCCTTGTTCCACAGAAGAACCTCCCATCCAACAGCACCATTGCTCCACCCTTTATCATCATAAAGCCTATTCTGATTGACAGGACTGTTGATCAGCCCAGAGTGAGAAGTTTGGCCATCAATCCCCCAAATGGAAGTGATTTAGTGGTGTGGAAACCAAATGCTGCTGTAATCCTGCAGCAAGCCTACCCTTTTGTTCTGGATAACATTAGGAAGAAGAGGAAAAAGTTGGTGACTAAAACTCTGTTCATCAGTGAGAATGGAGTTGTGCATGACACAATGACAGCAGTGGAAGAACCTGTTGAAGTGCATGTGAATGAGCAGTCTTCCAGCCCAACAATTCAAATTCAAATGGAGTCATCTGGCCCAGGCCCAACAAATGCTGCGCAGTTGAAGGAGATTCAGCCCACTGGTTAGAAAAGAAAGGGTATGTCTCTCCCATCCCTCATCTCAATCTCTGATCCTCGCACACCCCTGACCCAAAATAATTTGCGACGCAGCACAAGACTCTCCACCAGGCAGGAGGGTTTTCGCCAGGTCAGAATTGACCGGGAACCAACCAAGTCCAGGAATCGTGGGGCAGTAGAAGTGGATGAAGTTTCAGGTGAGCTCAGACCCTTGTCCATTGAAACACTGAGAAGTTGGGGTATTGCTTGTGGTGTTGATCCTAGTGATCTGACCATTGATGCGCTCTTACAGGCGCCCTCCACTACGGTTCATAATGATGACACAAATGACAGTTAAGAAGAAGGGAGGAAGGACTGTAGATGAGGACCTGCTACTTCTGCCTCTACGCTCGCCAGCTTTTACCAGTTTCTTTTGCTCATTTCTAGCTGTTACAGCAAGTAGAAACAGTGGAAACTTTATCCCTCAGCTTATGTCCTTGAGTTGCAGCTTATGTAATAATTACACTCTAGTTATCCTGGATTATGTTGAATGGTACTCAGTTAGAACCATCTCAGTCGGTTGGTGGTGCCATAATGTCCAAAATTTCTCTGTGTTTGGAATGCACGTCCTTTCTAAACAGAAGGTTGTTATACCTCTGTTGTGTGTCTTCTCCCACAATTGTGAAAATGAATAGTAAAAACTGGAACATATTATGCTGGAATATCAGGGGTATGAATGCTAGTCCAAAATGTGATGCTATTCGGGACAAGATAGAGGAAAGTGCTTGTGCCATCGTATGCCTACAAGAGACCAAAAGAGAATCTATAGACATCTCTTATGTCAGGAAATTGGCACCCAGAAGATTTGACAGTTTTGACTTCATTCCATCAATTGGTGCATCAGGTGGGATCTTGATGGTCTGGAATAGTTCCATCTTCAGAGGTACAGTACAGGACAAGCGTAGCTATGGTATCACTGTACAATTTGAATCCACTCATAACAATGACACTTGGAAATTAACCACTGTTTATGGGCCATGTCAGGAGCCATTGAGATCAGAGTTCATAAACTGGTTCAAATCACAGGATGTTGATGATGACATCAATTGGATGTTCTTAGGGGATTTCAACTTTTCTGAGATCTCTCGAGCAATAGAAACCAACCTGGGGAAACCTAAATGATACTCGATTTTCAATGATGCTATTGGGCATCCGGGTTTAGTAGAACTACCACCGAAAGGTAGAGCTTTTACATGGAGTAACATGCGCTTAAACCCCCTCCTTGAACAGTTGGACTGGTTCTTCACATCAATAAATTGGTCAATTGAATATCCCAAAGATAGAAGTCCTACCTCTTGCAAAGATAACCTCGAGATCATGTACCCCATGTAAAATAGTCATTGGCACAAAAATCCCAAAAGCAAACATTTTCGCTTTGAAAACTACTAGGCGTAACAACATGACTTTATTGATGTGGTAGGCAACAGTTGGTCCTCAAACCCAGCCACTCCGGATGCTACAAAGAGAATCGAGTTCAAAATTTAAAAGCCCGAGGAATGTGTTAAAGAACTGGAGCAAAAAGCATTTCAAACCTCGAGATTGTTGATCCGAATTGTAATGAGGTCATTAAAACCCTTGACGACTTAGAAGATCGAGGGGCCTCTACAACCCTGAAGCAAACTTAAGGAATGCTGTTAAAAAACAATTGAGAATCTGGCTCAGATATAAAAATATATACTGGAGGAACAGATACACAAATAACAGAGTTAAGTTTGGTGACGAATGCACTAAGTTTTTTCATGCAATGGCTACAGTTTCTTATAGAAGAAACACAATCTCCCAGCTGTTGAATGAACAGGGAGCTTGGATACATGATCATGAAGGGAAAGCTGGACTCCTATGGTCATCTTTCAGACATAGAATGGGTTCCTCCATAAACCCAACAATGACCTTTGATCTGCAACACTTAATGCGAGGGATAGATGGTCTTGACAGCCGATAGTGGAGATTGACAATGCGTAGTGGACCTTGTAGTGAAACATATGCCTCCCCGATAAAGCTCCCCGGCCCGATGGATTCAATGGCCTCTTTCTGAAAAGATGTTGGCAGGTACTAAAATCTGACTTCTATGCACTCTGTCAGCAATTCTTCCAAGGGCAAGCCAACCTAGAATGCATAAACAAGTCATATATAACACTGGTGCCAAAAAAAGACAGTCCAGAAACTGTTAATGAATTTAGACCAATCTCACTCCTGAATATTTCCCTCAAGATCATCACCAAAATTTTAGCCAATAGACTGCAAAATATAATCCTAAAGCTTGTGCATCAAAACCAGTATGGTTTCATTAAGTCCAGAGCCATCCAGGATTGCATTGCTTGGTGCTATGAATATATCCACCAATGCCACTATTCCAAGAGAAGAGTCTTAATCCTTAAACTGGACTTCGAAAAGGCTTTTGATACAGTGGAACACTCAACAATCATCTTGATGATGTCACATCTGGGCTTTCCAAATCAATGGATCCAATGGATGCAGTCCATTCTCTCAACAGATCCTCACCGCATCGCTAAATGGAGTTCCCGGGAAATATTTCAAATGTGTTAGGGGAGTCGACAGGAGACCCATTGTCTCCTCTCCCCGCTTTGTGCTAGCAGCGAGAGTTGCTCCAAATAATTATAAATAGAGCCTCGCACAATGGTCATATGATCAAGCCTTTACCACAACCCGATGAAGATTACCCGGTTGTGCAAGACGCAGATGATACACTAATGTTTGTCCAAGCAGATAGTGTGCGCTTGGCATTTCTCAAAAACCTTCTGCAGGAATTTTCGGAGGCCACTGGCCTTAAGATCAACTTCAAGAAGTCTAACATCTATTCCATCAATGTTAGCCCCGAAGATATGTCAAATCTGGCCAATGTGTTTGGGTGTGAAGTGGGCACAATGCCCTTCACATATCCGGGGTTACCCATAGGCAGCACTAAACCAAGATTTGAAGATCTTACTCCCATAATGGATAGAGTGGAAAGGAAATTATCGATCCTCCAACTGGCTATCATACGGGGGAGACCGCAATACATTAATTCTGCCATGGCACCAATTACAACATATGTTATGTGTTCCATTAAATTGCCCACCGGAGCCGTTGAATACGCTGATGAGGGCAAGCGCACAATGCCTATGGAGAGGAAACTCAAAAAGAAGAAGGGAGGTAATCTAGTAGACCGCCAACCTGTCAACCGCCAAAAGATAAAGGTGGTCTTGGGATCATTAATCTGAGGCTTCAAAATGATGCTCTTCTTATGAAACAACTCAAGTAAGTTCTATAACAGAGCCGACATTCCCTGGGTGCGTATGATTTGGAAATGCATACTATATCGGCAAAGTCCCACACAACTGCAGAGAGGTAGGCTCCTTCTGGTGGAAGGATGTAATGAGACTAAACTATCTCTTCAGTGTCATTTGCCGCCAGAAATAGGAGATGGGAAAACAGTGAGATTCTGGGAGGACAAATGGTCTGATTTTGTCCTGATTGATGAATTCCCAAGATTAGCTTCCTTTGCAAAAACTGAAGGTACATCAGTTGCAGAGATAATGAGGATAGAGGATCTAGATGCTGTTTTTTCTTCTTGCCTCTTTCAGCTGAAGCAATGGAAGAGTTGACAAGTTTACAAGAGCATCTGCAATCACTCAGCTATGATAATGAATCGGTTGACAGATGGACCCCCTCATGGGGAGGCTCATACACTTCGAGGAAGTTCTACAAATATGTGTTCAGCAGCATAGATGCTGATGCAGTATTCAAGATCATTTGGAAGTCAAGGTGCATCCCCAGAATCAAGTTCTTTGCATGGTTGATAATGGTTGACAGACTCAACACAAAAGATATGCTCCAGAGAAGACATATACACATACAAGGTAGTCATGATTGTGTTATGTGTCCAAACTCCACCTTGGAAACCTTACAGCACCTATTCTTTGAGTGTAGCTTTGCACAAGCCTGTTGGCAAAGGATAGGTATCAATTGGGACATGAGCCTGAATCTCAGTGACAGATTTATGAGAGGACGTCAAACTCACAATATTCCTGCATTCACAGAGGTAGTACTCACAGCAGCTTGGGAGCTATGGAAGCTCAGGAATGACAAAGTGTTTCAGAGAAGGGACCCCAATATCACATTATGGTTTGCCAACTTCAAATCCCAATGCTTATTACAATCTGTAAGACTCAAAGCTGACCTTAGGTCAAGCTTTTGTGTTTGGCTAGATGCTTTCAGTTGAATTGTGTAAGAACCCCTGTACCCTGCTCTTTTTATAATTAATGAATTCCAAACTGTGGGGATCTCCCCACAGTCTTTTTCAAAAAAAAAAAAAAAAAAAAAAAGCTATACTGTTTTTCAATCTAGTTAGAAATTGCTTGCTACTATACGTGAATAATTTTTATAAACATAGGAGGCGTACGTAAAAAATCATTTTTGTAGTATCATGTTGGTTATGGAGCTACCGCGTGTCTCAAACTTTGCTTGGCGTGACGACCTAGCAAGCTGCTACGAGCATGCACACCGATGACCTGCGTTGTATGAGATTAGGAGAGAGATGAAGGAAAACTAGTTGCCACGAGGATACAAGTGACCTGCGTTGTTCGCTAATTTAGAATACAAGTGACCTGGCACGAGGATACAGCCGACGCCGGCGAAACCATTAACCTTGCTCTCACACACTCCTCTCACATTTTTTTTTCGACTACGAAAAATAGCTTAACTATTTGCTCGCCGATAATGACTACCCCTCTCTACTACTTTTTATTTAATGACGTCAAATCTAGCTAACCAAATAGCTAACCATTGCGGACGCTCTAAAGGTGGTGTTGTATACAAGTTGTCAGGTAAGGTCGGCATGGAAGGCCCCTATTTGATTTTTAAATGTAAGGAAAAATAAGTGACACTACTACAAAATTGATTTTACGTGGTGTTTGAATTTCATTTACCGTGGCGGGCATTTGAAAAACCGCCACGGTTAATATCACGATTAACCGTGGCGGTTATTTTCTATTTTGCGTGACGGTTATTATGACCGCCACGGTAAATCAATTAACCGTGGCGGTTTTTATAAAAAACCCGCCACGGTTAATCAGGTCCAGTCATCCAAAGTCCTGAGGCCCAAAAACAACTTCCAAAAGCCCATATCCAACCATCCTATCGGGCTCATATATAATGTCGAGCTAGGGTTTCAGCCACCAATCTCTCACTCACTCTCACCACCCGGCCGGCTCCCTTCACTCCTCCCCTCCCCCGACCCCTCCCCTCCCCACCCGACCCTCCCCTCCCTCCCTAAGGCGGACGACTCGGGCGAAAGGAGGCGATCGGCGGCGGGCGGTTCGAAAGCGAGGCGCTGCCGGGTCCAGCACGGGCGGCGGCGGCGGTGGTCGCGGGCGCGGGGCGGGTCGACCGGGCGAGCGGCGCTGGGTCGACCGCCGAGGCGCGGGCGAGGTCGATCCGCGTATGGAGGGCGGATCTCCATGGCGGCGCATGGAGGTTCACGCGCGCGGGCGCGGAGGCTTCAAGGCGCGCGCGCGGCGATGGAGGCTCGACGCGACGGGCGCATGGAGGAGGGTCTACGCGACGGATGGGAGGCGGCGGCGCCGGATCCGAGCCCGCGGCCGGATTCGGGCGGGCAAAGACCGGATTCGGGTCCAGCCGCCGGATCCCGGGCGACTTAGCGGGGCGGCGGATCGGGCGGCGGGGGCCCGTGATCCAAATGATTTCGTTTTTTTTTTTTTATTTTCATTTTTGATTAATGGTGGCGGCATTGAAAACCGCCACCGAAAATCACCGATTTTCAGGATTTTAGTTCGGTGGCGTCCCAAAACCGCCACCGAAAATCGAAAAAGCCCGCCACCTAAAAATCTGATTTGTAGTAGTGTGATATACAAACTATGTAAATTACCTTTGTTTCATTTTATAAGACGCTTTAGATCATCATTAAGTACATCGCTTATTGACTGAATCAACATAGGATTGTGACCAAGTGCATGAAACATGGAGTGGATCTAGACACGCAAATGATGTGCTAGAACTAGGGCGTCTTAGAGCATCTCCAACAGTTTTGCAAAATATACTTTGCAAAAGTTGTGATTTGCCAAGTCACAAAAATATATGCCAAGTGAAAAAACTATGGTTCTCCAACAGTTTTGCAAATGTAGCTTGGCGAAAAAAGAAAAAAAAAAGCAACATGCAACATGCAAATAGGGAGATTATTTTATTTTCGCGGTCAATACGCAACATGCAAGCAAGGAGAGGATTTGCCAAGTCCCTCCTAGCTTGGCATATTTGCCAAGTTGAGGATGATTTATGCCAAGTTGCCCAAAATGCCAATCCAAATTGCAAAACTGTTGGAGGTCACTTTTTATGTTTTTGGCAAATTTAAAGAATGCAAACTCTGTTTGTAAAACTGTTGGAGATGCTCTTATAAAGACAGAGGGTAGTACAACACTTTTAAAACCCAAACCCAAAATAAAATGAAAAGGAGAAATTAAGAATAACCCTCTCGTCTATTGCTTATGGTAATGGACGGGGCTTGGCCCTTGAATTCAAAAAAAAAGAATAACCCTCTCGCGACAAGTTCAACAGGTGTACACAACAGGTCTGAACATTTTCACTGGCAGTCCCGTTCAGTCCAGTTGCTTGCATGATAATTTTTTTCTCGGTTCTGGCCCTGAAGTGTAGGCCTCGGCCTATGCATATGCATGCATGCATGGCGCGTCAAACTCGCTCGCTGCAATTGGAATAATATTCTCATCCAACGTTCAGGATTCCGCCGTTTGAAAATCCGATGGTCGGTGCAGTTCGAAACAGGAGCGCATTATGTGATTGCGATTTTGTGAATGTGAGATTAACAATTAATTAACTAGTGATGAATATAGAGACCTTTTTCGCTTCGAGACCAACCTCGTCAGTTAGACTTGGACTAGAGTAGGAAATTTTGACTGGGCTACTAGCCTACTATATATGCAAGTATATAATATATATACAAATGCATGCTTCGTGACTTCATCAGGTCGCTGATCTCATAAACAAAACGAAAAGGTATTCGAATTCAAAACTAAAAGAAAAAGGAAAGATTCCTTTGGTTGGAACTGTCTGCTGCCCACCAGCAAACTAATAAATATAACTCAAAATATAACTAATCAAGTTGAAGTGAGAAAAAAAGGTACTTGTGTCCAACTTTCACTTCAGCTCTGTGATCTCACCAACTACTAAAGTGCCCCATAATTTATTTGCTTCATCAAGCGCCGCATTTCTATTTGATCGGTTTCTCGTGGTCGTGGATCAGACGGTTCATACATGTACTAATCGTGGGTGTGTTTGGCACTGAGCCCGCTTCTTGAAATTCCTCTCCTTTTTTACTCATCCAAGACTAAACGTACTGTCTCTCGTTTTGAACGTTAGAGAAACATCAATGCCAGTGTAGGAAACTGCCCTAGTGCCCTACCGTAACTTTCTGGGATAGAAACATTGCTCAACACCGAAAGTTCCGAAAGGCGAAAGGGCAAAACATCATCACAGATGAGGAATTAACCGAGCGCTAGTTTCGAATTAATTTGTTGCAAATTCGTAAGAACGGATCGCTTGACCGATAACTTTGCTCGCAAGTTAAACACACACTCGTGTGATCGATGTCGGTGCAGACAGCAGCGTGGACTTGTATACGTGTGCAGTCCTATAGCTTGCTTTGCGAATTAGTCAGCTTAATTAAATAATTAACCTACGAGTCGCACACGTAGAACAGAATTCACTTCTTAGACCACGGAGACTCTCGCGCCGCCTCCCACAAGGGTGGCTCGGGAGGCCAACCCTAGCTGCTGGACTCCCTTCTCCTTCATCCCTCTTCCGCCGCGCCGCTGCCGAGCTGGTCGGGGCGGGGCCGCCGCGGTCGGCCATGACGGCGGCGGCGGGCGCCTTTGTCCGTGGAGTGGTGGCGCTGGAGCCGCAGCCGGCGGACGCCGACGCCTTCTTCGTATCACGTGGGGATCGGAGTCGCAAGTCGACCGGGTGATGTGGCGGCGCCGCCAGAGTTCCAGGCGGGGCGGCGGGTTCCCTCTCTCCCCTCTCCGTGGCGATGCCGATGGGATCCGGCGCCATGGCGGCCGGATCTGGTTGGTCGGCCATGATGGGGCGGTGGTCCAGGGCCTGTGGACTTGGGGCAGCGGCCATGGGCGGCGTGCTCACGCACCTACCGCAGCCATATCCGCCAAAGTTGGAGGCGTGTGCATCGTGGTGGTGCCCTTTGCCGGTGGTGTTTTTCGTCTTTCGCCGAGGGCGATCCGTCCACCGGCCGCCCTGGATCGCCGGCCGGGGCGGTGGTGGAGTCTTCGGAGGCAGTGGGTTTGGAGGCAAGGCGGACGACACAACGGTAGCAAGTGGAGCGCAGGTGTTGAGCGAGGAGGCGAAGAGTGGTTCGACGGTGACGCCCACTGCCGGGCCTTCTTCTTCTCATGGTGGCGCAGCCGCCGTCCATGCCCGGGCGTTGGAGAACCCAATGCGGGCTGATCCGCGACACCAGGGGCGATGGGCGTCGCGGTCGCCAACCATGGTGGGGTGATTTCGGACGGCGGTGACAGAGATGTGAAGTGGTTGGCCGTATTGGGGACGCGTGATTCGCGTCAAGGCGTTGGATCGGAACCCCGTGGGCCGGCCATGTGGCTTCCACATCGTTTGTCAAGGTGGAGGAGTTGTGGAAAGGGACGCGAGGTTGGCGCTGGACGCCGCCATTCGCCCGTGATCGGTTCCGCGATAGTGCACGCCGCTGGTGTTTGGCGTAACCGCATGGCCCTGGGGACATGTCATTGGCCGCCATCGTTTATTTATGGCGGTGACGCCTGAGGGCGCCACTTTCCTCGCCGGAGGCGCGTCGTCTGTTCTTCAAGAGGATCTCTACGGGTGAAAACCAACACCGGTTGGGTGGGCGCGATGGCGCCTATGGATGGCATTTTCTCGTTGGAGACGCCGCTTTGTGGAAGATCTCTTGGGTGTCGGGCGGCGCCGACATCAAGGTGGCGGTTCATCGCACACGCTCTGAGGCCTTATGTTGTTGCCAAGATCCGGAGTCTCCAATGGTGGAAGGGTTACCGCTGTTTTCTTTTTTAAGGTGCACCAGTGTTTTCGGGTGACTTTGTTTTTACCCCAGAACACCGCCTTTAAGTTGTAATTTTGTTGGTCCGATGCATCCTCGGATGACTGAAGCCGGAAATATAATTTCCTTTATCTAAAAAAAAACGAGTCGCACACGTCGAAGGTAAAACCACGGAACTTTCAGTGTGAGCCCGACAGACATGAATACAATAAGAGCCTGTCAGATGTCCCATTATCGCTCCTATAAATAGTACATAGTTCGAGCATAGGATCCTATAGCACTAGAAGTCGTATAACTTGGCAGTTCGACTGAATCGCTTCCAAATTCAAACAAAAAAAGAATCGTAGAGCTAGGTGTGTCGAAGCCTAGAAGGATAGAACATACTACTCGAAGTCCTTGATAGTGATAGATAGTGTCGCCTATCACCTCGTCCATCCACGTCCACGATGAGAAGGGTTATGGCCTCCATGCTCTTGGGGCTCGTGGTCACTTCGGCCTTGGCCACCCATGCCGCGGCGCGGGCGCTGCCGGGAGCACAGCAGGCCGCCTCCGCCGGCATCTCCGCCAACAATGACGTGACACCGGTGGCACCGGGGACGGGCTCGTCGTCGCATTGGCGAGGCCTTCAGAGGCTGCTGCTGTCCTGGGAGGAGGAAAAATCAAAAGCAGGCCATTCGTGTACAAGCGGTGATCCTCAAATTGGATGCCCGTAGAGATAGAAGGGACGGGTACGGACCGGACCGTCCGTACGTCCATCCATGCATGCAATGGCCCTACTTCACTAAATTTATGCTGATAGGTGCATGTTATGTTATATACTCCGTATATTGGGTTTGAGTATAGTGACCTAAAGCAAGATTCTTTAATTTGAGCTCATAGTTTAAACATGTATTGGCCGAGCTAGGGTTTGGGTATTCCTAATTTAAGTTCTTTTTAATCAATTCGAGATATGTAAAAGTTTTTTATCAATTTATTATATATTAAAGGATAGATTGTGTCCTAAACACTTATTTTGCGAAAAGAAAGATATATTGAGCATCAACACAGTACATTCTCCCCTATTACAAACTAAAATCCGAAAAAAGAAATTACAATTGAGTCATCAAGAACCAATCTCATCTTCCAGGTCTCCAATCTCCGGTTCGCCATCGACTCCACCACAACGATCCATGTCCACCTTTGCTTCCGCCAAGGAACACCAGCATTGAAAAAGTTGCATAATCCATTGCCTAGATCACAAGCGAATAGATTTCGTTGAAAGAAAATCAGCCGTCCCCTTGGCAAAAGGAAAGAAAAAAAAAAAATCTGCCACCGCCGATCCGAGGACCGACGACCGAAAAAACATCCACCATCGCCGAAACCCAACAACGTGGAAGAACCACAAACCCATGAGGATTACCGAAGAGCTCACATACCCGACGCCGGCTATGCTGAAGGAAACACCGCCGCCGCAAAGGAGCAACTCCATCATCGAGTGGTAACAGAGGTATCCGCAGCTCCACCGGGTACCCAAGACCTTTATTTGCCGTGGCCGGTGGCGATGCCACCACCAGGACCCTAAACTCTATCGCCGACGACAACCATGAGAGCAAACCCTAACCTACTAGACTCCACACCCTAGTAGCTACAACGAGCCCGACATCGATCCGCCCCGCCGCCACCCGCATGGACCAGGCGCGAAGGCCGTCGGATTGACGCCGTTGGCGTGACGCCCCTTGGTCGGCTAGGTCTATTGTCGTTGTCGTGTCTTTCGGATGAGAAATTAATCCACTTGCATTTGGTGGACTGTGTCCTAAACATATCTCACTAGTTTTCTAGATAGAATGTGTCCTAAGTATATTTTTTTCTCTATCCCTTACAATTTTTTGGCACACAAGGAAATTGTCTTTTGCAGCAGAGTCAGGTTCCATGTGCGGTATCCGAGATAACTCAAATCTTTTTTTTGAGAAACAGATATAGTACCCTTTTTTTTTGTAGAAACAACAGGTATCTTAAATGTGGTATTCCATATGTGTGTGTGTTTGAGCAATGTGTGTGTTGGGAGAGATAACATGTATCTACGGAGTAGACAAGCCTCGGCCAATTTGGGAAGGGTCATATCTACTACACCTATATAAAGAACCTCCACTATGAACATGCAGACATGCCACCTCAGCGCCTCACTAAGACCATGACATTTAGCGGCGGGCCTCACTGTTTGAACTAACTAAAAAATATTATAACTCAAAAAAAACAAATTAAATTACGATTACAACATTAAATTCCTTTTAATAAATCCTTGAAAAAAAATATCTGATATGGATATATTTCAATAAAATTACAGGTGAGCTTGACTAATGGTAGACATAGATAGAGTAAAGTAAAAAAAAAAAAAAAGAATGAAAAAAGAGAAAAAGAAAGAAAAAGAATAGATGAGTGATAATAATATTCTAACTGGATTTCTCCTTCATACCTGTGGGGCGCGACGGAGAATCCACCTAATGTATATACATAACACAACAGGAGGACAAGAAGGATATATGGGCCGAATAGAACCCAAGTCATGAATTAATGCTGCTGCATAAGCACCGAGCATTCATGCTCTTTTTTTTTGAGAGATTACACAAGATAACGCAGACGCTCAACACGCACGCACACTCACCCCTATGAACACACGTGCGCAAACCCTACCCCCTATGAGCACCTTCGAAGAACTGAGCCGGCAAATCTTGAAGTTCCGAAGTCACCATCGGCGCCTCGCTATCGACGGGACGCCGCCTACCACTTAATGCATAACGCCGAAAAATCCGAAATAAATCCAGGATAAAGTGTCGCACCCGTGATTTGAACCCCCGGGTGGGAGCCCCCTAACCAATGGTCTTTACCATTGAGTGACACTGTGTGATAGATTTCTTCAGTTAGTTTGGAGTTTTGGACATGCCACCGGTAGTATTTGGAATTGCCCTATTTTCTTGAACACGCAAAAGGTTTGCGCGTCTTTTGTATTAAGACGAATGAAAAGTTAAAAGTTACAACCACGTGCCAAGAATGACGACTAGGGAGAATACAATTATACAAATAGGTCAGCCCTCCCTAGCAGAAAGAGAACAACGCGATTACTCATTAGATAAACAACCTAGTCGACATCGCCGATCAGATCGACGGCTGGGCGCGTCGACCGCCTTGGTCCTACACCTGACGAGTCCGGGAAGATCCGCGCATTGCCCTATTGACACACCGTCACCGGAAGGACAAACTGTAGCGCTAGCTTTCGGTTTTGTGGCAACGAGTTCGTAAGAACGGATCACGCACAAACGTAGACTTAAGACTAGCAAAGTTGGCAAATGGACATAGCTATAGCCTACAGAAACCGCGTAGTAGTTTTTTGTGTATGTGTGTGCACTGCCTGTTTGCAATTGCAAAAGCACTTAGCCAACGAGTCGCACACGTAAAAACCGTGGAAGTTTCGGAGTAAGCTCTTACGACCGACCATGGCAAGCAAGAACAGCTTCCGGCCGGCCAGCATTCCGGCCTGTATAAATATACGAGGTGATTACGTACTCGGACGCTTATAACACTCATCCCTAGCCAACAAAGCTAATTTTCTAGCACCATTGGATTTCTCTCCTGTAAGCCTCGAATTAAGAGAGAGAGAGAGAGAAGCACATCATAATCTTGAACCACCTTAATGTCGTCATCTTTTATTATCACCTCCACGTCCATGGTGAGAAAGCAGGTGGTTGCGGTGGCCATCGTCCTCCTGGTTCTCGTGGCCGCGTCGGGCTCGGCAACCCTTGCCGCGGCGCGGGTGCTGCCGGGGCTGCCGCCAGCAGCGACAACCACGTCGTCGTCGGCTCATGGCCATGGGCGAGGCCTGCACAGTCGCCTGCTGCAAGTGGAGGAGAAGAAAACAGGACCATGCCAGTCCTGCAGCACTTATGGCCACAACAACTGCTGCCTGCCTCCTCCGCGGAGATGAACAGGCCGAGAGATCGATCGAGATGGCCGTCAACCGTGTCCGATCCTCATCAGCTGATATATATATTACATGTAGAGCGACGATGCAGATCGAGCTCGGTCTCCACGTTATTACTATCATCGATGCATGAGTTCTTAAATACCGGATATATTCGAGTTCTTTTTTCTTTCTAGTTATCGCTGTGTATACGGCAGAAATGTAAGTGGGGCTAACCCGCAAGCTCACATACAGGGCAAGCAGCCGGTTCACGTTTTTTTTTGTTTACGAATACGCATGAATATGCATATCTTTGTATTAAGAAAAAACAGAGTTTATGTATTGCCGAACCCGACACCTGAAAAGTAAAAAAAAAATCTATATACCTACTAATAAAGAGAGAAAATTATTTCTTGACCTCTTTTTTTGGGGTCTGCCCCTATATGAGCCTTAATTAGACCTTAATCGTGCCGTCTGCGCCAGCGTGCTGTACTACATCCTTCTGGCCCATGGCAGGGGAGACGGGGCCGTGCAGACAAAGTGGATCTGGGATCCGGGACTTCTACGCGCTCATGGCGCCGTACGTGAGCTCCAACCCGAGGGAGGCCTACTTCAACTAGACCTTGGCGAGAACGTCATTGTCAACGTCAGCAACTACCAGGCCTGCATGGTGTGGGGACACAAGTACTTCAAGTTCAAGGACAACTACCAGAGGGCAGAGGCTCGCCATGGCCAAGAGTCAGATAGACCCCGACGACTACTTCAGGAACGAGCAGGGCATCCCGCCATTTGCCAACAGCAAGTAGTATTCATCAGCAACATGCATGGACAGATTTAGTTTGTATCTTTTGCGTACATACATGCTAGCCACACACTAGATTATTACATTTACATGTGTTTGTATCTTGTTGAATAAATTTCAGGAAACTACACGAGTGAAAGTTCTTTAGCACAAAACTATGCTTCTTTGGACTCGTGTTACAGAGCATGGATACGGTTTGGGTTCGTTCTATCCCACGTTTTTTATCATTTGCCAAAACATTACCACACCAAACTTGCTTAAAGTTACAATCTCACGTCTTCTTATCTATACCTACTAATAAAGATTGAGAATTTTTTGTCTGCCACCTTTTTCCGTCTGCCCCTATATGGACCTTAATTGGACCTTAAACGCGCCGCCGCGCCGCGATGCCCTGATCTGCCCGCCCGGCGTGCTGGCCGCGCCAGCCTCGCCGCGCCGGTGCGAAGCCGCTCGGCCTCACCGCGGCGCACCGCCGCGCGCTCGCCGCCAGCCAGTTCCACGACGGCCACGCCAACCGCCGGCGCCTCGCGTGCCCCTCGCCCGCCCGATTAATGTGGCGGCCCTCGCCCCGCTTCCTTTGCCGGGCGACCCTCGCCCAAAGAACGCCCCATGTGTTGCCCACGCCTCAGGCCTTGCAAGCCAGCCGCCCCACGGGTGCTTGCTTTGCTAGCTACGTGTGCATGTGTGCTTTGCTTGCTTGCTTTGCTAGCTGCGCTTTCATGCTTGCGTTATGTATATGGAGGTCGGAGAAACGGGAGAACAAGGTGAGAGAGTAAAGGATAAGCTAGGGATACTTTAAAACAACCCGTAACATCGCACGAGCATGTTTTGCTAGTCTATATATTATACTAATAAAGAGAGAAAATTTCTTGTCTGTTTTGCTAGTCTATGCCTACTAATAAAGAGAGAAAATTTCTTGTCCACCTTTTTGGGTTTGCCTGCTGTCCGCCTTGCCTCATTCCGTTTGCCATTCGTGTTCCAGTCTGCTGAGTCCGGGTCCCGTACGTATGTTAGTAGGTATAGATATAGTTTCCTCGGGCGGTTTTTTTTGGGGCGTGCTGGCGCTAGGACGTCCTATGCCTTTGAGGCCCATAGGGCGGTCCTCAAGAAAAAGCCCACGGCCGAACATCGTGACCACCGAAATTTAACAAGATACCGCTCCTTTCGTCCACACCCGCAATCGAATCAGCGTTCCCGATGGCATCCCGTCCCTCGACGGACTTCCTCATCGCCGTTCGGCAGCCGGCCGGGCGGAGTTCCCGTCACGGCACGCAAAGCGACACCCGCCGAGCGCCGTCGACTCCTCCCTCCTCGACGCCGAAGACGACCTCCCCACGAGGCATCCGGCGCCGCCCTCCTTCATCCGGTGAGTGACCACGGCGGCAAAGCGAGTACGGCGAGCCCCTGATACTCCCCTTGCTCGAATTCAAAGCACGTGGCCCTCCAAGCACCTCACCTCACCTCCCACACCCCCTCTTTTCTGCTCCCTAACTCGAATTTGAATTGTGAATGCAAAGCAGATTTAGAAGGAAAGCTACAAACAATGTCTCGCCCTCATCTCGCTACTTGGGATTGAGTTCCCTCCCGAGAAACATCCGTATGCTCGCCGTCGTCCCTCCAATTGTCTCATCGATTCAATGGATCTCTTCTATCGAGCACAGGAAGATGCAGCAAGGTGCCGCTCAAGACACATTCATGGAGTATCCGAGGTAAGCAAAATAACAGAGATGGAAAAAATGCAACATGTGTTATGAACAGATGAGACATTATAAATAGGAAGATTTGCCATGTGTGGTTGATGTGGAAATAGTCAATAGCACATTACAAAAATGCAACAATGCTGTCTTCACACTTTCAGACTTGAAAAGTCCATGTTCAAAAGGATTAGGCCATACTAAGGACTAGCAGGCCAATGCTTTTTATCACATTTAGCCCGAAACTTATTCCTCTGTATTCTTTGCTGATTCCTAAAAGTTTATGCATCTTAATGTTCAATTTGAACATGCTCTACTTTCTGTACCTACTAAGTAGTACTTAGAGATATATAGATGTTGCCTCTACTTTTTATCACGCTTGATTCCCGTGGATAAGTCGATTCCCGCCTAGGATGTACGGTATGCATGATTCAATTTTTTGTTCTATCAGGCTCAGGCTCATGGAGGGGGCGCTTCAAGCGTGAGGTTACCAGGTCATGGAGGGGTGATTCAAGCAAAGAAGTTGCTAGGTCAAAGTTCGGATGCTAGAGATGGAGTGGGTGTTAGTTCCGGGAGGGTTTATGGTGTGTCCGAGGTAAGGCCTACGATTCAAACTTACAAGACCTATGTTTGGTTTTGTGGCTAGCAGATTGGTAATTGCAAACATTAATTAATGAATAATAAGACATGTGCTTATAAAATTTATCAACATTAGATTCAAAGTTCATTGCAAAAACGGATCGCTTCATGTTAATGCTTGTCGATTTAAAATATGCATTTGTCGAGAATCTTCTTGTATATATCCTGCTTGTAGAATTAAAACATATAATGTGAGAACACGAAACAAGAACTGCTCATCACATGAATACCCCAACTATGATGTCAAGATTCATTTAGTGATTATTAGTTGGTTTTCGCCTAACTGTTTTTAGATATTTAGTGTTTTACTATACCTTTCAGTTTTTATAAGAGCGATGACATCCAAAGTTTCGCTTAGTTTAGTCTCGTATGTTCCATTTCCCCTGTTTTGTCTCACTACTCAACCGATGTTGGTCCATTGAGCGTAGCCTTATGAATCCATCTCTGTTGGTGATATTGTTGCCTCCTATGTGTAATCGCCATCATTTTTCCCTATTTTCGTGATCGCATCATGCTAATTCAATAATAATTTTGTCCTGTCTGCTACTATTAAACCAGATGGATTCATACATCTTAATGGCTTAATTTGTCTTCGATTTTGCACTAGATCTTTGCCGCCTAGGTGCTTGACTTATGTTTCACTTTGATGCTATGCCAATTGTGTTTGGATCACGTTTCGCTTTTTGTTGATGCTTTATGATTTGGGTCACCTTTCTGGGTTCATCATTTACTAGCATTGTGAAGGATAGCAACCCTTATGATATTCAATTTCAGTCTATTCTCGCCACTTTTTTTTTTTCATGTGAGAACCCGAAACATAGAGTTTGTAGCTTGTGAAACATCACCTAACACTATTTTGCAACATTGATATTTTCAGGTTGTTGATAGTGGAAATATGCAACACCGAATATTGTTGGCCTGATCCAAAATGGCGAAACAATTATTCATACATCACATGGGCCTGTTGTCGAGGTAAGGAAACTTTGGACAATATTAAAAAATTGTTTCATTCGTTTCTTGTAGAAGAGGGAGCATATATTAGTCACACCTAAAACTTTTTGCAACACCTTTATGCGGGGACAAGGAGAAATTGATGTCAATCGGAGTGTCTCCAACAACACAAATTGGTCCGGACAGCTTGATTGATGTGGAGGTGTCATCGAGAGGAAGATATCTACTATGAAGAAGAAGATGTTGTCACCGCGCAGCCCGGTTGTGCCGTTTCAAGGGATGGTATTTGACACGCGCTTGAGGAGGCAAGAAAGGTCTACAATGCTTATGCAATGAAGATGGGATTCAAGATACATGCTACGTCACACGTAAAGAGTGCAAAATCACTAAAGAGCATATCGACAGAATTTGAGTGCATGCACGCCGGAAAGCCGGTTGTTGAGGAGGAAAACACAACAGCAAGCAATGAATCCTTGAAGAGGAAGAGGCCTACCAAAAGTGTAGAAGAAGCGAAGGCATCCAAGAAGAAGAGCACTTCAAATTGTATTGACTATAGGATCGAAGAAATGCTCCAATCGTCAAGAGGTACGATCGCAAGGCGAAAATGGCAATTGCTCAAGGGAAGGAAAGTGGAAAGTGATGGTATTCGAGAGAGGAGCATACCCATCCACTGGTGAAACAAATTGGGAGAAGGAAGCATTTGAGATCCCATAGAAGAATTTCGCATGCAGATTACGAGTTACTGAAGACTCTCCACCACAGGAATATCTCAACTATGCATTTAATGGATGTGCTAGCTGACTTGCATGGAGGGCTGGAGAACCTCACATTCACAACAAAGGACGTCTCCAACTTGAGAACTGACCTGCGGAAGGGAATCCATTACAGAGACATGGATGCCACACTCGAGTACTTCCAGAAGCAGCAGTTGGAGAGTCCGTCCTTCTTCTATGCGGTGCGATTGATGCTCGAGGAATCTTTGTCCGGGGGGCTCTTTTGGGTGGATGGAAGAACCAGAGAGTTATGCAAGACTTTTGGAGATTGTATCTTCTTTGACACAACCTTCTGTGTCAATAGGTACAACCTCCCCTTTGCTCCCATAGTTGGGATAAACAACCATATGCAATCCATATTGCTTGGTTGTTCATTGCTTCCAGACCAGAGCACCGAGTCCTTTGTCTGGGTATTCAAAGCATTGAAAGAAGCAATGGGGTTTGAGCCAAAGAATATCATGACAGATCAAGACAAGGCAATGAAAGCTGCAATTCCACTTGTCTTCCCCCGATGCCGTACATAGGTAATGCCTAACCAAAAAAAATCATCTTCTTGATATAGTGAATAGACAGGTTGCAACATATAATTGTTGAACATGAAACACATGCTTACGCAGTTTGCAACATTAGTTTAGAAGCTTGCTGATGTGGAACTAGTGAAGAGACACAACTGCAACATATGATTGTTGAACATGAAACATGCACTTAGGCTGTTTGCAACGAGTAGTATAAAGCACGTTGATATTAACACATCTCCTCCCCGGTGCTATACGCAGCATTGCAAATTTCACGTGGTCGCACAAACTCGCTGATAAACTTGGTTGGTTGATCGGCAAGAAGAACTGTGACTTTGCAAAAGAACTCGACCATCGCATCAACCATACCGACACTCCGGAAGAATTTGAGGAATTGTGGCTGAAGTTGGAGGAAAAGTACAGCTTCAAAGGAACGATGCGTTTCGAACGCATCGGCTAATAGGAACATGTGGGCCCCGGCATATTTCGAGAAGGAATTCTTCCCATTCACAAGCACTACAGGGAGATCTGAGAGTATGAACTCACTATTCAAGCGGATGTTACAGCCAGGAGACTCATTGCTACAGTTCGTGACGATGTATCACGAATATATCTTGGACACGAGGGCCGAGAACGAGAATATGGAAGGATGCGGGGAGAGACCACAAATCCACCGCTCGGGGGATGCAGCCTTTTGAGAAGCAAGCTGCACGCTTCTACTCAAGGTCCTGTCTTCTACAAATTCCAAGAGCTCCTACGTAAGTCAACAAATGCAAGAAGGGGCAAGAAACAAGAAGACATGATGGAGGCTATACAATGCGAGATAATGAAGAGAGTGCAAATATGGGGCGAGCTAGTATGGAAGACATTCACAGCTTCAAGTCCTAGACAATGAGACAACGTTTGTATGCAAAATGCCACATGTTTGAGCGGGACGGGCTTCTGTGTCCCCACATCCCGAAAGTCTTCACATGCTCCAATATAGAGCAAATTCCGAGAAGTATCTTCCTCGAAAAGATGGGCAAAGGAAACAAACTTGCAAATCGCTGAAGAGTCATTTGAAACATGATGCCCTGCTTTGGTGTTCCTACAACAAACAAGCTTAGATACAATGGTTTGTGCAAGAAGATGAATGCAATGGCAGCGAGATACATGCTTTGAGCCCGAGGATTACAAGATTGCTTGAAAAGGTTTGGACAAGGTCCGGGAAGAAGTTAGGGGCAGCAAGAAGAGCAAGAGCTACAAAGACCAAGTACACACCAAGATCGGGGCAGCAAGAGATGACAAAGAAACACGCCAATGTTTCAAAACCCTCTAGCCAACCAAGCACAAGGAACGCCGAGGGCGAAGGTAGATAGACACAAAGGCATTGTGGAGCAAAAGAAAGAGAAGGCTCAAAAGAAGAAAAGCGGTCCGAAGAAGGGGAAGAAGAAAGCTCTCAAATGCTCCTTTTGTGACGAAGATGATCATATCGCTGGACGATTGCAAGAAGATGGCAAAGGCGAAAGAGTTAATGCAGCGATGAAATCAACAGAAATGAAGTCAGTAGTGTTAGTGTTCATAATAAGGGCATAACAAAAGAGGGAAATATAGAAATAAAAGAAGATTAATTTATAGCATTTTACATGCAAACACATTATTGTTACTTGGTTCTATTGCATGTTATTGCTACAGAAGGTTGAAATGTAATTTAATTATTATGTTACAAGTAACAGATTCTATCATGCGATTACTTGAGTGAAAGGTGTAATGTATATGGTTTTTGTCATGAAGACACAATTATTTGTTGCTTTGCAATGGAAAAGGTGAAATGCAGTCCGATGTTTTGGTCATGAATATTGCAACATGTGGAAGGAGTTTGCGTGAATCATGGAACGTACATGCAACAACCTCAGAAAGATAGTTGCAACAATCTGAGACAAAGATAATCATATATTATTTGAAACATAATTGTTGGAGTGCTGAAACAAAAGAGTGGGAGAAGCTAAAACACATCGTTTAACCAATGAAACATGGTGAGTTGCTTATCTCGTACATCTAGATAGGGTTTATTGAAACACTAGATGATTACTAGCGATCATTCGAATTAATCAAACCGAAAACAACACATATCGAAGTTTTTTGAAACATTGTTTTTATACTGCTGTTGGTATTTGTTATGCTTACAGAGAAATAATTATAGATCCGCAAGCGCACGGATGTCCAAAGAGCATTTCACCCGGGAGGGTTTTAAATATCGAATCCACGAGGAAGACATGACAAACAATTCATTTGATTAAAGGTAGTGATAGAAGACTAATGAGATTTGGTGGTTTAGCATTTACTTAAACAGATGAGCCAATAATAATAATGATAAGGTATATGAGACAGGTAGAGGTGCACGTGGTGAGCATAGGATAAGATTAATTCCTAGTAAGATTAGGATTGGATTTATGACAAAGGGACAGTTCTTAAGTAGCATACAAAGAATCTACAAAATGTTTAGACAGGGCATAGCATAAGATCATATATATATCAAAACCATAAATAAGAATGTGCACCCGAAGATTACTTAAGAAAATCAGAAACGAAAACAAGATAATCCCAAGAACCATTATCGACTAGTCTTATACACGGGGATGGATTGCAAAGGACTCAATAGTGTCACACCACTACGATCTACCACACCGACCCTCTAAGATATAAGGTGAATCCGCTAAGTAAATTATATCTAAGCACCATGCTTACATACTTTCTACTACCTAGCACACAAATTGTAATATACTAGGAGCTCTACGAATAAGTGCGTTGAATTACCATGAATAATGATCATATCAAATATGCTATGACTAGAATAAAGTATAAGTAGACTAATTGCATACATAGTAATGAAATAGCACAAAGGTGTATGAGAACAATAATAATATTGATCCATAGTGTAACTTACGTATCCGTAACCGAGAGCGCACGCTCTCTTCTCTAAACTCGACTTTCTATCTAAACTAGGCTCTAGATTAGAGCTATGAATTAGCTATCCTATCTCTTGGTGTCTCCTCTTCTACTCCCTCGCCTTGGCTTCTTCTTGATCTCCTTCTTGATGATGACTTGAGGCTTCGGATCATATTGGATTGTTTGATTCAGGGGAGGCCTAGGGGTCTTTATATATGGGTCTTCTCATGTCTCTCCAAATAGTCATCAAGCAATATGGTACTAATCCCCATGAGCCTTGACAATGAACGATAACCATCGGATCAAACCGACGCTACACCGACCGGATTAGATCGCGTCTTAGAGGCTGTGGAGGAAGGTTCCGGAGACGTGGCTTGCGTGGCCACCAAGTAGGGCCGATCGGCCCCATTATTACCGATCGGCCCGTGGGGATTCCCCTCGGGTCCCGTCGTGCGTCGTGGCTTTCCGGAGTCTTCTAGATGATGTTTTCTTCGGTGTCAAGTTTGGTCCACGTCGGGAGTAATCCGGAGCCTTCTAGACTTGTTTCGAGTTGGATTGCGTTACGTCACGTTTGTCGTGTGACACGTCATTTCTCGGCTGTTTTTCCGTTAAGTCCCCGCAAAATCACAACTTTACCAAAACTCATGGAAATCATTAGTAGAAACCCCTAATAAGGTTATCTAATTATATTTTAGTCCTTTTCCATGAATTGTTGATGCATAAAAATATGAGTTAGTGAGCATCAACAATCACTGAAACAAAAAGTGGGAGGAAACGTAACATATTTCGTTTCAAAGACTGAAAGATAAAATTTCGAGTAAAAATAGCACTAATGCCATTGCATGAAGCAAAATGGTTGCTGTATGTGAAGCGACACATTCCACAACAACTATGTAGTGGATGAAACAAAGGAAAAGGTACTATGGAAACATTGACAAATTCAGCCATTTAAAAAGAAGAAGGCATTAAAGCAACTAATGCAGAAGCTTACTTAAACTTCGGTTCCAAACACCAAAACACCGGGTTATGTAAACTTTGATTCCAAGAGGATAACAAACATGCAAACTTGTCCATTACAGGACTTACAAAGGTTTTCTAGATAAGGAACCTAAACTACAACGTATTTGTAGATTCACTAAAGGAAGCCTAATTACATCGAGACCAATGAGGAGAGCTTCACTAAGTGGTGCAATTGGCCTTCACAAATTCCTCTACAGATATCTCATTCATGGCCGAAAATTAAGCCTGTCCAAAGAACTTCCATCCTGAAGTCAACCATGCCGAAATGAAAAAAGAGAGGCCATCTTAGGACAAAATTGAAACAAAACTAAAATGGACCGACAAACATAGAGAGTGAGAGTGCATCACCGGATAACTTTAAAAAAGACAGAGAAGAAAAACAAGTACCTGTTCTTTTGCCCAATGTCATCTCAACCGACCATCCCAATTCTCCATGTAAAGCATCGCAAATAGGCCACGATCATGCCTTACAAAAATCACAGAAAAAAGTAATTAGATGCAAAGGGGGTCTCAACGAATAGGAAGAGAAATGCGTATAAAAGCATGAACCGATATAGAGATGTGAAGTAAATACGTACAAGTTATTTTGGCGCGGGCAATCCGGATACTTCCACGTAAACCGAGACACATCGATTTAAGAATAGCACTTAAATAAGCAACAAAGCGAAAAAAGTTTGCAACCCGAATACGAGATCATTGTTTGTGCTTCAAAAACAATTTTTCATGCAAATCAATCCAAAAAGGGAACTGGAAGGGAACAAGGAAAATACCAAGTTTTACGCATGACTCGACCAACGAGAAGACTTGGAATCGGAACAAGGGGATCAAAAAAGGCTAATTCGCCTAGGAACAAAGTTAATGCATAAAAGGGTCCAAAGATGTTCTGGACAATTGGGAAGAATAACTACATCCCAAAAAAGAAAAGAAATAATGAATTGGTCATGTCATGTGGAATAAAGAATGAAACAATAAAGGAGACTAGTTTGAACATTTAAATTTCCATTTGCAACATGTCGGACATATAACAAAAAGTAAAGTGGGCCTGTACCAAGTGCATTTGACCAAATTTCCGTATTGCCCAACTTAATCAATGACGATGCACAAGCTTCTTGCTTGAAACTCGAAGGATCAACAATAAACTTATCCTAAAAAACACCAAACAAACAAAAAGAAGGACATGAATTAGAAAACAACAAAGAATAGGTAGAAACATGGATGATGGAAAAACCGTGTTGATGTTCTTACTGTGTGCATGCAATTGAATGCAAATTTCCTCAAACGTTCATAATCCACTTTCCAAAACTGTTTGCAGTCATGATTAAATTTGTAGGTCCACAAAGTCATAATCGTGTTTGAGATTTTCCCCATTGTCTTGAAGGATTGATAAAATTCATCATATGTCACATGGAATCCACAAAAACTAATGAAAGAAGGCCTACAAAAAACCCAAAGCATAAAGGAAAAGAAGGACTTAGCAGGCAACATTGGATTCCACTAAAATCATTCAAAACTAAGTCAATGCTAAGATAAAGACTGCAACAATGTGAAAAGGTAAACCGAACATAAAAAACATTATATATGAAACATGAGAAAATAGAAGGAAAGAAAAAAGGTGGGTGAAGACACTTACGCATCAAAAGATGAGGTCGCCTTCTTTTTTGCTTTAGTCTCCTAGCTATATATTTGGCATAGAATAACGAGCACTCTTCACTCTACTTTAACTTCTTGACCTTCGTAACAACTTCGGTCTTTGTAGGCAGCCCTCCTCTTCCTATTCCTCTTCTCAACCTCACTTGAATTGATTTTAATAACACGCATCCTCGACAAGACCTTTGCATCCAAAGCATCACACAAAAAGGTTTCAGTTTAAAAAAGGATGTCTCACATGTGCTAAATGGTAACTTTATGTTCCCACAATGCCATCACCTTCCATGAATTTCTTAGCTTCCGGATCATCCCCAAAAGCATCAAAGGAAGGCACATCATCCATGTACGAGGGCAAATGACGGAAAGTATTTGGACTTGATGCGGAGAAGGCACGTGCTCTTTGGAAATCTTCTCCTGGTTCTATGACCGGGTTGAGGGGAAGCCTCTTTGGAAATATTCTCCGGTGGTGGGGGGAGGGAAGGCTTCGGGCTTGATGGAGGGGAAGGCTTGGGGCTTGGTTGAGGAGAAGGCATAGCCTCTTTGAAGCCCTTGGGCTTATCAGAGGAGAAGGTGTAGCTTCTTTGGAAAAAAATTTTCGGTCGGTGGAGGGGAAGGCTTGGGGCTTGGTTGAGGAGAAGGCATAGCCTCTTTGGAAGCCCTTGGGCTTATCAGGGAGAAGGTGTAGCTTCTTTTTGGAATTTTTATCCGTGGCCGGTGGAGGCGAAGGCTTGGGGCTTGGTTGAGGAGAAGGCATAGCCTCTTTGGAAGCCCTTGGGCTTACCGTAGGAGAAGTTGTAGCTTCTTTGGAATTTTTATCGTGGTCGGGTCGTGGGGAAGGCTTCGGGCTTCTTTGGAGAGGATGTCTTTGGGCTAGCCGGACGAAAGATTTTTGGAATGGTAGTCGGATCATGAGGTGGGATAGTTTGCTCACCGTTTGAGAGGTTCCAAAGATTGAAATCGAAGCCGACCCGAGAAAGCATCCGACCCTAGTTGCCAAATTAGCAACATCCCTTGCGGTTTTGGCACGGCCGATCTTGGCAACAAGCTCGGACCATGCTTCTCGAAAATAGCCTTTGATTGCGCCTTTAGGTTGGCGGCTATCTTGTGTGTTAGCTCATCTAGATCACTCTCCACCGAGGATTTGTACTCACCAAAAAATCCGCACTCTTTAGGGAGGGTCCGAAAAAAACAAAGGGAAAAACATGTCTAAACATAGTGTGATAACTCATGAAACATGAAGGAAAAAGCAGTGAAACCTAGTGTGATCATCCAAAAAAACATGTCAATGTAGAGGACTGAAACATGAAGAAAAGAGCAATGCAACAGGCATGAAAAATCATGTTAGTTTGTATTTAAGATTCACCTCAAAAGATCCCGAAGGCATATCGGTCGACCTTGAGTAGAGGTTCCCTGCCAGATCCATCCAAATTTCTTCAAGGCTCGACACCACGTGCTCTTCTTCATGAAAGGATGCACTATTGTTAACCCCAACCATGGGATCTTCTTCATTGATTCTCACAAATTCCCGTGGAACATAGCCACTCAATGGTACAGTGGTCGGGTACGGGTTGGTCGCTCAAACTATCAATCAATGAAAAACTAGTGTCGCAGTAGAAAGAATGCAATGAATAAAAAAAAAGAAGACTCAAAACCAAACAACACAAAAGAAACTCTCACGTAAACGCCCAAATGCACGGCTCGACCTTACTGCGCGGTCAACCTTTGAGATGAATTCAAAGTCCTTGTTGCTTGCATGGCAAATGCGAGGCACATAGTAGTTAATTTGATGCGCCACCACGGTCGAAGGTATCGTAAGGCTGTCCATATATGCAATCAGCACATTTATTTCAAACTAATGAAACTAATGAAACTAATCAAAGTATTGAAACATAAAGGAAAAAAAGGGGGAAAAACAAAGATGTCATATCCAAACTAATGAAACTACAAAGAAGTGATAATGAAACATAAGAACAAATGAATAAAAGAAGACAAAGACTAGTAAAATATACCACGAGGATCAAGGCAAGAACCAATATTAGGGCTACCAACAAATTGCTGTCTTCAAGACCAAGCAAGGTCCGGTACTTAGAGATTTCATTCATCAAATCTTCAATAATGAATTCAGCCCAATCAAAGGTGTTGATTTCGAAACATCAACCAAGCTATGCAACAAGCGGGTAGGCACTTTGCATTATCCGTACTAGAGCATAAAAATGGACCCAAATGCAAGAAGAATGAAAGCCCTCATGAAAGTTGCCTTGTCCTTAGCTCCTGTCAAAACCTCAATGCAATTGAGAAACTTGCATCGGCTTCCTGGACATGAATGGTCGACGGATCTCCGTGAATTTGTCAAATTCATCCGGATCAAAGGATGAAATCTTGACAAAAGTTCAACTCCACTACCAACCCCAAGAATGTTGCGGATCAGCCGCTTGTCAAACACAATAACTTTTTTTCTTGAACCTAAACTCTCTCAACTCAGATCAATGTGCTTCATGACAAAATGGGCCAGCTCAATAGGAACTGAAAAGCTCGGACATGGAAAGTAGGGCGCCAAAACCAGCATCAACTATCCATTTAGTCCTGCGTTCGGCGTTGATCTTGCCATCACGCACCAAGTCACGTATCCCGTGGACTGAAAACCTTGTCTTGAATAGTGGGTTTGATGACTGATTGGGAATAGCACTTGCCGCACATAAAAAAATCGAACGGAAGAAGAACATCGCTTGAAAAGAAATATTATGGTGAAACAACAAAACCGCATATAAAAAACATTCCCTAAATGACTGGCGAAAAAAAAAAAGTGGCGTAATAGACCCGAAATTGAACATCATAAGGGTTGCTACATTACTATCCTTCACAATGCTAGTAAATGATGAACCCAAAGAAATGACCCAAATCATAAAGCATCAACAAAAAGCGAAACGTGATCCAAACACGATTGGCATAGCATCAAAGTGAAACATAAGTCAAGCACCTAGACCGGCAAAGATCTAGTGCAAAATCGAAGACAAATTAAGCCATTAAGATGTATGAATCCATCCGGTTTAATAGTAGCGGTCTGACAGGACAAAATTATTATTGAATTAGCATGATGCGCCATGAAAATAGGGAAAAATGATGACGATTACACATAGGAGGCAACAATATCACCAACAGAGATGGATTCATAAGGCTACGCTCAATGGACCAACATCGGTTGAGTAGTGAGACAAAACAGGGGGGAAATGGAACATACGAGACTAAACTAATCAAACTTTGGATGTCATCGCTCTTATAAAACTGAAAGGTATAGTAAAACACTAAATATCTAAAAAACAAGCTGAAAACCAACTAATAATCACTAAATGAATCTTGACATCATAGTTGGGGTATTTATGTGATGAGCGATTCTTGTTCGTGTTCTCACATTATATGTTTTAATTCTACAAGCGTGATATATACAAGAAGATTCCGACAAATGCATATTTTAAATCGACAAGCATTAACATGAACTCGATCCCGTTTTGCAAATGAGACTTTGAAACTAATGTTGATAAATTTTATAAGCACATGTCTTATTATTCATTAATTAATGTTTGCAATTACCAATCAATAGCCACAAAACCAAACATAGGTCACGTAAGTTTGAATCGTAGGCCTTACCTCGAGACACAACATAAACCCTCCCGAACTAACACCCACTCTAACTAATTCTCACTAAATGAAACATCACAAAGATAATGGCAATATCATCAGTGAAACAACACATGAATGTCCATACCTTGATTTACACATGGCTTTTTTAGAATGGGTTTGACAACTAGCATCTTCATCTCTACGGCTCAAAGAGGCCACCCCTCCATGCTTGTTTGGCACCCCGGGTGAGGCCCGACGGTGCTTGGTTGTCAACCCGGGTGAGGCCCGACACCGCTTGTTTGCAAATCGCTGAGGCCTTATTCTTCTTTGAAAGACACCTTTCGGGCTGCACATCGGGTGTAGGGTCTTTTGTTGGGAACTTGTTCTGCATGACGTGCTCGGAGTTCAAACACGCCCTCTTCAAAGTCATCATCAGAACCGTCGCTGCTGCTAGATACATTCACACCGATGTGAAGCGCGGACGCCCGGACCTCATATTGACCATTTCTGCAGCACAAAGGGACACAGTGAGGTGTGAAATCCGGATCAGATTGAGATAGAAATGGCATATTGAAGGAACAACAAAGGGCAACAGATGAAACATTGGGATGAAGAGGTGAAACACCATGAAACATAATATTGCAATAACATTGAACAAATAGCTGAAATAGCACAAGAGAACAAATACCATCTTTGAAATTGCAATCGATATATTGTTTCAAAGACTCAAAACATACCATTTCAAGTATTTGGACCGCACCACTAATGCACTAATGCACTCATTTGTATAGAAGGGTTGTAGCATTGATTGAAATAAAAGGAGCTTTGGCATGACAACAATTAAGAATATTCAATAAGTCCTATGTCAAATTGTGTCCAATGCAAGCTGCGAGAAGGTCGGCATTATAAGTGTATCCATTTCCACAATAAATGTACACTTGTGCTTTTGTGGGACACATAACAGTACACGTCAAAGTCAGCTACAGGAGTGAAGGTCAGCATGGTACCCCTTCCTACTTGTAAGATAACCCCATGTAACATAAACACATAGATCGGTAATGCTCGGTTTGAGTCATCCATACCAGAACGGGGGCTTCATTCCTTTGCTTGAGGACACCTTCCTCGCTTTGCACGGTACGCCGCTTCGCATCCTAACTTTTGCATCACGAGGTCGCAAGTCGAAATCCTCCTCATCATAGCCGGTACTACCGGATGATTGTGATTGAAAAACATCGTCATCGAGATGCTTTGCTCTGATGAATCCATCCCGGGTGGTGGCTTGACCATCGAACGCGACCTTGTAGAAACCATGCTCGTGATAACACAGAGCCTACCCTGCGACACAAACAGAAACATGAACATCAGCAGCCATGGCGGAATAGGGGGTCCAATGATACCACAAACGCAAAGAACTACTAGGTCTCAAGCACGGGGACCAAATCGCACAACGAACACATCAACTATGTGGGGTTCACTCCTGCCCCCTAGCCTTCGCTCCCGAGGGGCGGGAAGGGGGGCGAGGGCTTCCCACGGGGTGAGTCGAAGACGCCGGGCGGAGGTCCTCGCTACCTCCAATTTGACCGACCTCATTGGGGTTGCCAAGGGTCGAGCTAACCGGAGGGGCCCCGGGCCTCCGAACGGTGGGACGGGAAGAGGCGGTGCTACGTGAGACGGGTAAAACGAGTAAATGGCCCTTAATGAGGCCAACAACCATCCATGTTCATGTGCCCGTGCTGGGTATTTATAGGAGTACACGGGGTTAGAGGGGCCGATTTACAACTTGGTACACAAGGGTAAGGGAACGCACGCTTACATTTGGGCCCCCACGAGGGGCAAGTCGGTAACTACCTCCTCGGGGCAATACAGGGCAACACACTCGTATCTTTCCCCGGGGGCGTAGGGTTCCTCTGCGGTGGCCGCCAGTCCGTGTATTGGCGGAGGGGTAGCGCCTGAAGATTGCCTTCGCTGGACCGGCGCCGGGTCGGCGCGGCCCCGCTGGTGCCTCCTTCGGGCGCTCTCCATCGCGCTTGATGCTACCTTGCCGGCGGCTACGGTGATTCCCCCTCGATGGTTACCCACGTCGGGGGCCTAGCCGCCCTTGCTCAAGGCGGAGGGTCCCCGCCAGGGGCCTGCGAAATCTCATGACTTATTAGCTGGGTTGGTTCTTGCCCCCCTTAGCGAGGCCTGGGCCGCCGCCGGGGGCGAGGGTCGCCCTCCCCAACAAAGCAGCCCCTCGAGAGGTGCGGATCCCTCCGAGGGGACCGGAGCAAATAAAAAGAAGTCCTTCCGGAGGGTCCCGTGGTGGCAGCGTGCTGCGCCCCATGGGCCTTGCCGGCCGGCGCCCCCGGCCGCTCGTGGGCCTTGCGGAGGTGGGCCTCGGCCCTTTAGGTGCATTTGCTTGGCCTGTGTGACGCTTCGTCGGTTGGTGCCGCGGATCGGGTGATTTTGTGTTTGTTTGGATGGGGTGGATGCCGTCCGTCTGGCCGTGTGCCGTGAATCGGAGGGTTTGGCGCATTGTTGGGATCCGGCCGCGTTTTTCGGGGTCCGTTGTTTCCCGCGCTCGGGTCTCCCCGCTCCCCGCTTATAAATATGTACGGTTGGTGGGTTAGGTTTGTGCTCTCCTTTCGCTTTCACGCTTGTTGCTTGTGCCTTTTGCTTCCGCGCCCCTGCTCGTGCTGCCTTTGCTTCCGCGATCTTGCCTTCTTGCTGGCGTGGGCTTCGCTGTCGCTGTTCGGAGGCCCTTTCGATGGCTCGCACCAAGCAAACTGCGCGCCCAAAGGCGATCGTGGAGTGCTTCGAGTTCCCTCGAGTCGGTGCACCGAGGAGTCCTTGAAGGCGTTCCAAAAGGAGCATGAGTTCTTTCGGAAAGAAGCGCTTGTTGACACATGTTAACGTATACTTTTAATTGTCAACTAAACATGGAAAAGGACTAAAATATAATTAGATAACCTTATTAGGGGTTTATACTAATGATTTCCATGAGTTTTGGTAAAGTTGTGATTTGCAGAGACTTAACAGGAAAACGGTAGAATTCGTAACGCAACCCAACTCCGAAACAAGTCTAGAAGGCTCTGGAACACACCCGACGTGAACGAAAACTTGACAATCAAGAAAACATCATCTAGAAGACTCCGAAGCCACGACGCATCACGGGGCCCGTGGGTGGGACCCACCCTGGGCCGATCGGCCCAATAACCAGGCCGATCGGCCCCCGCTTTGGCGACCAAGCAATCCCGTTTCCAGAAGCTTCTCCAACCGCCTCCGAGACGCAATCTAATCCGGTCGTTTAATGTCGGTTTGATCCGAGGGCGTCGGTAGAAGCACGAGATGGATCTAAATCCAACACCTGGCACCTCCTCTGGACTATATAAGTAAGCCCCCGTGCCCCACGGCTTCAAGCATCTCGGATCAACTCATCATCATATCGATCGAGATCCAAATCTAGTCGACGGCCTTAGCTCTAGTTCAAGAACTAGAAGTAGAAGATTAGACAAGATGTAGAACTAGAAGCCCTAGATTAGAGTTGAGAGTAGAGCTTCAAGTTGAGAGAATTAGAGCGCGGTTGAGGCGGAGTTGAAGGAAGGCCCGGAGCCGTCGGCGCCTCCATCTTCTTCTTCCTCCTCGAGTTGGTGCCATTGGAGCGCAAACTCCGAGATCTTGTGGATTGTTCGACTTCCATTCGAGTAAGTGGTATTGTCTCTATTGTTCTTAAGGTTTGTATTTCTTTGATAAGATTACTTTGATTCCTGTAGCTCTTGAATTGAAGTTGTTAGATTAATGTAAGCGTGGTGCTTAGATTGACTAGCTTATTACGAATACCTTCTATAGGCCGGGGTCAAGACAATGGTCAAGGCTGATCGTGGTGGTGACAAGACCATTGAGTCCTTTTGTCACGCCTGCCCCGTTTATAGAAATCGTAGGGAGCCCCTAGCGTTGTTAGCGTAGATTCCCTTTATTAAGAGTTTCTTCATGACAACCCCTCTTAAGAACAATGTGCAAATGATTTACTTGAAGTGAGAACAAGACCTTCCTAATGGAACTCCTTGCCTCTCTTTTAATCTAGTTTTATAGCCACTCGGATTTAGCTATACACCTCAACCTACTCTCTCACCTTCTCCCTCGGATTCGATATTTAAAGCCCTATTCCCGGGTGAAGTGCTCACCGGTATCCGTTAAACTGCGGATTATCCATCATAATATTCTGTAGGTTAACAAATAACAACACGCGCCCGCTCCGGCGGGCGAGTTGGTGCCGCTTCGAATCTGGCGAAGTCATCGTTTTTGAGGAATTCTTTCACGCGGGGCTCCGATTCCCCGTGTGCGAAGTTGGTCTTTGGGTGTCTTTGCGGAGGTTTAACCTCCGCTTTCACCACCCGACGCGTCTTCAAGCTTCCGCGATGACTTATGTCCGGGCGTGTCGCTCGGTTGGGCTAGAGCCGACGGTGGATGGCTTTATCGGGCCCATGTTGTGCACTACCGGCCTCGCAAACGTCAAGGCGACGGGAGGAGGTGTTTCGCGCCCGGTATGGCGTGTGCGGTTTATCCCTCGCGGAGGGGTGGAGGCTCCCGCCGCGGCCCAAATGAACAAGTGGAGCCCGGATCGGGCCGGAGCGGCTGGTTCTATTACCGGTTGGATGGTGCGGAGGGTCTTTATGGCGCGCCAAGTCCCTCGCTCTTGCGAAGGTGAAACCTGTGAAGACAGCAATGCGGCGACAAGGGAGTTGGACGCCCTCCGCACCATGTCCCGCCATGTCGTGCGCGGGACTGTGGTGGAGGAGCTGGCTGCGGCCGCAGTCCCGGTTGCTTTGGTCTAGGGCGCCCCGGTGGAGGTCGCCGACTCAAGTTTACGCCCGAAGGGGCCGAGGGCGTTGAAATTTGACCTCGAGAAGGTCCGGCCCGGGCCGGTGGAGGAGGCGGAGGGTGACAAGGAGGAGTTCGGGCGATTGGTGATGGCGGAGGCCATCGCGTGCTCGGAAGTTCCTTATCGGGAAGCTGGAGTCCCCGGAGATCCGCCGGATCCGAGCCTCCCTTGCGGACCGCCGCCGGGTTAACCGGGTATTTGACCTCCTCGGGGTCGAATCGAAGACGGCCGACCGAGGCCGGAGGCGGGGCGCGCCATGGACGCGGGAAGCGGAAGCGGGGTGCGCAAGGATGGTGCGTGCGGGGTCGTCCTTGGAGCCCCCGGCGGCGTGGGCGCCCGGCGGCCGCCTCCACCCGCCCCTCGGAGGCGGGTTCTTCGGCGATGCCGCGGTGTCTCGGCGTGGCGGACCTCGGGCGCTTTCTTATTTCGGATGATGAGGACGAGGCGGAGGATGTGGAGGTGGCCGAGGAGAGGGAAGCGGAGGCCTCCCGACGATGGCTCCGATGGCGGCGGCCGGGAGGAGGGTGACCATGATGCGGGGGCCTGGCGAGGAGGAGGAGGCCCGGTGACGGAGGTGACGACGACGAGGGAGAGGCGTCTCGGGATGGCCCGTCGTGATTCGCCGTGCGAAAGTGCACGCAGTGCCCGCCCCTTATCGGGCGGTGCCATGTTTGGTCGGAGGGCGCCATCTTGGTGGATCCGCCGAGGCTCCTTTGGTAGCGGCAAGGCCCTTTGGGAGCGGAGGGCATCAACTTTGCCCTATGTTGCGAGACCATTGGCATCGATGATGTCAATGTGGAGCCGCACACGGGGTAGACCTCCGCGACACCCCGTTTGCGAGCTCCGAGGTGGAGCGGAGGCTCATCGGTCGGGTCTTCGACCGGGTGCGCCTGCCGGAGGCCGAGATGGAGGTAGCGAATCGCCCCCTCCGCGATGTCCATGAGGATATCAAGGTGAAGGTGGCCGAGGCTGCCGGTGCTTCTTGGCGGCAGTGGGCGGGCATCCGGGGAGGGTTGGGACTCCGTCGACCACTCGGGACGCCATGTGGAAGGCCTCCGACGAGCTCAAGGAGAGTCGTCGGGAGGTTCGAAAGCTCAAGGCGGCGGAGGAATCGGAGCATCTCCGGAGGGAGGTCGCCGACACGAAGGAGGGGGCCCGCGGTCCTCCGGCGCGAAATGAGCGCCCGAAGACCGAGGTGCGGGAGGCCCGTGAAGCGCGGGGATGCGGAGGTGGCTGCCTCCGCCACTAAGCTCAATGACATGGGCGGCGTGGTGCGCCCGGGCGGAGGCTTTCAAGGGGGCTCTTGATGCTTTCCTTGGCGGCGTCGGAGCCGCCCCTTCTTCTGCTACGCCGAACCCCCGACTCCGCACTTGTGGGGCGGTTGGATCTGGGCGGGAGTTGGGTGAGCCCGAAGGTTGTCGCTGCGCCGCCGACCGACCCAGCACCGCCCATCACCGTTGCGTTTGAGGGGGCCCTCCGCTATTCCGGCTCAAGGCGCACGGGAGCCCTTGTCGAAGCCCCGCGCTGCTCGCTTTTTGTGCGCCTCTGCGCGACTCATTCTCGGAGGGCGCGGGGCATCTTCATTGCGAGCCCTGGCGGAGGTGCCGGGGTGCCGTCTTTGTGCGCCTCCGCGCGACTCATACCCGGAGGGGCGGGCGTCTTTGTTGCGAGCCCCCAGGCGGAGGTGCCCCGGTGCCGTATTTTTTGTGCGCCTCGGCGCGACTCACACTCGGAGGGGCGCGGGCGTCTTCATTATGCGAGCCCCTAGCGGAGGTGCCCGGGGTGCCCGTCTTTTTGTGCGCCTCCGCGACTCATTCTCGGAGGGCGCGGGCGTCTTCATTGCGAGCCCCCGGTGGAGGTGCGGGGTGCCCGTCTTTGTGCGCCTCCGCGCGACTCACACTCGGAGGGCGCGGGGCGACTTCATTGCGAGCCCCTGGCGGAGGTGCCAGGGTGCTTGTTGACACTTGTTAATGCATACTTTTAATTATCAATTAAACATGGAAAAGGACTAAAATATAATTAGATAACCTTATTAGGGGTTTCTACTAATGATTTCCATGAGTTTTGGTAAAGTTGTGATTTGCGGGGACTTAACGTAAAAAAATCGGTAGAATTCGTAACGCAATCCAACTCCGGAACAAAGACTAGAAGGCTCGAATACACCCGACGTGAACGAAACTTGACAGAAAGAAAACATCATCTAGAAGACTCCGGAAGCCACGACGCATCGCGGGCCCGGTGGGACCCACCCCGGGCCGATCGCCCAATAATGGGGCCGATCGGCCCCGCGTGGCCCCCAAGTCTCCCCCGTTTCCGAGCGTTCCTCCACCGCCTCTAAGACGCAATCTAATCCGGTCGTTTGATGTCGGTTTGATCCGAAGGGCGTCGGTTAAAGCACGAGATACATGAAGATTAGTACCACATTGCTCGCCGAAGCTGAAGAGACGCACGAAGACCCATATATAAAGACCCCCGTGCCCCTGGATTCAATCAATCTCGCCTTCAATCTTCAATTCAATCGGATCATCAACGAAGACAAGAGATAGAAGCTCTAGATTAGAATTAGATTGAGAGTTAGTTTTGCAAGTTGAGAGAATTAGAGTGCGGTTGAGGCGGAGCGAAGGAAGGCCCGAGGCGCAGCGGCGCCTCCATCTTCTTCCTCCTCCGGGTTGGCGCCTCCATCATCATCGATGCCATTGGAGCACAACTCTGAGATCTTGTGGATTGTTCGAATTCCATTCGAGTAAGTGATATTGTTTCTATTATTCTTAAGGTTCGTATTTCTTTGATAAGATTACTTTGATTCTTGTCGCTCTTGAATTAAAGTTGTTAGATTAATGTAAGCGTGGTGCTTAGATTGACTAGCTTATTACGAATACCTTCTATAAGCCGGAGTGAAACACCAACCGTTAAAGTGATCGTAGTGGTGACGAAGACTATTGAGTCCTTTGTTACGCCCGCTCCCGTTTATAGAAATCGTAGGAGACCTGCGTTGTTAGCGTAGAACCCCTTTATTAAGAGTTTCTTCATGACAACCCCTCTTAAGAATAATGTGCAAATGATTTACTTGAAGTGAGAACACGACCTTCCTACTAGAACACCTTATCTTTATTATCAATCTAGTTTTATTAAACTACTTAGGGATCGAGTAGTAAATCTCAAGAACCTTTCTCTACGTTCTCCCTGTGGATTCGATATTTAAAACCCATCACCCCGGGGTGAAGTGCTCACCGGTATCCGTGCGCTTGCGGATTATCCATCATAATATTCCTGTAGGCTTAGCAAATACCAACAAGCATTTAACGGCGCCGTTCTTGGGAGAACGGTTTAGAGATTTCTTGAGTATACTTTTATCTTTTCTTTTTTTTTAGTTTAAATTCTTATCCTTTTCTTTACCATGGATACTACATCTATTAAAGATTTTTTTGGCACCTACGGAGCTTAGCCTTAGGTCTATTCTATCATCCAAACCAATCCTATCCGAGGCCTATGAGCTACGCCCGGTTAATAGAGATGGTCCAAACTAACACTTTCTTAGGAATAGAAGACGAAGACCCTTATCATCATCTCCAACAATTTGAGCAAACATGTGACTGCCTTCATATAGAGGGTATGTCCAACGAGACTATCTGTTGGAAGCTCTTTCCATTCACACCGAAAGGAAAAGCTCGCCAATGGTATGACGAACCAAGGAGAAGAAGAAAGGCGATTGGGGAATTCTCCGTGCAGATTTTACGCCTGATTTCTACCCCGTTTCTAAAGTAGTCAACCTTAGAACCCGGATCATATCTTTCAAACAGGGAGGATAGTGAGTCGTTGAGTTCATCACAGGAATGTTTTGAACTTCTTTGCAAGTCCGGACCAGATCTAGGCCTTCAAGACCACATTTTACTTCAACATTTCTATATTGGTCTTAATAAAGAATCTAGAGCCTATTTGAATACCTCCTCACATGGATCTTTCATCCATCTTACATCTAGTGAAGCTAGAACCATCTTAGACAACATTCTAGCCAAGCACCAATGATGATCCAAAGAGAAGAGAAATCTTTAGAAGAAGAAATTCGAGAAAATAGCTACACCCGAACCTATACCGGGAATCATCTCAACCTTGTAGCTATAGAATCACCAAAGGAAAAACATTCTTTTCCCGATTTTATGAATGATATCGAGGATGATTTATTTTTCGATTTTGGAAACACCTCGAATTATCATCAAGAGAAGAAACCTCAAAACGCAAATTATCTTCACAAGAAGAAATTGATTGCGTTGAGCAATACTTCTCAAGACAACACACCGGGAAGCTTGCATCTATCATGAGTCTTTGAATGGTTAGAAGAATCGTAACTCTCTTACGATGTGATCCGTTTGGAATCACCTTCTATACCAATTCAATGCATAATTAATGCAATCACTTATGATGCACTTTATAACCCGATCGTAGGAATAAACATAATGGCTTTATCCTTTTTCGAGCAATTTAGCAAGAACATGCCATTATCTCCTACTACTAAGTTATTAAAGCACTCCTCACGGGCAAATTGTCCAAAGTTCGAGAATTCTCTACACTCTACCTATTCAGGTAAATAACATGTTAATCCACCTGAGCTTTTATATCTTTGACATTAAGGAGTTTGACCTTTTAATAGGCCATCCATTAGAAAGACTCCTTAAAGAAGGACACACGGGAAAACTAGACATTTGTCTGGCGGAGATAAATTTCCCTTACACTTCGCACATTCAATTCATGCGAGACCGAACCCAGTCGAAACTGGACCCAATGGAAGAGGTGAAAGAAGCATCTATAGAACATTTTGTAGAATTCAATCAAGAAGATGTAATCGAATTCTTCATCGAGGAAGAGGAAGAAAATCCAACTGAATTTGAACCTCTTGATGAATTCGAGGAAACCTCGAGACCTCCCATTGAACTTAAACCTTTACCACGGTCTTAGATATGCCTTTACGCATAATGATCCCGAGTCCCCGTGATCATTAATGATAAACTCACTCGGAAGAGACTTACAAATTAATTCTTGTCTTGGAACAACATCGTTCGGCCTTCGGCTACTCACTCCATGATCTAAAGGGCATCGGTCCCCGCCCTTTGCACACATCGTATACCTACACAGATCCTAATGTTCCACCATCTAGAGAGCCTCAACGCGCACTTAATAACGCGATGAAAGATGTAGTAAAGAAAGAAGTTCTAAAACTTCACTTGCCGGGATTATATATCCCGTGCCACATAGTGAGTGGGTAAGCCCATTGCAAGTTGTGCCTAAAAAGGGAGGCATGATAGTAGTTAAAAATGAAAAGAACGAATTAATTCCTCGAGAGAACTCACTTTGGTTGGCGTATGTGCATAGACTATAGAAAATTAAATAAAGCCACAAAGAAAGATCACTTTCCACTACCTTTCATTGATGAAATGTTAGAACGGTTGGCAAACCACTCTTTCTTTTGTTTTCTCGATGGATATTCGGGGGTATCACCAAATCCCAATCCATCCCGTGATCAAAAGCAAAACCACTTTTACATGTCCATATGGAACATATGCATATCGTAGGATGTCTTTTGGATTATGTAATGCTCCGGCTTCTTTTCAAAGATGCATGATGTCTATATTTTACGATATGATTGAAGAGATTATGGAAGTTTTTATGGATGATTTTTCCGTTTATGGAAAAACTTTTGATGATTGTCTAGAAAACTTAGATAAGGTTTTGCAAAGATGTGAAGAAAAGCACTTAGTCCTTAATTGGGAAAAATGTCATTTTATGGTTAGAGAAGGAATAGTGCTAGGCCATCTAGTTTCTCGAAAGAGGAATAGAGGTAGACCGAGCTAAAATAGAAGTAATTGAACAGACTACCTCCACCTATTAATGTCAAAGGAATAAGAAGTTTTCTTGGTCATGCTTGGTTTTTATAGAAGGTTCATAAAGAATTTTTCTCATATTGCTAGACCTCTTACAAACTTGTTAGCTAAGGATGTTCCTTTTGATTTTGATGATGCTTGTCTTAAATCTTTTGAAACTCAAAAAATGCTCTTATTTACGCACCCATTATTCAACCCCAGTTGGTCTTTACCTTTTGAAATTATGTGTGATGCAAGTGATTATCTTTGTGGGGGCTGTTTTGGGACGGACAAAAGACAAGAAACATCATGCTATTGCTTATGCTAGTAAAACTTTAATCGGACCTCAACTTAATTATGCCACAACCGAAAAAGAGTTACTAGCATTTGTTTATGCTATCGACAAGTTTAGATCTTACTTAGTAGGAGCAAAAGTTATTGTTTACACCGATCATCTTTGCTCTTAAATATCTGCTCACTAAGAAAGATGCTAAACCAAGATTAATACGATGGATTTTACTACTCCAAGAGTTTGATTTAGAAATTAGAGATAAGAAAGGAGTAGAAAATTACATTGCCGATCATTTGTCTAGAATGCATTTTGAGAAACCACGAGAATTACCCATTAATGACTCTTTGAGGGACGACATGCTCTATCGGATCTCCCAATCCGATCCCCGGTATCTTGATATTGTTAATTTTATGGTTGCGGGATATGTACGACCCGAGGGGCGATAAGAAAAAGCTCATTTATGAGAGTCGCCACCACCTATGGGATGAGCCATACCTCTTCCTAGTATGCGCCGACGGCTTACTCGGGAGGTGTGTACCGGCGGAAGAAGGATTACAGATTATCGAGAAATGCCACTCGGCACCATATGGAGGTTATTATGGAGCATTCGCACACACGCAAAAGATCCGGCAAAGCGGATTTTTACGGCCAACCATGTATCAAGACACACGGAGTTCGTATGCGCGGATGCAACGCTGTCGAGACATGGCAATATCAATTCTAGAGATGCCATGCCACTCGGCGACCAATCTTCAAATCGAGCTCTTTGATGTCCGGGAATTGACTACATGGGACCATTCCCAAAATCCGGACCCTACGAGTACATTCTAGTGGCGGTTGACTATGTCTCTAAATGGGTTGAGGCCATGCCATGCAAGACCGGCGATCACAAAAGCTCAATCAAGATGTTTGAAGAAATAATATTTCCAAGATTCGGTACACCAAGGTGGTGATAAGTGACGGAGGGTCCCACTTCATCGACAAGAACTTCAAGAAATACCTCTCGAATCATGGGATCCAACACAACGTCGCTACACCTTATCACCCGAGACAAGTGGTCAAGCGAGAAACGTCAAACAAGCAAATCAAGAACATCCTACGAAAACGGTTGACCAAATGGGAACTAAATGGAAAGACAGGCTACCCGAAGCTCTATGGGCTTATCGGACAAACTTACAAGACTCCCATCGGAATGTCTCCCTACCACCGGTCTCTCACGGAAGACATGTCACTTGCCCGCTGAGCTAGAATTCAAAGCTCACCGGGCGATCAAAAGGTGGAATATGGACCTTGATGAAGCCGGAACAAAACGAAGAATGCAACTATCTCGAGCTAGAAGAATGGAGAGAGAAGGCGTACCACGATTGCCAAGATCTACAAAGAGAGAACCAAAAGATGGCACGACAAGAGAATCAAGAAGAAGGAATTCCACCCGAGGATCGGGTATTACTTTTTAATTCCAGGGTACGACTCTTCGGACATGGAAAACTACGAAGCAAATGGGAAGGACCGCACAAGGTGGTGAGTTCATCATCACACGGAGCTCACTCTTCAAGACAACGAAGGTACGCTATTTAAGGTAAATGGTCATCGCTTAAAAATATTTTTTTAGAGCCCAATAAAGATTTAGAAGAATTAGATGTTATCGAATTCTTCGAAATTCTAAAAATATTAATTTTCGCGAATAATGGGCCGACATCGGGTTTTTCGGGATAATAATAGAGTTAGAGCACCCCACGGCGAACGCGTCGCGAGGCGACACGTGGCAGGCCGATCGGCCCAAATAACAGGCCGATCGGCCCACGTCTCCTCCCTCTCATGTCCAGTTTCGTCCCACACGGTCTCTTACACGGTTAGTCGCAGAAAAATTACTTTCCAGATTTGTTTTAGCGCCGTAACCCCGATCTCTCGCCCCCGAAAAATCTGATTCATATATAATCGAGGGTAGACTCTCCTCTTTTCTCATCTAATCTCAAACTAGCAACAATGGCTGAAAAACAGCTTGTCCTCTTCAATGAGAAAGCCAAGCAAGTTGTTTCTTCCATCAAGCAACACAAGCCGCCGCCCGTCATACCACCCGATCATACCCCGCTTCCGTTTGTTCCACCTCGCCGCCCTCGCACGCCCGCCACCACAAGGAAGCAAGCAAGTCATGTACGCACCGCATTTATCGCCGCCGCTGGCCACATTGAAGAAGCCGATCCATGTTCCTAGCTACATGGAGGTTGAAGAACCAAAGAATGGCGAGCGTCTTACACGTGTTCGCACGGACGTCAACGGCAACACGAGGGAGCACAAGTACACTACAGCACCTCCACGCCGCACTACCATTAATGGAATCCGCAAGGGAATCACGGATCAAGAGGATTCCCGTTATCGAGGCGATCAACGAATGCCACGTAAGAAGAAGACTAAAAGACTGTGGGTGACCTCGCACTAGATGTAGCGGCTCTTGCGAAACATGCAAGGAAATCCACCGCGTCAATAGCACCCCGACCGCCTCCGTCCTCCGTCTCTTAGAGAATGAAGGAAAAGAAGAAACGTAAAAATCAGGAAGAGGATGCTATTCGCAAGGGCGAAGAAGGGCAAGGGCCCTATGTAAACACCACGCTTAGAGAGCACATGAGTCTTAGTGTCCGAGTCTTAAGTTTAGTTCGATTAAAGTCGTTTAGCTTGGGTTAGTTAATATTAGTTTGCTTTTAAATTTTAGGAAGTTTGGAATTATATAATAAAGTGCTCTCTCTTTTATCAATAAAGTAATCCACAAGTTGAGTCAAATATTTCTTCTATATTTTTCTCGATATGTTTTTGTCTCCACCATGCTTTGTATGCAAGATAACGAAATTAAGTGTGGGGAGAGCCGTGGCGACAAACGAAATTTTTCGCGACGGAAATTAAGAAATTCGAATAAAGACGGAGCCATCGACTCGCCTGACGGACCGCGGCCCGACACGGACGGACGGGCGGACCGATCGGCCCAAATATCGGCCGACCGTCGGCCCGGCCTCGCCCCACTCGGGCCCGGCTTCGTCCACCGCTCGGTTTGCTTCTTAAAACTTTTTAATTTTCGCAATTTATTTTCCGTTTTCAATTTAAATAAGCCTTTTACATTATGGTATGTTTATCTATATGAAAAATATGTCTTGAACAAAATTTTGCATGATTAAATTCCTACATATATCATCACTTATTGGGATGCTTTAATTGCTTAAAACATGAGAAAGAATAAAGTTAGAATAAGATCTTCTTTCTTTTATCTTGTCTTTGGAGAGTTATTTATTTCAAAATATTAAAATCATTAGTTATGCTTCTCCTTTGTGATTAATGATACATCCTAATAGAGCCGTAGTAATCATTAAAGATATATCTAATTAATTGTTGCTTTCTTGTGTTGAGCTTTGTCAAAACCACGACCCATGTTGAAATTTGTCTAAAGTCTAAGATCAAGATCACGTACCTTTGCTAAAATATCCATGCTCTAAAAAGTTTTAATCTCTATCTCCCATAATTTTAATTATTGAAAAAAGGTACAGCTATGAAAAAGCCAAATGTTCAAAATTCTAAGAGTGGAGAGAAAAGTGAGAGAGAGGAGAAAAATTGAGCAAGTGTTCTACGGGTCGAAGAACCCCCTCTCTCTGAAAAAAAAAAAAAAAGAAAAAGAGAAAAAAATATGAAGAGAAGAATAATGGACAAGTGTCCGAGGGGTGAGTAGGGCCCACTTCTCTAATAAATAAGAGAGTAAAAATGGACATGTGTCCGGGGTGAGTAGAACCCAACTCTCCACTACATAGCCGGTTACCTCGCTTAAAAATATATATAAATAAATATAAAAAGGGAGATAGAAGATCTTCAACTATAGAGAGCGTGGTAATAATAATCTTGATTTACATGCACATCTTGATCTGTGACTTATGACATCTATCTCCATGGATCCACAGTTGACTCGGCAATAAATACAAGGTAAGTATGCTACATGTTCTTGAGCTCCACATATGATATAATAAATGAACGTGAGGATATAATATACTTTGAGAGACTTGAGAGTGTCACAAAGGAGTAAGTACAACTATGCTTTCTTTTCAAAACTTATGCAAAAACTCTCCAATAGACTTGATTAAAGAATAAAGGTGATCTGTTTCTAACCAATTCAAGCTCAAAAATCCCAAAGTGCGGGTATGACCATGGAAATATAATCATGATCCATGCTTAGACCATCCTTTTATCGAGGGGGCAGTAAAAGCCTAAGTGTGGGGAGTTTGTTGACACTTGTTAATGCATACTTTTAATTATCAATTAAACATGGAAAAGGACTAAAATATAATTAGATAACCTTATTAGGGGTTTCTACTAATGATTTCCATGAGTTTTGGTAAAGTTGTGATTTGCGGGGACTTAACGAAAAAACGGTAGAATTAAATAACGCAATCCAACTCGGAACAAAGACTAGAAGGCTCGGAATACACCCGGCGTGAACGAAACTTGACACGAAGAAAACATCATCTAGAAGACTCCGGAAGCCACGGCGCATCGCGGGGCCCGGGGTGGGACCCACCACGGGCCGATCGACCAATAATGGGGCTGATCGGCCCCTGCGTGGCCCCCAAGTCTCCCTGTTTCGAGCGTTCCTCCACCGCCTCTAAGACGCAATCTAATCCGGTCGTTTGATGTCGGTTTGATCCGAGGGCGTCGGTTAAAGCACGAGATACATGAAGATTAGTACCACATTGCTGCTTTGAAGGTGAAGAGAGGCAGACGAAGACCCATATATAAAGACCCTCGGGCCCCGGATTCAATCAATCTCGGTTCAATCTTTAATTCAATCGGATCATCAACGAAGACAAGAGATAGAAGCTCTAGATTAGAATTAGATTGAGAGTTAGTTTTGCAAGTTGAGAGAATTAGAGTGCGGTTGAGGCGGAGCCGAAGGAAGGCCCTGAGCTGTCGGCGCCTCCATCTTCTTCCTCCTCTGAGTTGGCGCCTCCATCATCATCGATGCCATTGGAGCACAACTCGAGATCTTGTGGATTGTTAAATTCCATTCGAGTAAGTGATATTGTTTCTATTATTCTTAAGGTTCGTATTTCTTTGATAAGATTACTTTGATTCTGTCGCTCTTGAATTAAAGTTGTTAGATTAATGTAAGCGTGGTGCTTAGATTGACTAGCTTATTACGAATACCTTCTATAAGCGTGGACCAAAACACCAACCGTTAAGGTGATCGTAGTGGTGACAACACTATTGAGTCCTTTTGTTACGCCTTTGCTCCGTTTATAGAAATCGTAGGAGACCACTGCGTTGTTAGCGTAGAACCCCTTTATTAAGAGTTTCTTCATGACAACCCCTCTTAAGAATAATGTGCAAATGATTTACTTGAAGTGAGAACAAGACCTTCCTACTAGAACTCCTTATCTTTATTATCAATCTAGTTTTATTAAACTACTTAGGGATCGATGGTAAATCTCAAGAACCTTTCTCTACGTTCTCCCCGTGGATTCGATATTTAAAACCCATCACCCCGGTGAAGTGCTCACCGGTATCCGTGCGCGCTGCGGATTATCCATCATAATATTCACGTAGGCTTAGCAAATACCAACAAGTGCCGTCTCTTTGTGCGCCTTCATGGCTTGAGTTGGTTTGACCAAGCCGGGGGTGCGGCTTTGCTTTGGGCCTCCGAGCTTGGGAAATCCCGATTACCTTTCATACCGAGGGCCGGGTGAACTCCCGCCTAGCCCCTTTCATTGCCATACATTGTGTGCCTTGCCTTCGAGAGTGGGGAAAAGCGACACGCATATATTAGACATTGGTGCTGCCTCATTAAAAAACCTTGCGCCCCTTCGCAAGGAAAAAAGAGTGCAGCCCGGAGTGTTCATAGTCTTTTCAACGTATTAAAAGAAAAAAATTGAGTAGTAAGAACAAAACGGAGCCCCTTACAACTTGCGAGTGCCTCGTAACACCGCACCGCTAGGGTAGTACTTGCGAAGGTCGTCGATGTTCCACGTGTGGGGGAGATCGTGGCCTTCGAGGTCTTGTAGGTGGAAGGACCCGGTTCTTTCACTCTTCGTGACGAGGTACGGACCCGTCCATTTGGCGATGAATTTGCCCGCCATCTTCGCGTTTTGCTTCCTGATGAGGACGAAATCTCCGACGGAAATTGTGCGGAGGCTGAGCTTCTTGTTTCTCCATCTTGTTGTCTCTTCTTGATATGCGCGGAGGTTGAGGACGGCCATGTTTCTTGTTTCTTCCAGGAGGTCTTTTACGAGGGCCTCCTCTTCCGGGGGGGCTTCGTTAATGACTCTCGGCGAGGTGTGCTTTAATTCTTCTGGGAGGACGGCCTCTTCCCCGAAGAGGAGCTTGAACGGTGTGAATTTGGTTGCTCGGCTTTCTGGAGGTGTTGTGTGACCACACCACCGGTGAGCTCCTCCGCCCATTTTCCCCTTGGCTTCGCGTGGATCTTTGCGCTGATGCCCTGCAGTATTATGCCATTGGCTCTTTCAACGAGCCCGTTAGATTGAGGATGCCTTACCGAGGCGAAGTGTATTTTGGTGCCGATTTGGTGGTAGAACTGCTTGAAGCCTTCGCTGTCGAACTGCGTGCCATTGTCGACTGTTATGCTTCGGGGGGTTCCAAACCGACAAACGATCTGCTGCCAGAAGAACTTTTGCACTGATTGGGAGGTTATGCTTGCGAGGGGGCGGGCTTCGATCCACTTGGTGAAATATTCTATCGCTCTTGCCGCGTAGCGGGTTCCCTGGCGCCGGCGGCATTGGTCCGATGAGGTCGATTGCCCATCGCTGGAGGGGCCAAGTGGGGCAGATAAGGGTTGTCGGAGCCCCTGGCCTATTGGAGTGGTGTGCCGTTAGCTGGCAGCCTTCGCAGCGCTTGACCAGATTAGCCGCATCGTTGAATGCTGTGGGCCAATAGAAGCCTTGCCTGAACACTTTTCCTACCAATGCCCTTGGGCCGTTATGGGAGCCGCAGATGCCTTCGTGTACCTCCGACAGGATGGCTCGACCCTCGCCGGTTGATATACATTTCAGCCACGGTGCCGTTACGGATGCCTTGTATAGCTTGTTGTCTACCGGCCGGTAGCCTCGACCTTTGCTCGATTCTCTTATGTTCTTCTTTGGACTGTGGCTCGAAGAGGCCTCTGATGAATTCTACGATCGGGGCTCTCCAGTCTTCGCTATGGATGGCGCTGACCGGCTTCGGAGGTGGATCTTTTCTTTGATTGCGGGGTGTGTAGTACTTGAAGAATACATCCTGTGGCGATGGCTCCGCTCGAGATGCTGCCTTTGCTAGTTCATCGGCCGCCGTTGTCCTTTCCGGAGATGGTCTTTGTAGTGACTCAGGAAGAAAGCTTCCGTCTTCCTCGGCTTTGCGGATATTTCTGCGAGTTCCGGGTGCTTGGCTCCATTTGTCCTTCTCGGCTTGCTTCGAGACTACCTCCGAATCGAGTTCGATGATGGCCCTCCGAGCTGACATGGCCCTTAGCTTGTTTAGGGCTAGAAACACCGCCTCGTATTCTGCCGTGTTGTTTGTGCATTGGAACTCAAGTCGGGCGGCATATCTGGAGCTTGACTCCGGAGGGTGATGTGATGATGGCCACAATGCCTGCCCCGCGCGCCCCCCAGGCTCCGTCTGTGTGTGCTGTCCATATTGGGTCCAAGTTGGCCGCTTGATTGAAAGTGTCCGGAGTCCAATCTGCAACAAAATCTGCGAGGGCTTGGGACTTTATGGTTGTCCCTGCCGACGAACCTGATTAAAGTGATCTCCGATCTCGGTTGCCCACTTCGCTATTACGCCAACCGACTCTGGGTTTCGAAATATATTATCGAGGGGAAAACTCGAAGGTATGGTTATCTCGTGAGCTTGGAAGTAGTGTTTGAGCTTCCTTGCTGCCATGACCACCGCATAGGCCACCTTTTCTAACTCTGTGTATTTGAGTTTGGGCCCTTCGAGGGTCTCGGAGACGTAGTAGATGGGGAGTTGCACAGTGCGGTGCCCCTCCTCCGCTTCCTTGATTAGTACCGCGCTGACGGCATGTGGTGAAGCGGCGGCGTAGAGGATGAGTCCTTCGCCTGGTTGCTGGGGTTGCTAGGGTGGTAAGGCCTTGGAGGTATTGCTTGAGATCTTCGAATGCTTCTTGTTGCGGAGGGCCCCGGTTGAACAGCGTGGCTTTGAGCGTTTGGAAGAATGGTAACCCGCGCTCGGCTGATCTGGAGACGAACCTACTTAGGGCGGTGAGACGTCCCGCTAGCCGACGGATTTTTCGTTCCTCGGAGGCTCCATCGCGGTAATTGCCGAGATCTTGAAGGATTAGCCGATGCCTTTGACGGATACAAGGCGTAGCCGAGTAGTTTGCCCTTGCTTACACCGAATGCACATTTGGCGGGGTTGAGCTTCGATGCGGCTTCGCGGAGCTTGACGAAGGTTCTCTGGAGATATGTTATGTGGTCTTCCTTTAACCCGCTGCGGACTACGGGTCATCGGCGTGGGCGAGACAAAGATTGTCACCTCTGAACACCTCCGCTGTCATGCGAGCGAAGGACGATCCTGCATTGCGGAGACCCTCGGCCATTCTTCTGAAGCAATACGTTCCGAAGGGGGGTTATGAAGCTCGTTTTTTCCTCGTCCGCCCGATTCATCCGGATCCGATGGTATCTCGAAAAACAGTCTAGGAGCGGGCAGTCTCGGCATCCCATGGTCTGCGTCGACTAGTGAGCGGTTCGAGGGAGCGGGAAATCATCCTTTGGGCACGCTTTATTGAGACTGGTGAAGTCTACGCACATCCTCCACCCGACGAGGCTCCGCGGTGTCTTTGCTAAGACTTGCCTTCTTTACCATGACTATGTTTGATAGCCGGGGCCCAGGTGGGGTACTTGATCGGCCGGATGACCTCCGCGTCCGGGGAGCCGATTTACCACGGTGCGGGCTGCTATTCTCCTTTCATCTGACATTTTGCGGAGCTTCTGCTTGACTGGAGTGGCGTCAGGTCTGATGTTGAGGTGGTGCTCGATGAGGTCTCGGCTGACGCCTTGAAGGTCCTCTGCTGACCAAGCGAATACATCGGAGTTTTCGCGGAGGCACTGCAAAAGCTCTGCTTCGGAGGCTGGGTCCAGGAGCGCAGATATCGTGACTTCTCTGTTGGGGTCGAAGCTGAAGAGTCTGACTTTCTTTGTTTCTTCCGCTGGTGCCGCCCTAGAGGGGGGCTCTGCGGCGCCTTCGGGCTCTGCTCGCTGCCTCTCCTGTTCTTGCTCGAGGTTGTGTACATTGCGCTGCCCCGGGGCGACGGCCCCCTCCGCGTTCCTAGCTGCGGTTTGGTCCCCGAACACGGCGATTATGCCCCCGGCGGAGGGCATCTTCATGCAGAGGTAGCTGGGGTGGAGTACCGCGTCGAATGTGTTGGTTACCCCTCGACCAAAAATGGCGTTGTAGCTGTAGTGAATGTCCACCACGTCGAAGGTGATGTTCTCGGTCCGGTGGATAGGTTCCTTCTCGAAGGAGACTGGCAGAGTGATCTTTCCGATGGTCCCTACTTGCTGGCCTCCGAAGCCAAAGAGAGGGTTGCCTGCCGGTTGGAGCATGTTTCTGTCGAGGCCCATTTTGTCGAAGGTGGAAGCAAAGAGGATGTCGGGGGAGCTACCCGTATCTACCAAGATTACGTCACCGTCCATCCTCCGATGTTGGTGTCCACGACCATTCGCGTCGGTATGGGGGTAGTCTCGAGCTTCATGTCGCAAGCACTGAAGGTGATTGGAATGTGAGACCAGCCGGATCATTTTACGTGAGGTCCCTCCGCACCGACGTGGTGGACCCTTCGATAATGTTCCTTTCGCCGTCGTTTGTTGCCGTGGTCTTCATTGGAGCCTCCTGTGATGGCAAGGATTACTCCGTAGGATGAGTTAGGCTTGCTGACGATGGTTTGGATTTCCTGCTTTATTGGGTGTTGTTGGGTTGAGGGTGGTGCTGGTAGCGGAGGTGGCGGTGGTAGGGCTTGGTTATGGTAATTCGGTAGTGGGGGCTCCGGGGGGTGTGAGACCGTGTACTCTTCTTTGGTAGTAGCGCCGCGGTGTGTTGGTGAATGTATTTGTGTGGAATGCTGGGTAATGGAAGCCTGGGTGGGCTGGTGCTCCGTAGTCGAAGGGGGTGTAGCTGTAGTGGTTGAAGTGGTTGGTGGTTGGTTTTCTTGTGTGGTTTATCTGTCTTGGGGAGCTTTGCGAAGCTTGCTCTTTTTCCATCGCCTCCTTCCCTTTGGCGAAGTACGGGCATTGCTTGGTGTAATGGCCCTTGCCCTCCCCACAGTAATGGCAGTAGGGCTGCTTTTGCGGGGGTCTGGCACTGGTTTCGGAGTTTGTTCCGGGGGTTCTTGGCGGGTGGTTTGGTCTCGGAGGTGGTTGGTTGGCTTTTTGGTCGGATGGGGGGTTGTTTGCGATTGCGCCCACTCGTGGGCTTCGGGTCTCAGTAGATGTCCCCACGCGGGGTCGTTGTGCTTTGGTGCTTGGTTTTGCGGGGGGCGGAAGGAGTCCACCTTCGCTTTGTGGCTGTTGTCGGCTCGGCAATATTTGTCCATGATTTAGTGCAGCTCCGCCAGGGTTTTTGGCTGCTTTCGCTCAATCTTTGAGTGACAGGGTCCGGGACGTATGTAGGCGACCGCCATGATGCCGCTCGATCGGAGACCCCTCGGTTCGGCCTTGGTCCGGAGGAACCTTCGCCACCATTCCCGCAAGGGTTCATTCGACTTCCGCACAACGTTTAGAAGTTCTCGTGCGTTTATGAGCTCGAGTCGACGCCCTTGAAATTTGTTCGAAGGGGCGGCCCTCGGGTCGGACCAGGTTCGGATGGTGTTCGGAGGTAGAGTGCGCATACCAAGATTGTGCTACTCCCCTCGCAATGATTACGAATGATTTGGCCATGGTGGAGTGATCTCCTCCCGCCGCTTCCACCGCGGCTTCGTAGCTCATGATGAATTGTCTGGGGTCGGTAGTGCCCGCATATCCGGGCGGGTGTTGGTGGCTATAGGACGGAGGCCACTCCGCTATCTGGAGCGCGTAGGAGAGTGGGGACTTGGGGTCATAATGGGGGGGTTTGGTTGTAATGGAGGGTGGATGGTGCGGTCTCCGGGCTGTTGCCCCTAGGTGGCTTGGGTATAGTTGGTTGATGCGGAGAGCTTCGGAAGGGTGTCTCGGCGGCGGTGGTTGGTTTTGTCTTTGCGGTGGTGGTGGGGTAGGTGGTGGTGGGGCTTGCCGAGACGGGGGGTTGCGTGGGGTTGCGTGTCGCGGCCGCCCTCCGCCGTTGATTTCTTGCGCGGCCCTCGGCTGGCTGGGTGATCCATGCGGTTACGCCTGGCGGCATCGGCTGTTCCACGAGTGTTCGCAGACGTTGCCTCCGATCAAGGCTTGCGGCAGCCTCCTTTTTTCAGCAATCTGGGCTTGCGGGGTCCCCGGGGCTTGCTCGCCCTGCTCGGTCTTCCTCTTCCTCCGTCCTCCGTCACGCCGAGGAGCCCTTCGAGAGTGGGTCGGCGGGGCGGCTCGAGTTGGAGATCCCCTGTCGTCACGGTTCTTTGGACCACCGCCCCCGGCCTTGCGGGCGCGCGCCTTGCGCGGGGGGCGGATCTCCTTCCCCCGGTAACCTCCGACGCGGGACGGCGGGGGCTCGGAGACGACGGGTCCCTGCCCCGCGGCCCTCGGCGCGGGAACTTGTTTGGGCGGGCGACAGCCGAAGTCTTTGGCCGCTGGCGGGTTCGACCTGCGGGGGTCCCCCTGGGAGGCGGAGATGCTCCGCTGCGGCGATGGGCCTCGGTTCTGCGGGTGACTGGCATGTCTTCGGGCTTTTCGTCGGTCCCCACGGACGGCGCCAAGCGTGGGGTTCACTCCTGCCCCCTTAGCCTTCGCTCCCTGGGGGCGGGAAGGGGGGAGGGCTTCCCACGGGGTGAGTCGAAGACGGGGCGGAGGTCCTTGCTACCTCCGGTTTGACCGACCTCACATTTGGGGGTTGCCAAGGGTCGAAGCTAACCGGAGGGGGCTGGGCCTCCGAACGGTGGGGCGGGAAGGCGGTGCTACGTGAGACGGGTAAAACGAGTAAATGGCCCTTAATGAGGCCAACAACCATCCATGTTCATGTGCCCGTGCAGGGGTATTTATAGGAGTACACGGGGTTAGAGGGGCCGATTTACAACTTGGTACACAAGAGGTAAGGGAACGCACGCTTACATTTGGGCCCCCACGAGGGCAAGTCGGTAACTACCTCCTCGGGGGCAATACGGGCAACACACTCGTATCTTTCCCAGCCCAGGGCGTAGGGTTCCTCTGCGGTGGCCGCCCCGTCCGTGTATTGGCGGAGGGGGTAGCCGCCTGAAAGATTGCCTTATTTGGACCCGGCGCCGGTCGGCGCGCGTCCGCGGTGCCTCCCGCGCGGGCGCTCTCCATCGCTTGATGCTACCTTGCCGACGGCTACGGTGATTCCCCTCGATGGTTACCCACGTCGGGGGCCTAGCCGCCCTTGCCTGCTTGGAGGTCCCCGCCGTTGGTCTGCGAAATCTCATGACTTATTAGCCCCCTTAGTTCTTGCCCCCCATTATAGCGGGCCGCGGGGCTGCGGGGGCTGGCGGTCGCCCTCCCCAACAAACTACTAGGTCCCAAGCACACGGAACAAATCGATGTTAGATTGAGCGAGGGAAAACAGGGGCCATGGTAGAGGAGGGCGCGCGACGGCGATTAACCCTAACCGGCGTCATCTCTACGACGGGGGACCAAAATCGTGGTCGATTGAGCGGCAAACGAACGATCCTAAGCAAAGCACGTATAGGCCGAGGAAAAATGCAGACGCGCGCGACGGCACAACACTTACCGGCGCAAATGCAAGGCGGAGCAGCAGCCGCGGACGACGAAGAAGACGCAGAGCAGCAACAAATGTCGCCGAGGATGGCGGCCAGCTGAGTTGAGCGCGACCAGCGAACGTGTAGACCGGCGGCGGCGAACCGAGCGCCCGGAATGGCCCACGCCGGGCGGCGAACACCTCCCCACACGCCGATGCCGAGGAACGCCGCAGGCCCGCAGCGGCACCCCCGCGAGAGCAGCCCGCCCAAACCCTAGGTTGGGGAGGAGTTGGGCGAGGAATGGAGACGGAGGGTCTGCGGTGGGGTGAGTGAGGCGTTACGGGCCTGGGTGGGTGGGCTGGCTGGCTGAGCCGGCTAGTTGGGCCAGGCCGTGCAACAAGAGTCCCAGCGGAATCGGAAGCCCCAGTCGAAGCATTACCGGTTTTTTTCCGTCGCACTCGGGAGATTGCTGTGTGGCCCACGGGCGGATCTACCGTCGTCGCACCCCTCGGCCCAAGCAGTTGCACCCACAGCCCAGCGTTGAGAGCCCACAAAGCGTAATCTCACGTACTGCAGGAGTTGTTCGCGACTCTTCGACTGGCCGACTACGCTTGGCGCTTCAGCTCCCGCGAGGCCGTGACCTCCGTCTCTTTCTCGTTCCGCTCGTCGATTCGTCTTCCCGTCTCCCCTCCACGCACAAGTGAAAGCAATCAGGCATCAGGGTTTGGTCGGTGGTCGGCGGTGGTCGTGGCCGGCTAACAGATCGACGGCCGGTGCTGCTACAGCCAGGAGCACCAACGCAACGCAGGTAGCACAGCAGCAGGCAGGACCTGCAGGGAGCACCAGGCCACCAACGCAGATTGCCCACCTCCCTCTCTTACGTGGTCCTTCAAAAGTAAGACATTCTTTATTGAATTTCCAATGGTTTAATTATCCGATGATTTTAATTTATGGTTCATGTTAGTTTGTTCCAGATTTTAGGGTTATTAGCAAGGCCATCGATTCATCTACTCAGGCGGTAGTCGATCGGCGACGTCGATCTTGCTCAACAAGAAGCTAAGTCAGTATTTCATATTTTATTTTTCTTTCAATATAATATTCAAAGATATCTGGGTATCTACATAAACACGTACGATTATCTGGGCAGTAAGATCGGCGTCATAGATCATCGATTGGTGCAACTGATCTTGTGTGCTTCGAGCTTGCTTCGGTACGTCGAGTCTTGTCGCGTCCGAGATTCCCGATGCCGCCGGATCGACGTTGTTGACCAAAATTCTCATCTGGTCCATAGGAAGCTTGACGGAGCCGTTTCTGAGATCGATCCCGAAGTCGGAACCGTCGATGTTGATGCAGGTTTGGCCGACGTAGATTTGATCCGCACCGACTCAAAGTTGTTGACGCGGTGATTGACGTCATTGTTCCACGATATCGTCCCGAACTGAATGTTTAGCGTCGGGTCGACGATCATGGAGCTTGGAAGATTCCGTCTTGTAGCCATGGAGTCGGCGTGCACACCCGGGCGCCGGCTATCGATGAGATATCGGCGATAGCATGGCGTACGTCTACAACAGCGCTTAGGGCGGGCGATGGCCTACAGCTAGCAGCTAGGGCCAGCGAGCTTGTGAGACATGGAGCCGAGGAAAATACGAGCCGTGCAACGTGCAAGAAAAATTGTGATCAGAATTCCGTTCTGCAACGCACGGGCATGTTTCCTAGTTATATAAAAAGAAACAACCGGGGAGCAAGACACCGAGCTTAAGGCTGAGCCAAAGGTCAAAGCCCATTTGCTCCAGCTTCAATCCATCTTCCGCCGCGGACAATAAAAAAGTCATTTAGGACGGTGACACAATCTTCAAAACACAACTTTTAACCTCTTGTTATTATAAAAATATTTATGGAAATGTGATATATGTGTACTTTTTTATCAAAGTATTTTTTTAAGACAAACCTATTAATATAATTTTCACATTTACAAACTCAACAACTTAAAAGTTATTAATGATTTGTATTCCCAATGTTTGACCAAAACCTTGTCCAAAACGACTTCTAATACCAACCCGGAGGGAGTATATGTTGTTGACAGAATAAATCATAGTACTGTACCTAAGATTTATTATGAAAGTACATTCAAAGATCTACTTAATAATATTAATTATGTATCATAAACACTAATATTTTATTAAATATAATTGGTCAAAGTTAAAATTATTACTTTTTGGATGTGAGAAGAACTCTCTCTCCCTCTCTCTTTAAGACAGAGTAAAAAAAAACTTGACCCACGGGGTAAGACAGCCCCTGAGAATTACGCTTAAGAAGAAAAACTTTTTCACGTAAGTCAAGAAAATCTCGAACCCTCACCCCACCACGATACGGGGGCACTTTTTACGGGGTGAGAAGGCTGGGCCTAACTACTGCTTTTGGCCATGAGACAGATAAAGAGATTTTTTAACCAATGTTAGAAATTTCAAAAAATAGCTCCCAAGCGGAGTCATAACCAGGACTCTGTGAAGTACCGCACACATGCCCTATAAAACCCGTTGGACTTTAAGACCGATTACACTTAAGCCCTTAACAGTTGCACTAGTGGCTCGTTGGCTTTAAGACGGAGTACACTTAAGCGATTGCTATGCCCTGCCGAAAAGGATCCGTCACTTCACAGTGTAGCAATCCTTGTGAACCATTTGTGCGAGAAATGGACGCACAAAAATGCATGCAGCCGCGCTTGAACTTTGTACGTGTGGTTTGGTTAGGTTGTGAATGTTTGAGACTGGGTACACGTAGCTGACTGTTGAGACCTTCTCTCGATGCCTCAATCTCATTGGAACTTCCAATTTGGAAGATTGACTATTAGACTTGACTTGAATAGGAAATCTCGACCATTCAGTTAGGTCCGTATAGATTTCCATCGTCCTTCGCAAAAGAATGGATTGACAAACAATAATAAAATTCGCACAAAAAATAATATTTTTGATTTTTTTTTTTGTCCCCACCCCCCAAATAATTTGGTGTTTTATTGTCCGTTCGATTGTAACCAACAGATGAGATGAAGACTTTGTAAGAACTTGGTTTTGCTTGTTCGTAGGACCAGCTTAAAAAAATCATCATCCCTAAATAATTTCTTCTCAAAAGTTACCTTACATTATTTTTAAAATTTGACTAAACTTATAGTCTTGGTAAATTGTTTGGCAAACAACTCCACATGTACGGTTCCGTAAAAGATGCTAGCTCTCACATGATAAGGTGAAGTTAGGTGAAGCCATTACTTTTTTGCTCCATCTCACCTCAAACATGTGTGGTAGCACGATTTAAGGGGTTAAGCCATTTTGTTTTACCACATTTGGCACAAGACAACACCAAATGGCTCCTGAAGCCGGTGGAGAAACCCTACCAAACAAGACCTAAGTACCAGCTTAGTCCAAGGAAAGGATGCAATTCTACTTTTGTTTAAGCCAAACTATCTGAATTTTGATTGAATTTATAGAAGATAATATTGATATTTCTAACATTAAATAGATATCAAAATGGATTAATAAACTAATAATTCTTATTTGATTATTACAAAGATTTATCATTTTATATAAAAAAGTTAAACTTTATATTTGTATTTATTTTTTAATAAATTTGTTTATATAAACTGAGAGAGACTTTGGACAAAAAAAAAAAAACAACGACAGTCAATTAGGGATTGAGGGAGAGTAGAAATGTAAGAGAGGGTATTTCTGATGTGTGACTGACTGGTAGACTATGACTTGGACAAGAAACTCTGACCGGTCTAGCTAGTCATGTCGCGTGCAAACGTTTCACGTACTTCATCAGGTTAGTGATCTCATAAAGCAAATAGACAAAGTCGTTAAACGTGTTTAAATAGCCCTGGTAACAATTAGAAAAGGCTTTCTTTTAGGGCTTGTTTGGAAAATCCCGGCACTTTCCCCCTGGGATAATCCCCCGCGCATGCCACTGTCAACGGATCAAATTTGGTGGCCTTGTGAGAGATGGCGCTGCCCTCCCGGGCGTCACTCCCGACCTCGGAGGAACGGGCGGTCACTCCCACGGCCTCATGCATGCGGCGGGGAGTCGCTCCCCCTGCGCTGTAACAGACACAAAACGAGCGGATGGAAACTCACCGCGCATTGGCCAGAAATAGCATAAGGTTAATTAGTCTCCCGACTCTCCCCCGGGCGGGCCTCCCCCCGGGCTTCCCGGTTCCCAAACGAGCCCTTAGTGGTCGGTAGGGAGGGGAGCATCCCACACTCTCCCACCTGAAACTCTTTTTTGGAAACTAATGATCAGCAAACCTGTCAAGTTTGAAGTAAGGAAAAGGTACTAACCTCAAACTTTCACTTTAACTTTCATAAGTATCCCTTTGTTTCAGTCAGGGCCGCATTTCAGACTGAATTGGTCTTTCCTGAGGAAAAGGCACTTTCACTTCAACTTTGATGAGTATGTGTGTTCTGAGGTTGAGGGCTTATCAGAAATTTCACCTTTTGAACGACGTTCGAATAACGTCAAATCGATCTACAGTCTTGCGCGTATGTGCGCCGTGTTCGCTAGGCAATCCTGAAAAATCAGCACAGTTTCTTTCCCGGGTGCATCCTTCTTCATTTGGAGCAATGCATGCGTGCACCTGTACTCCAGACACTTTCACTGTGTCTTCCGTGGCGGTATGCTGTCATGCTGATGCCTTGCCTAACTAACTTGCATTAGTAAAAGGCTTTATTTTGGTTCTTGCCGCGACAGGCAAGTTCGTCATAAGAACATGGGGATCCACCGCCCGGCCGACATCGCCCTTGCTTGCACATTGGTCAGATAAACCTACGAGTCGCACGCGTAAAAGACCACGGAACTTGGAGTGTAAGCTCGACCTTGACATTTGACGTGCAAAAAGAGCTGAATTCCATTATAATACGTTCAGTTGAACCGGGCAAAAATTATTGATATACTTCACCCGTTCCAAATTATAAACCATTTTAGCTCTGTTTAGTTAATTACTAGTTATTGTTATGCATTTAAATATACAATGTTTCTAAATACACAGTAAAAGTTGTTTAAATCTGTTTTGTGAGAACCGGAGTAATAAAACTGACCCACCTCCGTCTGAGAAGGATGTGTTAGTTTGGAAGCCCGAGCCTCACATATCCGTTGGAGTCCCCTCCCTTTGATTGTGACCTTTCCGTCTTTTTTTATTGTGACATTTTTCTGCATCAAAAATATCGTTGAAACTGTTATAAAAAAAAATCGTTGAAACTACTTAATATAATAAGGTAAAGACACAAAAACTACTTATTTATTTTTACAAAATAAAAAGGATCGAAGGTACTAGTCTCGGACTTCCACTACTTCAACATCGATCTCCCCAGCTAGAAAGCAATCATGTAGTTCCAATTGATCCGTCCTTTGGTGCCAATTAGACAAAACTTTCTTGGACGTTTCTTAGAAATTTCTACCTTCTGAATTTTCACAGAACGTAAAATTAATCTACAACATTAAATGTATACAACTAAGCCGTGTTCACTAGGCAATTAGTGAGCTCGAACCATATATCATCGCAGTGCTTCAGTACAATGTCTATGGTCAATTTCTTCTCTTCGCGTGGAACCACACACACACACCAGTATTTCCTAAGGACGCTTCCACTCCCGTCCTCCGTGCCGGTCTTGCAAAGCATAACTCGTTCGTGCAGTACTACCTACCATAACTTGTTGGTGTACTACTCCCTCCGGTTTGATAAAAGTAGTCGTTTACACAAGGTTTAAGACAAACATTGGGAATCATCAATAGCATTTAAGTTGTTGAGTTTGTAAATATAAAAAATTATATCAATAAATTTGTTTTAAAAATACTTTCACAGAAGTATACATATATCACACTTCCATAAATATTTCTATAATAACAAGAAGTCAAAGTTGTATTTTGAAGACCGTGTCGTTATTATAAAAGCGACTTTTTAACAAACCAGGGAGTATGAAGACACAATGTTCACGAGCTACACCGACCACTTTGGGTCCACAAGACGAATTGTAGCGCTAGCGCGCGCCTACAACCTCAGTTTGTAAGTTTTCCATTTCTAGTGATGACTGACCGGCATGTATCCATGTGGAATCAAAAACCCGTGTGAAAGCGGCACCTCAGCGCAATGTCGAGTCACTCACATTGTCATTACCCGTTTGGCACAAAATGGCCGGGAGTCGTTTGAATCTGTTTTGTTCCAAATGGGGTATATAAATCAAAACGGCTTCAGTAAAGAAGCCCCTTAAATCAAGTTTTCACAGAGTTTTGAGGTACTATGGAGCCAAAAAAAATAATAGTTTTATCGACTCCACCTCATCCTACATGACAATCTATGAGAGCATGTTAGAGAGTGGAGCTATTTTGCCAAAAAGCTTTATTAAAACGACTTCAGCTCCACGATGAAGTTGTTCATGGAGCCAAAGTCTAAAAAAATGGCTTTATTAGTGAACGTAAAGCTTTGAAGCTAGCTCCTATATACACACCCCGGCCCTGCAATTATGTATATCAAGGTACGCTTAGAGAGGAAAACACATAAAAAGTATAAGAAATAAATTAAAAGGTGAAACACGATTTTTTCGCTTTTCCTGTTCCCCCCTCTTTTTTCCTTATCTATTTCTCTCTACTTCCCTTATCCGTCTACTTGTCCCATATCACCCACACCGATAGTTGTCTCCGCCCCACCCTTGTCTCTGACGAGTTCACCCTATCCCGCGCCCTGGCCATCTCGGCCTCGACGATCCGCCCCGGTCTTGGGGAGGCTTCCACCCTCGTGTGGCCTTGCCCCACTCCCACCTACAGATGTACAGCGGGTCGTCTTTGGCACGGCTCGCGCGACCCGTGTCGGTCGGCGCGGCATGGGGCCATCTTTGCGTCGGGCCACAAGCCCGGCCGGCCGGGCCATGGCCGTGCCGTGCCGGTCGGCCCAAAGCGAAACCCATGGGCGCCCGGGCCGCCGTACGGCGGCACGTCGTGGCTGCGTGCCGTCCGAGGGCGGTCGTTGGCGCCGGAAGGCGGCGGAGCGAGCTCGAGCTGGCGGCGTCGTGGAATACCGCAGCCCACAACCATCTCCGCCATGGATCGCGAAGTCAGCGCGGGTGTCGTCGGGCGCTTCACCTCCGCGAAGCCACCAGCCCGGCAACGTGGCGCGGCGAGCTTTGCGATTATCGGCCGGCCCGTTCCGGCTCGCGCCCGTCGGCGAGGACTCCGTTATGGTGGTCGACGCCGCCGCCGCCACGTGCAGCGCCGACAAAACGCCTCCCAGCGGCGTTTAGCGGCTTATCGCCGTCGCCGCCCGTCGTCGTCGTCGCCTAAGCACCCGCTGTCCCCGGCGACCCGGCTCGCCCGGGTCCACAAGCTCGATGGAGCACCATGCGGCAAGACCGCCGAGCCCCACCCGATCTTCCGTCCTCCCCAACCCTCTCGCGAGCTCCGGCATCAACCGGGAGGAGCAAACGCGCGCGGCGGGCGAAGTCGCGGGGTGACATTTCATTTTGTGTGGGGCCGAGATGGCGGCGGGGTGAGTCCGTGAAGGGAAATTTGGGCTTAGGTAGTTAGGGTTAGGTTGTTGGGCTATTTTCTTGTTGGTTTGTTCCTGTGACTTTTAATCACCGGGCCGCGTCGGGCCAATTCTATTTACCGGGCTGTGCGATACCGTGCCACGGGTTGGGGTGGCGGCCCGAGGCTGGTATAGTGCCTCGAGCCGTGCCGCCCGTGGCCTGCTCACCGGGCGGACCGTGCCTCGGACCGGGCCAAAGGCGGACCTCGGACCGGGCTGCGGGCCGCGGGCCAAATGTACAACTATAGTCCCATCTTTGGCGTTGGGGGTGCGGTGGTGGGGATCTGCCCATTGACACGCTTGGTCATAACTGAGCTGCAGGAAGCTAGATGAAGTTATTCCTCCCTCTGTCTGGCGCAATGGATATATGCATGTCAAATTTTCTCAACTTTGATTATGTTTACGAAAAGTATGTGCAATAATTATATCATTAAATAACTTTATTAGGAAAGTATACTTAATGATCTATCTAATGATACTAGTTATATGTAGTATAAATATTATTTTCTACTAGTATAATGCCCGTGCTAACACTACGGTGATACTTGGTAATGCAAATCACATAACAAAAAGCTGTTTACCTGCACGATACTTTATTTTGCAAACCGCCTACACAAAAATTTGTTTCAAAAGATTTGGATCCAAATTTAACCACAGACCACCCAACTCTTCGTTAAAGAAAGATTTATTATCACAGATTCATCAATATCATTACAAAAATACTCGACACAATTTTTATTTTGCGCTCCACTCCAAACTTATTAATTCTTGAGTGTTGTAGCTAGGCTGAGCTCATAGGCGATCGATGCCAGGTTGTACTTGCACGTTCAAAACAAAAAAAGAAAAAGAAAGAAAACTCACAAGCGAACATGCTGCAATGTTACAACATTATTCAGTAATTATACATATAAGCAACAACACCCATGCATGGATGCACCGAACCATTAAATCATTTAAAGAACTTGTTTGCAAATGATGGACCACTAACCATTCTTGAAAAACAATTGGAGGGAGGGAAGACTAACCTTCTATACGTTCATTAGGTGAACTGGTGTTATGTCCCTCATAGCTTTGATGGATCTTCGGCATACCTCTTCAAACACTCAATACCATGCTCAACGGCTCGAGTGGATCTTCAAAGCACGGTGCCACCCGCAGGCAGCATTGCAAACATTGTGTCAAAATTAAAACCATTCAATCATCCATATGCAAATTGAGGGAAGGAGAAGAATCAATACCCGATGGACACTCACGACTGAAGGAGAGACAAGACGAAACATGCAGGAACCCCTTATAGTTGCTACGAAAGAATATGATGCTCTTGCCCATCCAACTGAAACAAAAAACTCACATCATTTCTTGTGAATGTTGGAGGACATCAAAATATGCTTTCCAGAACCAACAATTATCTCTCCGTACTCCCGTTAAAAATACCATAACATGCATTTGCATTTGAATCATCTAACATACGTATGAATCAATGTTCGATCAGTGACATGATGCGGTCAGGCATCCACACGCAGGTGAGCAGCTTCATTGCTGAGTTCTCTCCGATGTGACCAAAGCTAGCTGCCGCCGGCCGGCTGCACTGCAGGCATCGGAGGCCACAACCACGATGACGCCGATGTGGGAGGGACTCTATCAAACCCCAAGAGCATATCTTCTCCTTCATAGGATCTGTATCAACTGCATGAATGGGGACAACACAGGGACAGACTGCATGAATGGGGACAACACAGGAACAGAGAGATAGGGTTGATGTGCGCGACAAGGCGGCACGTACCTGGAGGACGAGAACGCCATTGCTCTTCGTGGCTCAGCGAGGCCGAGGTGCGCCCCCGTGCACAGCGGGTGAGCTAGATCAGCCCCTCACCCAATGCCTTAGGACGAGGTGAGCCTCCACGGGCGCCTAGGGGTAAGGATTTGTCGCAATGGATCTTCATCGCCAGTCGGGAGGAGGACGACCAGGAGCTCGACCACGCCTGTGACACTGTTCACTACGGTATCCTCCAGGCTCCCATGTCCTCCCCAACGACGCGCTGCCCTCGCCCTCCCCGCCGGATCGCCTTTGCCCCGCTGCTTCAGTGACGAATGGGCAGGAGATCGCGTCGGCCGGCGGCGCGATGCAGCGTGACTCAGTACTTGGGCAGCGGCCGCCTGGGTGCACAGCGGCGTGGCGGACGGCCCTGGAGTGGCTGCGACTGGCCCTAGGCGATGCTGGACCGTCGCTGGAGTGCGCTGCAGCGTCGGCGTCCGGCCCTGGACATGCAGCGTCCGTATCGCAGTCGGCCCTGTCGTCGATCTCGTCTGGCCCAAGGAGATGACAACGGCGTACAGGTTTAGGCGTTGTTGGGAGGCGGAGCTGTTGCAGGCCGCGGTGCCGCCGCACGAGCGGCACGACGAAGGTCGACTCCTGGCGGCGTCCGGACTGGGGAGTTCGTGGCCTGGCCCTTTTGCCATGACCAGATGAAGGACTGGCGGATGGGGATGGCTTAGGGCAGGTACATTGCTACACGTAAGTGATCTTATTGGTTGTCTCATGCATCGCCACGTAGAATTTTTGATGATGTGGAGGAAAGAGAGGTGAGAGAGAATGAGGTAGTTGCTTCATGAAACAATGACCTCATGAGCTAGAATTTAGGACTATGAGACAACTATTTTACTATTGTATGAGTTGTTGTCATCATGCACCTCACAATCCTATTTTTACTCTCTCCATAAATTAAGGAAATGTGCATTGCTACGAGACACAACTTAGAAAGACAACCATTGTACACGTAGTCTATTAAGTCGTCTTAAATTACGTGGCACTATAGAAGACTAATTATAAGACAACCCCAATGTAGACAATTTCACGTTGTTTGGCCGGCACATGCATGGACCAACGCGGAAAGAGGGATGTCCGCCGCTGATTTCTCGCGATTTGCTGGGTGGGGTGCCGGCACGGGATTTGTCATGACGAAGGCTCATACATTTAATCCTGATCGTCGATTGTGTTTGAGTATGAGAGAAGATTAAGAAGTAATCTGGAACGTAGATTTGATAGAATTTGAATAGATTTGAATGAAGCGAAGTTGGTTAGTAGGATAGATAGATATAGGTGGTTAAATTTTAAAAAATATTGGTCTTTCGGGAAACAAAATGTCTTTCATCGTGGGACGGAGGAGGTTTTTTTTTCGCTCGGCCTCTCCTCTCGGTGAGAAAACCGTTTCACCGTTGCGGATGCGTCGGGTGAGGTTTGTTAAAAAAAAAGCTGAAAGACGGTTTTGTAGAGCTGCCAAAAAGTCCTGTCAAACAAACCCGAAATAGGGGCGATGAATCTCATTCAAGCCAGGTAGGTACCCTACTATTGACTAGTATATTGCCCGTCTTAACGCTACGGTGACATTAAGAACAACACATATGAAACAATCAATATGGTGACATTTTGAAAGTTCATGGATCACATTCCATAGCTTGTAATTAGAATAAAAACATTATTTTGATGACAGATAACCAAAAAAGTTATTGCAGAGCTTTAATTAATTCTAAGTACTTGCAAAACAAACTTGATGAAACGACCATGTATAGATTTTCCACGGGAAGATATCATGAGGGGTGTTTTTTTTTTGTGCTTCCAGCATGTTGTTCAAAGTAATAGGCAAAACAACCTGTTCAACGAAAAGGGGAGTAGCATAAATAAAAAGTTTATGTTCTTTTACAGTTCATAGATAACGTATATATCTTGTAACGGATCGCATAGCTTGGAGGCATTATAGGACAGATAAAATAGCGTATACTTTAACCAGTATATAACTTGGATAAAAAAAGGGAAAGTAGGCAATACCTAAATTCATTGAAGTCCAATGAAGTTAATTCTTGACAGTATTCCCCAATATTCTTGATGGAAGATGACGTAAGTTCCCTAAGATAGCAAGTTAGATAAGCTCCAATCGATTTGTGGTAAAGTCCGAAAGCTGGACATCTGAGGAATTGAGGCATATGGCAGCCACCAGGAGCCCAGCTACCGTTGTGACAGGACCAGAGACCTTGTCCCCTGGTAACAAGCTCAGTTGTAGACTGACCAGAGGCGTCCCAGAGATACACCGCACTGCCCAGCACGACGTACGTACAACACATTACCGCTTCCCCAGTCTTGCATATTGAGTCCTGAAGGCAAGGATCCGTGTGCGGTTGTTAAGCAGCTTCTCGACGAGTAGCTTCTCGTGCATGGGCGGGTTCTCCTTGCCCTTCGGCTCCGTCTGCATGTAGAGCGCCAAGTCCATGTCAGGGTGTAAGAGATGATGCAAACTGCACAGTTTTGCAAACTTAAATTACAACTACTGAATAGCTAACTTTGAGAATACTTAGAGATATATTAAACTACTGAAACTTATGTACGTTATAAGAACCATCCATATATTATAATGACTCCTCGTTTGAAAAAATATTCAAGACACTGAATTGGTAACAAGCTCACTTCACTGATAGAGAATAGCTAACAGGCACCCAATCATGAGAATTTTAAAATAAATAAAAGGGTTATTTGACAGGGCATATGACTGAATATTTGGTTAAAAAAAGTGGCATTTGGCAAGGCACGTGACTCCATCGCTGCAAGCTGTTGACAGGAAGCAAGCAATCGAGACTAATATGATCACGCACATATCTGAATATTGTTCCAACATACCTGTTGCTGTTCTGAATTCAGGCATTTCAGAACCCTACAGGAGACAAGGAATGGTGTCGATTCTACAGGAAGCAAAACAATTAAAGAACTGATGAAAACAAAAAGGGAAAGACGGGGCTGGTACTATCGTGCTTGATGCACGGTGCAGTCGGTGAGATGAAAGTTGTTGCTGCTACACCGCCCGATGGAGGACGCACGCACAACACGGGTGGGCGTGGGCACCAGCGCGGGGCCGCCGGAGAGAGCACGGCGGCCGACGCGGCAGGGGAGCCACGGGCACAGTTGATCTCGGGACGGGGGCAGGAGCACAGGCGCCGGGACGACTGGGAGAGGCACGGCGGCCGGCGGGAGTGAGCGACCTACGACCGGCGGCAGTGAGCAACGGCCGAACAATGGCCCAACGAAATTCAAGTGTGTGCAGCGGCGGACGCTTTATGATGGCAATCTCCGTGGCTAGCGCTCACAGGTGGACGATCGAGCGCGTGATTAGCGGCGTGACGAGGTCTATGGGCTTTCGTCAGGCGCGGGCACGAGAGGCTGATGGTTGACACAATCAATCCTGACCATTGGATGATGAGTGAATAAAGAGAGAGAGTGAAATTGAATCTGGGTGTCCGTTTTGAAAGATTTTGAATTTTTGTAGACATTTGTTTCCATTTGTAGCCTAGCAAAGTTGGTGCATTAGTAGGGTAGAAACAGGGTTACACATACGGTCCTGCCACATCGAGGATCAGACCAGCTGTCATCTGAATACTTAATGCTGTGAGTAGATACTGGAACTGCTAGAACATCCTTGGCAAGTGTTGACAATATAGGGTACTTACTAGAGTTAACTTTCCACCAATTCAAGATGTCAAAGTTGTCACAATTCCTCTCACAATTTTCTTTCAAAAATGTAGATAACTCTGAATTTGTTTCTCTAGTTTCAATCTCTTCAAGATGCAGAGCAAACTGTGATACCAATCTTTTTGAAATGTCATCCCCATCATCTTCAGTGGTGTTTGGAAGTGAATAAATATCAGTTGTAACACTAGAGGAAGTACAGGTAGCAGCTTGAACATAAAAATCAAACAAGCGAGTCAAGCAATCTTCAATTGTGCTAGTGAATTCCTTTGCCTTCACTTTATCATACAAAATTCTAGAGCTGAAGTCCAAGAATTTTAGCTTGTACCTTGGATCCAAAGCGACAGCCATAAATAATAATGGGTTCAATGTATTCAAATTGCCCCAGTATTTATCAAATTTTGTTTTCATATGTTCAACCATCATACCCCAAGTGTGGTCTCTTCTTTTAGAAAGTTGGACAACCTTATCATGGATTGAGATAAAGTCATGGAAAAACATGGTTGATGTCACATACTGTGTGCCGGAGAGTCGTACAGTCACATCACAGAAGGGCTTCATGGCTGCAAGGAACTCTCTTGCATAAGCCCAGTCTAGCACATTTGGGATGCCAGCCTCACCAAAATGAGATACATAAGTCTTGTTTTCTTTAGCTAATCTAAAGAATGCCTTCTCAAGCTTCACTGCAGATTCCAACATGAGATAAGTGGAATTCCATCTAGTCTCAACATCCAATGTAAGAAGGCTTCTATCAGATATTTTCTCTTTCTCCACACACTTCTTAAACTGATCTAACCTTCCCGGAGAGGATCTCACAAATCTTACAGCTTTCCTTATCTTTGATATAGATGAATCGATATATTCCAGCCCACTCTTGACAATTAGATTAACAATATGGCAGCAACATCTGATATGTATGAATTCATTGTCCAAAATGATACCCTCCCAGTCCTTGCTAATTGTCTTCAGATGGGTAATTGCAGAATCATTTGACGAAGCATTGTCTACAGTAATAGTGAATATATTGTCAATGTCCCACTCCAAGAGACACTCTTCAATTTTTTCTCCAAGTGTTTCACCCTTGTGGTCAGGAACCACACAAAAGTTTATCACTCTTTTTTGAAGAACCCATTCATCATCCACCCAATGAGCAGTCAAGCTCATATAGTTCAGATTTTGACTTGATGTCCATGTATCTGTTGTCAAACAAATCCGATGCCCCTTCATGCTGTTCTTCAACTTGGTCTTCTCTTCTAGGTAAAGCTTCATGCAGTCCCTTGCCACAGTGATTCTAGAAGGTAGAATAAATCTTGGTTCAAGTGTATTTGAGTAACCTATGAAGCCTTCACCTTCTACAACATTAAAAGGCATCTCATCAACTATAACCATCTTAGCAAGTGCTTTGCGACAATCTTCAATGTTGAAATGGTGCTCTTCATGTGTGACCTTTCTTCGCTTTTCAGGGTCCCAAAAAGGAGATAATGTACATAGGTTCATCACATGCTTGCGTAATGTGCTTGTACCATGGACAGATCGGTTGCATATATAAACTTGCTGACAGTAATTGCATACTGCAATTGGACCATCTTCTGTTTCATGTGGAGTAAAATGATCCCAGACATCAGAAGTGGCCCTAGAACCTTGCCTTCTATTTATCTGTACACGTTTTTTGATTTTCCTCACAGGAGATGTTCTAGTAGATGCTTGACTGTGTTGCCTGTTTACCTGGAATAGTGAGTAAACAGGTCAAGTTCCTATTCATGCTTGTCAACTTATAATTAGAAAATCATGGGAAACTGAATAAATTTGGAAACTGAATAAATAGTATTCATGCTTGTTCACTAAATTAGGAAACTGAATAATACCTCTGTCGTTTGCCTCCTGGTTTCCAATGTACGAACGTACAGCCCTCGGCTTGTCCCTACCGAGTTTGTTGTCCTCCTTTGATATGCAATTCTGCTTGTTGGCGCAGTTGGTGGATTATCATTTGACCTTGTAGGCATTGGGGATGGTGGAGTTGACGCAGTTGAATCGAGATCATCCTCCACAGCTGGCCACAGTGAGGGCTGATTCCCAATATCCATCTAAAAATCATAAACAATGTAGTAGTAGGTCATAAAAGAAAGAATGCATAGTCCACAGTAATTTTGTACTGGCAGCAGCAGCAGGCATTACATCCAGTGAGGTATATGACAATCAAATAGAATGTCAAAAACAACATAACAGTTAATAATGGTTCACAGTCAGTAGGCTCATAACAGAGGGCCAAATCAATTTAACAGAGGCTATCGATACGGTTTAGCTATCCATCTAAAGCATCAATCAGGCACACAACTATGCTGCTACCTTAATCTACATTAATCTACACTAACCCACGCAGAACTGACAGTAAAGAAAAAGAAGACCCGCGTACTAGACACCCATCAGAACTCGATCTAACCCCAAAAATTCACGACGTACACGAGGAGGGATGAGATTGCAGCCTGGAGGGAGCAGATCTGCTAAAATTCACGACGAATTTCTACCGGAAGTTCCACAACTTACGACGGACTGCATAGATTAGATCCAGGAGGAGGAAGAAAAGCGGAGAGGATTAATTACTTGCTCGCGAAGGACCGGCGGCGCTGGAGGGCACACCTGTTCTTGGCCTGCTGCCATGAACACGCCGCCACGAGGAAGGCGTCTTCCTTCTCGGTCGCGGTGAGGAATCTGAGTCGCGGAAAATTGGTCCGCTGCTGCCGTTGTCCTCGTTCTCCAGCCTTGATGCCGTAGTTGCAGCCGCCGCCGCGGCACCCGCTGGTGGAAGCCGCGACATGGTGCCGCCGTCGCCGCCGCCGTCGGGGAGAGGACAGGTTTAGACGGTTCTCCACGATTTGCAAACCGTGCAACCCAACCCGTCCATGTTGTGTCCTGGTTTCAAACCCAAACCGCAATAAAACCGTCGAACCCGGTTCGATGGTTCAGTCTGGGTTGGGTCGACGGGTTAGCCGGTTTGGACCCAAACCGTGAACAGAGTGACTGCAGGCATCCATCCAGAGCCCTTTTTTTTTCAAACCTCTGTCCATGTCACAAACTCTGTCCTTGGCGTACTCGCACGGTGACGCACTGACGCCAACATTCCAGGACGCCCGGCACCGCGTCTACCGCCGCCGCCGCCGCCGCCGTGCATGGTGAGCAGGATTCACGGTTGGATTCTCCCGGAACAGAGAAGTCTCGATCGGTTCGGGAGATTTATCCTGTTTTTGGTGTGAACTTACTACTACTGGTGTTGCCTGTCGGAATCATGGACAGGAACGGAACTTTGTTGACATGTAGCCATTGCTCATTGCCACTGAAACTGCTGGTACTCCTCTTTTTCACCATATGATATTTCCGTACCGTCTCGTGGAAAAAAAAAACGAGGCTGATTCTGAAAAAACTTTTTTTTTTTTTTTAGAAGAAACATGTATTAATCTTGGTGCATTACAATCGACTCTTTTACAAACAAAAATCTCAAGAAAAGGAAAATTACAAAAGAAGTACAAAACTCTCCTTCCTCATCTTCCTCAAAGCCATTAGAGATCCGTTCGTCACCGCCGTCGAGCCGCTTCCCAATCGTCGTGGGGCACCAGAGCCAAACTCCACAAGGTGGAGGCCGCAGAGGAGGACTTACTTCTAGGCGAATCACCAATAAACCGCCTCCCAGCGCATCGGCCAACTCCCCGCACTCATGACGCATCCTTCGATTCCACCGCCGCAACCCGAAGCAAAGCTCAAATTTTCACCAAAGAACATCTTCCTTGAGATTAACAGGTCAACAACATCATCACCAAGAAGACGACGATGCGCCGCCCTCAACTCCTAGACAGTCTCCACGGCCTCTCCATTGACGCCGGAGAAGATCGCCATCGGAGAACGGAAGAAGCCGCGAGAATTTATTCCGGCTAAGGCCGTCGCCGCTCGCGATCGCCGGGCCGCCGCCAAAAAACAAACCGCGAGAGGAGCCATGCTCTTCCTCCGTAAAACCTAACTCCACCGCCCAACATCGGCGGCGAGCAAACCCTAAACCTAGGACTCGACGAAAAAACTCTATGAAAACAAATCTGCGAAGGGATGGACCCCCGCTCCTCCACCACCGCAGCAAGGCCGGAGGCGAGGAGCGGGGGCCGTACGGCGGCGGCGGCGGCGGCGGTGTCTCGCGGACTTTTCTTTCGCGAGAGCAGGAGGCGGCGGCTATTCAACTTTCCAGGACGAGATGATGAGTCACCCAATTTTGACGCGGTATTCCCTCACGTTTCACACTCACGTGATTCTGAAAACTCTTATTAGGACTACTCGTATATACAAGAGTAAAATGCACTCATGATACTTAAACTATCTTTGTGGGTAACAGATGGGTACTTCGAACTTCGAAACGTAAATGCATAAGTACTCAAACTATTTATACGTAATAGTCGCACTCAAACTATGTATATAACGTGCAGTCAAACTATTTATGTCTCATATTTGTGGTACCGCTTTTACCAGTGTAACTATAATATTGATGGAAAAAGATGATTAAAATTTTTAAGATGTGATTTGTTTTGGGACTGATTTTTTCATCGAAAATTTGTATATAAACATCGTGCTATCCAAAAATTTCTTTTTAGTTGCCATAAAATTGTTGGTGCTCAAATATGCACTAGTATTAGCATCAATAAAAATAATATCATCTAGAAATATAACTCCCTCTTTCTTTATTACATAAATTCGTATTTGTGAACACCGTGCTGCTGCTGTTTTTTTTTTTAAAGAAAGGCGTCTGCTAGTGCTGCTTGACGTACTATTTGTAAGAAAGAAGTAGCACAACCTTTTCTTAGTAAAGATAAGCTTGAACCATATCGTGTTAAACTAAGAGAGAAAAACTTCAAATCATCTTTATCCAGGTATATTACAATTTTTCCAGCAAAAGCAGGTACCACAGCATGGGATAGAGATAGTTTGAGTACTTCGATGTTACGTTATATAGTTTGAGTACCTAGTACATTACGCCTAAATAGTTTGAGCACCGATTATTTACGCTTTTTTTTAGTTTGAGTAACTATCTGGTACTTACGTGATAGTTTAGGTACCCCGAGTGCATTTTACTCTATATAAAAAGAAGAAAAATTACCTAAGTACCGTGTGCCGCAGCTACTGCTGTGTTTTACATTCAATTATTCCTTGTACGAAACCAACGAAGGAAGGAACGAACCTGGCGATGGCGGCGGGGTCCCAGGCGGCAGGGACGTCGCGGCGGACGTGGTCGGCGAGCGCGAGCGGGCGGCGGTCCAGGCGGAGGTCGAAGAGGGAGATGAAGTAGCCGTCCATGGCGAGGCATTTCGTGGCGGCCGCGTCCTGCGCCCAGGACCCGCTGTCCAGGTCGAAGCAGGCGTTGAACAGCCCCGACGGGATCTTCCCTCCACCGAGCTCCGCTTGTTGAACACCTCTGACATCTGAAATGCATGCATCGAGATCAGTGTTTCAGATCGAACTCCACGAGCATTTTCTTTAATTTTGTTATATCTTTTTTTTATTAGGGGATAATTTGTCATATCTTCTGCGATCCCACTTGCATTGAACTATACATATTTGTACAGCGAGTCGATGCAAAAGCTGCAGGAATCAGCTGGAAGATCGTCGATGAACTGCTCACTGCACGATCTCTACGGCTCCTCTCTTGGCCGGGTCAAAGTCAAACGAGGCACCACCGCCCAATTCGACGTGCAAATTGCACGGTGCAATAGTTTTATATACAAGTAGACGAGATTTGATTTGATTCGATAGTTTGCGGTGAGGACCACTTGGCCCAGATGTTTTCAATTTCAAATAACAAGGTTATGTTTGACTCTCGCTTAAATATTTTGATATTTTTCCCTTCAAAAAAAATATTTTGATATTTTCTGTTTCTGCTGGTTGGTAATATGACACTGATCGATCTGCAGCATACTTGACGGTTCAGTTCACATGGACAGTTACACCAAAATATGCAAATTAATTGTTTAATCTTCATCCAAATTGCTCATCATATACAGTTTGAGATTTTTACAATAATTGGGGAAAAATCGGATGGCTCACATTAACCGGAGAGCGGCCGATCCGACGGCTACAGAGGTTGGAGGCAATGGGAGGCAAATGCATGAAGGCAAAATTGCCTCCCTGTTGTGTCTATGACAAGCAATATAGGAGCAAAAAATCGCCTTCCTATTGCCTCCACAAAATGGAGGGATTAAGGGTGAGCGATAATGGCAATCTTGTATTTCTTTATTTTATAAAGGGTAAAATGGTAACTCCATAATTGCCAAAAGATTGTTTTTAGTAGTTCTTTGTTATCCTCTAGGGTTTGTCCCGTGAACTTGTGAATCGCCGCCCATTTGGGCGGACCTGCTTCGAGCGCCGCCGGGCACCTCGGCCAAGTCGCCGCCTCCCTACGGCCATGGCTCCGCCTCCTCCCGCTCTCCACCTCGCCCCATGCCGCCGGGTCGCGCCGCCAGCCGCGGCCGTCCCGCTAGACCTCCGCCCGAGCCCCTTCCCGCCGTCGGACTCGGGACGAGGGGCAGCTGTCGGCACGGCATTCGTGCCTCCGGCCGCTCCACCATGTCGGTCATCCTCGCCCCGCCTCCGCCGGCCGGCCAAGCTCCCCGGCGGGACCGGGCCGCGCCGCCGCCGCCGCCCGGACCACTCCGAGGGGGTCGGTCTAGGACTTGTTCGGCGCCGACGAGGGTGTGCTCCCCCAACGCTACAAGGGCGTTCGACGCCGATGGCGGCGAGGGGAGGATTCTATACGCTCCTCCGGCGAGATACTCGTGTTTTCATTCGATTAAATCCTCCGCGCGTAATTGTACCCTTTTATCTACCTAGCTTGTATTGGTTATGCTTGAAAGTATTGTATACAGCAACTCGTTCTAATTGCATAGCCATAGGTTTTGCAACGCCGCGTAATCGAAAGCGAGGCCACGCTTCGTCCTCAATCTGGAAGCAATCAAGGCGCAAGCTTTCGACCTCTGTGAGGCTCGGTGAATTTGGTTGCTTCACCATTTGCTAGATGATTGTACCGATTTACCTTTGAATGATTGATTTGCTAGATGATTGTCTTGAATTGCAATCAATGATTGATCTGAAATTTCGAGCCGTCTCTTTGCGAGATGGACACATCAAGCCCGGCACTTGTCAATCTTAGATTCTGAGCATGTTTGTTGGGCGAAGAGTGCACACGGAGTTGTTCAGGTCCAACGCAATGAAGGTGGAGTGATTGTTGGGCAGTCCACTGATGGGCATCAGTTGAATGTCAAAAGCGCCATGGACATCCCTGCATCACACTTTATGGAGGTTTATGGAATTGCTGAAAACAACCAGACCATCCGTGCTAACCAAAATGTTCAGTACTTATTCAGACTCTTGACCCAGGACATTTCTGTGGTCCTGATCTGAATCCGTTGGGTCATACAAATGCAAATGCAAGGCTTTTCTTTGGATATGCAAATGCTTGAGCGCAGCAACATGTTCAGATCTTCTAGTGTCGTTTTCTTTGAAAACAGCTTGACAGTATACAGTAAATAGGTTAGTCATACATATAGCCTTGCATACGAAGAGAATAGAAGCAGTGATTTTGATGACCAAAGTAATTATGCATCCAGGAACTACACACATGGAGTTTCCTGTTGGGTCTAATGATAGGTAATTCCTACTGAAACATGGCAAATAGCTGATAAACTCATTTGAGGCCTGTCAATGTGTACATTGATGATCCATCATTAAACTGCAGTCAATGTCTGGCATGTTTAGAAATCAGACGACTAGTTTTCGCTGAATTTTGCTTGGACTATTGTTCTGATGTGTCTTTCCCTTTTTTGTTCAGTTACTCGCCAAACACCGAAGGGAAAATGTGGAGGGAACTGCAGGTTGCCCAGTTGCATGATTGCATTACTGATAAGAGATGTGGTCTGGTTAAACAGGTAGATGCTGAAAGGTCAAAGAGGATCATAACCATAACAATCGCACGGCACCTATATTCTAGTGTCGCATTCAGAGGCTCCTTTATACAAGTGCTGGACAAACCACAATCTCGTGGCAAACTTGTTCAGTAGCTGCCGCTGGTTCTGTTTATTTCAGGTTAATTGTTTGTGACAAATGACCTGGACTGCGTTCCAGTTCCTACTGTTTTTTTGCTTGTAAGAAATTGATTCTCACCATGTTGTTTCTGAGATTCAGTGTTGTAAGGGTTCAACTTAAAGAAATTGTCATTACAATATTTATTACTGCCATGCTCGCACATGAAAAAGTGTATGAAAAAAAAGGAAAATGTGTTACAAATAGCAAAAGAAGAAAAAAAAAAAAGTAAAAAATAATGTCACTCATCAGGTTCGAACCTGGGAGCTGTGGGATTGAAGTTTAGTCGTAATACCATTAGACTAGTAAGATGCTTTCGTTAAGCTGGGCGGTCGAATATATTTAAATGGTTTCTCTATTTTTGGTCTGGGCCACAGCCCACTACGCGTCCTACGAAACCCACAAAAGCCCTCTCAGATGGGGCAGGGCTTTCATTGCCTTGTCCGAACTGTTCTCGCTCAGTTGACTGAGCTTCTCCTTCCCTGCGTCTGATCCGCCATAGCCGGCATCGCCACCGAGGCCAACCTTCTCCCTCCCCGCGTCGATCGGCCCCCACAGATGCACTTCCCAGATTCCACGGCAGCTGGTTGCCAGGCTCATGCTGCCGCCATCGCGGAGCCCGTCCCCTCCTCCTGCTATGCTGATCCGCCTCCGCCTCCGATCCAATCAGCGGGAATCTGAAGCGCGCGCCCGCGTCGGCCATGGTAGTGGCGGCAGCGGCGAGATCCACCGGCCGCCATGGCATTGCCCCGACGCGACTCCCTACCTCGACGTCGGCGAGCCGCCCCACCTGCGCCGAGGTCGATGTTCCGCGGCCTTGTCATGACCCCCAAGGTGCGTGCCCACGCAACGTTCCGTGGCCTCCTTCAAATTTGTTTTCACGCAATGTATATCTGTTTGCTTGTTTATGTCTTCCTTACAATGACTGAAACAACACTGATGTTTTGCAATGAAAATCTAATCTGGTAGCACGCTTAAACAAATTCAAGATCCATTACAACTTACAAATTAGAGAGGACATAATTCTAACTATTGTTTATAAGGGCTGGTTAGATATTTTCCTGGATGAATCGTCCGTTTAACTCGCTTAGCGAGAGTCTCGCTGCGGAAATCTTCTTTGACAGTAGGAGTAGCAGTGTCAACATTTCTCTTGGTGGGTTGTCGTCCTTTTCTAGCTGCAGCCCCTGTACCTTTTCCAGATCCTCCTGGTGCTGAATTTTCTGCATCCTTATTCTTTCGCGGTCGTCCTCTTGTGTTTTTTTGGTACTGTTTTTGCTTCCACTGTTGTTCCCGTTGCTTGCGGTATTATCTGAACATCGCCTGCATCTTCATTCTGTCGATTCCCCTCTTGTTCATCCGGATTTGCCGCCAAGTATGCTTCTTTCTATGTATCATCAGCAGAAAATATGTAAGACCAATTAATTTGTGTGGACTACAACAAGTTGCCTTCGAAAGATATGAAATCACAAAAAAAAAAAAAATGCATATACCGTAATAGGATTTTTGTATGATTCCAATCGTTTTGTATTGGAATCGGAATACAACAGCCTCGTGCATATCTTGAAACAAAAACTCTCCATGTCTTCCTGCACAAGATAAATGTAGTGCATGTATCACATAGGAGTTTTCATTTCATTCAGTACAAGTTGGAATTCATAATTATTCTTAGACTCACACTAGTGAAACCATGAGCCAGTTTCTTTCCATCCCATGCCAGAATGTGTTGTATTACAAATGCAGCACATGTAAAACTGCAACGTAGCATATACATAAGTCTCGTTAGGAAATGAATCGCAACATTAGTATACAAAAGCTAAAAGAGTACCTGTTGTATTGTCTTGGTGTATCTTCGACATAAACAGGTTTCCAGTCGCGCAAGTTAAATGTGTTTTCAAAGTGAACAAAGCCATTGAGGTCCGAAAAGTCAACGCAAGACTGTATGGCTTCCACCTATAGTGGATGATCACGCACATGACAAGTTTGAACACACACAACAGTTGGTATATGATGTGTAGAGGATTTGTACTTACCATTGTCTCCTCTTTGTCTATGTCTCGTGATGGTAAAGAATCAAGGATCTGTACCTCTTTGTCTTCAAAGTTTAGCACCAAAAGATTCCAGTGGTTACCGTTAATATGCATAGGCACGAAAAACCTGGAATGTTTAGCATTAACAAACTATTGAATGCACGAATAGAATTTGAACAAAAAAAATGAGACAAACAAAATCAAGATTACGTACCAAATGCTTTCCTTTACATTTCTCAGATATTCTATTCATAAAAGTTTCACTTTTCGTCCAATTTGGGTCTACCAACGTTTGGGCCTCTAACGTTGTTATGAATGAGGCTGAATCAGTTGCGACATTGCACATATGGATATATGCATTTATAACCTGCAAAAGGCTGCGTTAGTACATAATAGTACGTGTGCACATGATCACACTGACCACATGGATCCGAAAACAATCTTACCTCGCCTGTTATGAATTTTTCGGAGGCATTTCGCGAAAGATCTCCTGCTGTAAGAATAATGTCACCTATTTCTACAACCTTAGCATACTCGTAACTATTTATTACGAACCAAGCAGCTTCCTGTCAATTTCAGTGGTAGCGTAATCTTGGTTTATAATTGGCTCTCTACGTTTGATATGCAATGTGGGGGTTGGCTTGCTGCTCCATGGTATTTTCAATCGTATCCGTTGTTGTAATAGGTGGTTCAGCGTCTATTTTTTCTTGATATGGTGGAAACGTTTGCGCGACGGTTGCTGCAATTGGTATTGTTTTATTAGATTGGAAAGTATCAATTATATTGATATCATCAGACAAGAACTCGTGATAACTAAACTTTGTGAACAAGCAATACCTGAAAATGTGTGTTTGTGTTATCTCGTGCACATAAAGGTATATGTGGATCAGCATGTGCGGTTGTAGAAGTAGTTTGTTCAATTAGCATCTGCAGTAGCTTTTTGATGTCCTGCATTTCGACACATAGTTAGATATTGAAGCATGGGAGTACCTGAAATTAGTACCATCACGTTGGTTACCTGAATCTCCTTACTCATTTGTTCATGATAATCCTCTACCTTAGCTTCGAGCTTACTGATCCTATCTTCCAGGCATCCGTCCATTGTAAATGTAGCAAACTCCTTCTTTTGTTCCACAAATTTCTTGTCAAGTGTGTGGCTCATATCAACAAGTTTGCTTTCCACCTCTAATTGAAGCTCTAATTTGGTTTTTGTCTTCCAATGTGACAGGCTTTGCACCTACCCAAATAGGATAAAATGAATAAGCACACAAATGTTGTACAACTCATAAAAATATTTGAGACTTACTTCTTGGTTGCTTGGACCGTCGTCTGCATATTTTGATGCTCGCGCTTGTGACATTGGCGCTTCTGTTGCCTTCTGTTGCGAAATAAGGGGCACATGAAGCTGCAAACAATCTAGTTAGTTAGATTAATTCAACCTGTATAAACAACCCCATAATGGTTCAATGTCTGCAAACTTACAGTGCCTCCATGTATCCAACCATCAGTAAAAGCAGACGATCTGCGGTCCGCATTCTGTTGATTCCAAAACTCTATGAACGGTGGTTGGTGTGTCCTGCTGGTGTAGTCGATGCTGGGCACTCTGACGCGCTCCCAGTACCAACACTATAAAGAAGACGAAACAAATATGTAAGACCAATAATAAAGAATGTCCATAGGTTATCATCATACCATATGGAACTTACCTGCAGCAAAACCAAATTTCCCTTGATGGTAGTTTCACTCTTATTCTTGTAACTGATACATGAGTTCAACAAGTGGTTAAGAGTAAAAAGACCCCAGTTGAATTGTGGAATCTTTGAGACATCGCGAACAAGCTCTATATAGCTCGAATTGATTTCGTTCCCTGTTGGTGATGCTAGGATGCAACCAATTGCGAACAATACGAATGCTCTCTTAAAGTCATCACCTGCAGGCAGTTGTTTAACCATCTTTTCTAGACAACGTATGTCTAGCTTGTGTTTATCATTGGCGAACCTATTGAATAATTCTGACTGCTTAGTTCCATCTTTTTACTCTTCATATTTTTATTTAAATATTCATCTACATCAATGCCTGTAATCTGGAGTCCCATTATATCATGGACATCTTGTAGATCGATAGTAACTACCTGACCACATAAATTGAATCCTCTGTTGCTGACTTGGTATGTGTCTGCAATGTCTTTTATCATGCCTTTCCTAAGAGTTACATTTGGCATTTTAATCAGACCAACAAATCCCATTGCCTCAATAGCGTCAATTTTGGGTTTCGATTTCTTTAATTCTACTATGACGTTGAATAGTCTCGTAGGCGAGTGTGTTGCATGCCAATCTTTCGTCTGCAGGTACCAATTGGTGATGATTAGTGGATAAAAATGAGTAGGCAACATACACAACCAGTAAAAGTGGTTACTGAGACTGAGATTACCTTGCTGCTGGTTGGATTTCCCTTTCCTATAGTACTACTTCTATGATTGATATCTGCATCAGAATTTTCTTATGTTATAAACTGAGAAAAATTCATGGTTAATAACCTATTAAAACTTGCAGGTACTACAGGCAAGAAGACCACAAAGGAACACTAAATTGATTGGAGATTCTGATGCAGGTACAAAAGAATGCTCAGATAACATCGAGGGAAGCCCTTGACGATCTAATGCAGGGAAGTCGATAGCATGATGATTTGTGATAGTTGTACAATAGAATGCCTAGATCCACACCTCATGACGCAAACGAATGAACCTGTGATACTTGAACTGAAAAAGGGATGCATCATTCACCTGTACCCGTGTTTATCGGAGTACGTGGAGACTTGTCTCCGTCTCCTGCCGTGTCCATGGTGGTTGCGCCGATTCCAGGTGATGAAGTTGTCGCCGTGTCCATGGTGGTTGCGCCGATTCCAGGTGATGAAGTTGTCGTTGTTCGTTGGATGTAGAAAAGAGCAACTACGCCGGGATCGTAGAGACTAGGATTCCTGTAATCACGCGCGGAGATGGTGGCTTCAAATTTGCCATCCGGGCGGCGCAACTGGGCGCGTTGGCAGCTCTCCCGTGGTTTTTCACTGGGCTAATTGGGCCCGCGTGGGCTGGTAGGGCACTATGTGTGGTCGAACCTGGCCATCAATGGCCCATGCAACCAAATTTTTTAAGCAAACCATTTATTCTTTAGTAAATCAATAGATAACTACAGAAATAGGGAATCTTGCTCTGAAAATTGCACAAATGCACACAACGACTTAGTTTGGATCCATAAACACCCTAGCAAAGTTTTAGAACATCCGAAGATAGTGGTGATACAAGTATCGCCCATGTGGTGACATCCGTCGAACAATCATATTGGCCGTTGTGATCCATGTATGCCTTTGTATGGGTGTGCACCATCACTTAGTCAGAATGAATTGAAACTTTTCCCCATGACTATCCACCATAACGGAGTGTCCATGCAACTTCTTTGGAATTTTTTGCCGAGTATAGGGTATTTTAACATTTATTCTTTAGTAAATCAATAGATAACTACGAGAAATAGGGAATCTTGCTCAAAAAATTGCACAAATGCACACAACGACTTAGTTTGGATCCATAAACACCCTAGCAAAGTTTTAGAACATCTGAAGATAGTGGTGATACAAGTATCTCCCATGTGGTGACATCTGTCGAATAAGTCATATTAGCCGCTTGTGATCCATGTATGCCTTTGTATGGGTGTGCACCATCACTTAGTCGAATGAATTGAAACTTTTCCCCATGACTATCCACCATAACGGAGTGTCCATGCAACTTCTTTGGAATTTTTTGCCGAGTATAGGGTATTTTAACATTTATTCTTTAGTAAATCAATAGATAACTACGTAAATAGGGAATCTTGCTCAAAATTGCACAAATGCACACAACGACTTAGTTTGGATCCATAAACACCCTAGCAAAGTTTTAGAACATCTCAAGATAGTGGTGATACAAGTATCTCCCATGTGGTCATATTGGCCGTTGTGATCCATGTATGCCTTTGTATGGGTGTGCACCATCACTTAGTCGAATGAATTGAAACTTTTCCCCATGACTATCCACCATAACGGAGTGTCCATGCAACTTCTTTGGAATTTTTTGCCGAGTATAGGGTATTTTAACATTTATTCTTTAGTAAATCAATAGATAACTACAGAAATAGGGAATCTTGCTCTGAAAATTGCACAAATGCACACAACGACTTAGTTTGGATCCATAAACACCCTAGCAAAGTTTTAGAACATCTGAAGATAGTGGTGATACAAGTATCTCCCATGTGGTCATATTGGCCGTTGTGATCCATGTATGCCTTTGTATGGGTGTGCACCATCACTTAGTCAGAATGAATTGAAACTTTTCCCCATGACTATCCACCATAACGGAGTGTCCATGCAACTTCTTTGGAATTTTCTGCCGAGTATAGGGTATTCATAATAATAGGTAAAATTGCTCTGAAAATTTCACAAATGCACACAACAACTAAGTTTGGATCCATAAACACCCTAGCAAAGTTTCGCACGATTTGAAGATAGTAATGAAACACATATCTCTCACATGTACTCAATGTGTCTTAGTGAGAGATGTAGTTGAAAATTTGGGTATTGTTGGTACACGCGTGTGAAGTCTTTGTATGACAATTGTAACACCCCAAATTTTGTATTTTTGAGAATATAGAAGAAATGATTTAATTATGAATTTTTGTGCTCATGGAATATAGGAAAATAATATTTTTCATTAAATTAAAATTTATCATAGGGGCTAGCAACATTTATGGGGCATGCATTCTGGTGCATATTTTATTTTGTGATGGTTGGTTTTTGTTTGAATTGAAAAGGACTTCAAATTCCATTTAAAAAGGTGTTGGAAAAGCTTTTCAAATAAAAAGAAAAAGGATTTTCTTTTCCTTCCTCCCTTTCTCTCCAATCTGGCCCGAGTGGCCCATGTGTTTTGGCATGGCACGGGTGGCCCATCACCCTTGTTAGCCCGCTCCCATCCTTTCTTCTTGGGCGGCCAGACCAACACAGGCCCAGCTCGGCCTCAGCCGAACGCACGTGCAGCGCACGTTCCCAGCGCGTCGTCGTCCCCTTCCTCTTCGAAACGCGCTGAAGCCGCTCCCGTTGATGCCGCGCGGCTTTCCAAAATCCGTCGCTCCCTTCCTTCTTTCCACAGCGCGTCGGCCTTCTTAGACCGTGCAACAGCCGTGCGTCGTCTCCTTTCCACGCTCGCTCGCCTCTTGCCCAACTCGAGACCGCTGCGGTGGAACCCTAGTTCCGCCGCCGACGAGCTTGTCGTCGAATCTCAAAATAAGAGAGGACCTATCTATTTTGTTTTTTAAATAAGTTAATAGTATTTCTATATTTTTCCATCTATTTGTGTGTATCTCAAAATAATATATCTCTGTATGTGACTCTTCAAATCGCTATTTTCAAGTGCAAGCCACCTCAGCGGTACTCCATATAATCGAATGAAATAAGAAAATAACGAAACAATATTGTTTCAGAAAAATGATGAAACGTCATCAAGAAACCCAAACTGTCGGCTCTAAAAAAAAAAAAAAAAGCTAAGCTTAAAAAAAATGCTAGCAACAGTTCTACAACTGTCGGGTCTTTCCACATCCCTTCGAGAACCCAAACAACTCAACAGCGAGAACAAAGTCAACACAAACAAATGGTTTCACGGATAACAAGGTAGTAGTAGTATCAGTACAACCACATGAACTCCTCAATGGGGAGTTTCAACGTTTCCACACATTCGAGGAAAATAGCAATAGCAATTCAGTCGACGTCGGGACTCGGTTACTTGGACCTTAGGTTGTTTCCATGAAACGATAAACTTGGACCTGAAGTCCTGAACCTTGCAGAGAGTTGTAGCTTCCACAAACTGTTTATTTATCTTATTTATCTATCTATACCATCCATCCATGCTATATCGTGTACTCTCTTCAGGAGATTGGGATAACCCTTGATTTGGAGGTCACGTCCATTGGAGCTCCGGTTACCTGCAGAGAACTCAAGGTCAGACAAGGCGGACAATGCAATATACAACCAGTCAATAATCGGTTCACTTTCACTAGGAAATAAAGGGGAACATTAACCATCAGTACATCTTTGGCAAATATACCTATGGCAAATTATACAGCCACTCAATATACAACATCATCTTGACAATATACCTTTGGCAAATTATATATCCGGCACATCTTCAGGGAGCATTGTTTCCTGGAAATGAAGAGGAACATTAACCATCGCACACATGCCTCACGCAGACGGCCCGTTTTCAAATTTTCATAAACATTACACTTGGCTTACCTCTACTCTCTTGGAGCATGATCGGCGATTGTGACCCTCAACCTTACACAGGGTACATTTCTTCTTAGACTTATTTGAGACTGACTTCAACTTTTTCTTTGGGGCCCCTCGCCAGTGGACATGTATGGGATCAAAGACATCCGGAGAATCAACATCCGGGGCTTGAGGCAAAGACAGACCAAACCTCTGGCCTCCATTATCTCCTTCATTTGGATGGATCAACGAGATTCGTCATGAAGAACGCGGCCAGCCGCCCATATGCTTCAAGTGATTGAGATGCTACGAAGGATGCCTTTTGACCGATATTGTGAAGCTCATGGTACCTTTGTAGGTTATCGAATAGTCATACATGGTGGTCTTCCTTATAGGAGGAAATCCACGCTTGGCCTCCCTCGTCCACCTTTCCAAAACACAACAGAGCCGGGAAGCTTTTGTTCTTCTCGATAGCCCAATACAAAGAAGATGTGCGAGCATGGGGTTCCAAGGGACTCTAACTTCAGACAAGAACAAGAGATTTCCTTCACTTGCCTTCATCAACGCATATCTCACATTTCACTCTGTATTGTTTGTTTCCTTTATCAACCCTTCCAACAATATAGTCAACAATATTATATCCATCTTCGCCTCAATCCAATAACACTTGTCCATTTGCTTTTAGGCATCAGACTGCACATCAACAAAATAAACACTTGGTGTGAACGAATTTGCGGCCTCTATCTCAATAATTGAAGCATCTGGTTGTATGCATGGCTTAGACTTTGCACAAAAGTCCGGATACGCTTCATTATTGCTACAGCTTTTAAAAGACAAATGGTCAACATGCCGTATCAGCGCTCTAAAAGTGTCATTTTCCGATCTAGATTAAACTGAATCCTAGAGTGTAGGCTCTCACTACGCTGGTTGCTTCTCAGTCCTAAGTAGCACTTACCAACATGATACGCCGCACACCGTAGTTCCCTCATCTCATACATCCGATACAGACCACGAGTCCGTATCGTAACTTCCTCCTTTGCCAAGAATGATATCCATTTCCTCTCAATACATTCTATGGAGCAACGATCATAAAGAAAACCCCGGACCTTATCCTTCAGACCGTCGGTGCTGAGGTTACGCGCAATGCACACCTCAATATGCCATACACATAGTCTATGCGATGCATTCGGCCACACAATACGGATTGCTTTCCGCATAGAACGGTCTCCATCGGTGATCACGGAAACCGGATGCTTCTGAACCATGGCATCACTGAAAGCCCTTAGCAGCCACACATACGACTCAACATCCTCGCGAGAAAGAATTCCACATGCAAAAAGAACTGTGCTTTTATGGTGGTTCACCCCAACAAAAGGAACAAGGGTCAGGTTGTATCGATTTGTTTTGTACGTGCCATCGAACACGACGACATCACCAAACGCTCTATAATCCATCTGCTGCTGAAAGTCACACCAGAGCATTCCCGTTAGGTGCCCTCTCTCATCAGTCTTGTACTGGAAAAAGAAATCAGGATCTCTCTGTTTCTCTTCTGTCATGTAACTCATGATTGTTCGAGCATCACCACTTTGGAAATTGCCTCCGCCTTGTTGTGATGGCGTAAATTGTAGAGATCCCTTGATGTAAATCCAACCTTATCATACCCACCGTAGCGCCGTATCATAATATCCATTATCTGGTGTTTCCGGATCCCAGAAATCTGAAGCTGCAAAATCTCTGCTTTCTGATCATCGCTGATTCTTCTATGTGAACGCAGAAAGCAAGCAAGGTCTGGTTCTATCATCGGATGGTTGTGCTTGTCGATGAAATTCTTCACATACCACTGCCCTGTGTTCGGATCCAGTGCAATCACAAGTTCAGCCCGACATCCACAACGAGTGATATTCCGCGGCCTCCGCAGCTTGATCTCCCGCCTCACCTCCTTCTCTGCGCGGAAACCTTGACAGCTGCAAACAAACTTCCGAAGGGTCCTCACATTGTGGTCATTGTCCCACTCGCAATATTCCTTTCTCACACTAAATCCTTTCTCATAAGCGTACTCGTTATAAAACTCAAATCCTTCATCCTCACTGCCAAACATCTTCAAAATCATTTCACTGTATTCCAGCAAAGAATCATCATCTGACATTTTCTCCTGAAAAAATAAACCTACCATTAGAACAGTTAAACTAATACTTAGGATAACACATGGTCGCTAGTTACCGTAACACCCATAATAGTTAGTTTCAAATTTTACCAATAACCTTTGTAACAAAGATTTGTTTAGTGGCTAGTAGGCTTGGTCTTGCAACTCCAAAATTAAGTTTCGACATTCAGTTTGAGTGTACTACTAGAAAGCCCGACACGATAAGACAAGCAAGTAACAAACCCGATCATTTAAACACCAAATCTTAGTTCTCGCACTCCTACCAAACGGTTTCGGCTAGACAATGAGAAGCTAGTCATACGAAGTTTACATTCCACAAGCCGAGCATATGGGCAACAAAAACCAATCTTGACACTACTTATCGGGCATCGACGAGAAGCAAAAGCTTATATTTCTGAACATACCACGTTTTGGTCATACACCGGAACCAACTAAACTATTGCATTCCCAGTTCTTGGAATATGAGACAAAGCAAATTCAAAACAAATGCAGAGGAGTCGAACCTTGGTCTTCTTCGAGGACGGCGGCGGTGGCGGCTTTGGCGAGGTACGACGCGACGGCGGGTCACCGGCGGGCGATGCGAGAGGGAGAGGGCTAGGTGATGCGGAGCACGGGCGAGGGCTGGGAGCCACGTCAACGGCGAGGAAGGACCCGCGCCGACTTGGTCTTCTTCGAGGACGGCAGCGGTGGCGGCTTTGGTGAGGTACAGCGACGGCGGGTCACCGGCGGCCGATCGCGAGGGAGAGGGCTAGGTGATGCGAGCACGGGCGAGGGCTAGGAGCCACGTCGACGGCGAGGAAGGGCCCTGCGCCGGCCGCGAGGCGAGAGGTGGCGACGAGGCGACGACGGGATCTCGGTGGCCGGGTCGAGTTGCGGCTGGTTGGGGGGGGGCGCGCGGTGCGCGGTGCCTTGGGGTACCGGGGTTAGGGAGTGGGATTAGATTAGATTACACAATGACCATGTTACCCTTCCACTTGAAGAAAAGAATTGAGGGGAGGTAATGCTAGGCAATACTAGGCAAAAACAAGTACCGTAAAAGAGCTCATATAGTTTATGCATCCTGTCTTGTTTCTCATCACATATAGTTTATGCATCCTGTATTGGCTTTTCTGTATAAACAGAGTCATTCCTATATATATTTTTTAAAATTATTCCTAATTATTTTTTTAAAAAAAGTAGTTTATATATCTTGTGTTTTGGGGCTATAAAATTGAAGTTCCTACAGCTTGAAGGGAGGAAATGAGATTCAGGGCTCAGGACTGAAGTATGAAGATAGTCACCGACAAATTAAAGACAATGCAAACTCAACCAAAGTTTCGAAACAAATAGATTATAATTGAAGAACGGCAAGCTCTCCTTGATTAGATTGAAACGTATTGAACTTACAAAAAAATATTTCAGTCATAAAAAAACATTTCAGTTCCTTATTTTAAAAAGTTTTTCATATATGCATACATGACCGTGAGGAATCTTAATTTTCCGACAAATATAGCTGAAATGGGATAAGTAATAATCTGATAATATATGGTTGGCTTCTCAGACATGGTGGTATGTATCGCTAACCTTGTTGAACTCGAGCACGCCAGACTTGAGCCGACGCGGTCGCCCTTGCCGCACTTAACGCCGACGGGCACGCCGCGTCGATGGTCCCGACGCCGGCACGGCGAGCGGCGCCGCCTCGTCGTCGCCGCTCCTCTCGACGAGGCACCCGCCGGCGTCCCTTGCAGTACTTGAGCCTCATGTCGCACGTCATGTCGAAGCCACGGCCGAGGCACCTCACGGCCTTCTCGCGCCGCCACGGCCATCGCGCGACTTTGCCGGGCCGGTCCAGCTTCGCTCCGCTTTGCTCGGTATGCTATACCTCCTATACTATGCTATGCCGCCATGTCCGGTTGGGTAGTAGGCTGCTAATATGGTTGACTATATATTTAAAGAGAAAATTTACCGTGGAGAAAACCGGCGGCGGGCTATCCACGTCATTCCAATTATTTTTGACCGTCCGATCCTCGATCCAACGGTTCTCCTTCCTCCTCCGCATCGTATATATACCGGTTTCCAAACCTAACCCTAACCTCTCCCTCACTCTCCCAGCAGGCCGCCTCCCTCTCCCTCCTCTCTCCCTCTGCGTGGGTCGGCGGCACGGCGGCGGCCGGCAGCGCCGCACGCGGCGCGGCTTCCGGGCGCGCGGCCCGGCGGCGCGCGGGCGCGCGGCCAAGACGGAGAGCGCCACGCCCGGCGGGCGGTGGGACACCGGCGGGTGGCGGCGTGGGCGCGCGCGCCCGGCGGCACCGGTGGCGGCGGCATCCTCTTCCTCTAACTCCGGGCGGGATCCTCAACATCTCCTCCCGCCGAGGACTCTCTATTACGTCGACCAAACTCTAACCCTAGGTGCTTATCTTTCTTTGCTCTGGGCAAACCTCGGCGGTGAACGTCATGGTATTCGGTCTCTCCTCCTCCTCCTTCCCAAGGTCGCTCACCCGGATCCTCTCAACCGATATAAATTTGCGGTACCGGTTGTTTCTAAGAACCCTAATCGTAGTCAATTTCAAATAAAATAGAATCCTTTGTTTTTCCCGATCTTTTTATGTTTTAAGCTCCGGAGAGATAGGTCAACTAGATTTATATATTTAAGGGTTATCGATTGCTCCCCCTTAGGAAGTCATCTTTTGATGGGCATGGTCACCGTTTTGCCTTAACTTAACGAGCTCACATGGTTCTCCTCCAATATGATAGCTCATTCCAATCTATACTTAATTTGTAAATGAAAAAGAAGAATATTGGTATATATATCTGTTGTCATATGTCCGAATATCTATTAAACGTCGCCAACTAATGTGAGCACTGACCTTAGCTATTTATCATCCCATTGCAGGTTTGAGATCCCGAGTTTTCAAGAAAGGAGAGGGGTTCGCAGAGATAACATCCTGGTCGGTTCTTTTGCCTCCCATAAAACATATGTATTTGATTGAGTACAACAAGTTGCCACAACTTCATGTACCGCATATCTCGTTAGCTAGGTTTAGGGAAAATCTAATTCTTTAATATTTTTCTATCGCACCAACATGCTCCTTATTGACATGTTATTTGAGAGATAGTACTTATGTTGTCTAAATCTTAATATTTCATACTAACAATCGATCCGCCACAAATGGTGCATGCCCTTTTTATTTTGTTGCGTTGTAGCGAAAAAGCAAATTGGTTTTGAAATTGAATTCGTTTCCATTTTGGTGTTACATCCTTGATCGACTACAATTACCCACCTAAACGCCCCATCTCCTTGTTATATCCTTTGCGCCTAATGGCGGCATACATTAGCCACTAATATGTGATGAAGCCATGATGACATGGAATCCAAATTGTGCCGGACATCGCTTGCATATGAGCGTGAGAAATGAGGGCCATGAAAACTGGTGGTATGGCACGCTTTCGCCTACAAGAGATTCAAATCAAAGGCAATGACAAGAATCCCGAGTATCTGGGTGCCTGTGCCGAGAAAGACCGCTGTTCACATGTTAACAAGGTCCGCTATATGAGATCTCTATTGGTGGCCAGATATCCTATATGATGTTTTGGTTTTGTGCGAGATCAAAGTAGGTGCTACTCTACCATTCCCCTGTAATAGTGATGATCTCGTGTTTTGAGTTATATTTGTCATGCTTAAATCACCTCGGATTAGTAGGTTAGTTACTTAGTTTCCATTTTTTAGTTTTTGAATGAAGTTATTATTGCTGAATGGAGTTCCTATTGCAACTTGATTAACCTTCCTGATCAATCCTTATGCATATTCCTTTTCCATTTCGTAAAGACTTCTTTTTCTGTAATAAAATAGTCCTATATATTAATGTATTGAGTTATAGCTTTTGGTTCCCTCACGTAATGTTGAACGGCTAAAAAGGTAATTGTTTGTTTTCTGAGAAAAGATGCATATGCCTCTTTACAATGTGTGAGAGGATTATGTTCGTTTCTTTAAAAATTTAGAATATGCCTCCATATGGTGATTTTAAGTTGTATAGTTCAAGAATGACACTGTGTGCGTTGATGATTTATGTTTCCTAGACCTTCATAAACAATTTGGCTACCAATCATCGATTCTGTCTTGTTTTCAGAAACACCTACTGTGTTACATGCAGACCAAGCATAGACGATTCTGGGCAGGAGCTTATGAGTAATAGTCGTAAGGACCACTGGACACGGTGCTACAGGTGATCTAGCTTCAACCATTTTTGTGTCCCTCTTGCACAGCTCCTTCATCCCAGCTCTCATTATATAATTAAGTACAGCTTACCTAAACTGAAATGGTACATCTTGCTTTGTTATTTTTACACACAATAAAATACTTCCCTTCATATCATAGAGTAAAGGCGTTTCATTTACAGCAATTACCGGTCTGCAGTAAGTGTGCCTGGCCCTGAAATAAAATAGTGCCTTATGTGATGTCAAGATGCGAAAGATATTTTTGTTGCCCGATTTCTAGGTTCACATTGTTGGTCACTTCCCTAGGTTTGCTTGTGTAAAATTTGTTATATCAAGCAATGAGTTTCAGTTTTTTTTGCCTTAACACTAACACCTGCCAAGTAATTAATATTTTCAAAAAAAAAAAATGGCCATGTATCATGATATATGCTTGAGCGTACCATATCTTTCCCATTTTATTATGCTCGTGAGCTGAGTTCTTAAAAATTAAGAAAACCCCCTGTCTTGGATACATAGCACTTTCACCTTTTTCGGGAATAACAATTAATATCCATTATATCACCGACATATGAATGCTAAATCGAGCGTATAATCATAGCAATGCTATGGTGATTTCAAGAGTTGGGTTTAGTTTTGTCACCCGGGAGTTCTCGGATCTCCGTGAAGTGTGGTTGTTTGAGTGTCGTATTTATTTTTTCCCGAATTTCATGAGCATTTAAAACAAAAAAATCATCTTTGTTTCGGTCGGGTTCCTCGACTCTCCATGCAAATTCCATCTATGGTTTAGTTCATACATGTTGCTTGATGTAAATCATGTTTCTACACATTGCGATTTGAGAGTATACAAATTGTTGTATGATTATGGCCGGTAATCATTGGAATTTTGATCAAATTCCTAAACAATGACATTTGGATGAATTACATTATCTGCTTCTTATTACATATCATATGTATCTATTTAAAATTTAAATTTCTAGAGTGTGTACATGACTTGCAAACTCAAATGTAATGCTTGGCGAGTGTTTGGCGAACTGTCAATGCATACGTCTGAGAACCGAATCGGATTCGACCCCTCCCCGTCCCCCTCGCACTTTTCTTTGGATGCACAGGCCACACAGGTAGGATCAAGTGATAATCATTCTAGCTATTTAGATTGTAACCATTATCATTGGTTCTCTATGTTTGCTAAAACCCATCTCATTTTCTAAAAATCTTCCCGTGTTCCTCATGATTTCTTTACTTGGTGCATGCTATTTGGCTATCGATTCTCTCATTGTCACTATTGCATCATATCTTTCATCTCATGTTGCCATGGGTGTGTGCACTTTGCACAGTCACAGTGATGGATGTGGTGCGCTGTTGTCATCCCTATAGTCCAACTTGGATGAAAGTCATGTGCAAATTTGTGGTTTCTCATTGGGGAATTATGGACTACATCAAGTTGCAGTTAGCAACCAATAGGGTTGTGTGTCTTTTTGGTTGAGGTTCTCAATGCAAAGTCAAGCGGATAGTGAATGGCCTTTCATGTGTTCTCTTTTTACGAGATCAAGTAGTTGATGATGCTCCAAGGACTGCATTTGAACTCGATAGTGATCGATATCGTGAAGCGGCCTACCGAGTTCAAATGCTCGCAAATTGCCTCTACCGCTCCCGAGATTATAACAAAGGTTAGCTACCGCCAATTTGGGAAATCATGGTTGCTATTGTTAGCTGGTCACGCTTGAAGAAAAACAAAGCTAGAATAGATATAATCATTAAGCGGTGATGTCATTTGATATTCTAATCTTTGAACTTGGGGTGCGCCCCGGAGCTTGGGTTCTCTCGTTATATTTTGTGCCTATATAGTGATGAGCTTTATTAAAGTTAGACTATGGGGACATGAGGCATATAGTCTCTTGAGGATACCATGAGACACCTCGAGTTGGTCGGTCCCTCACTTTGGTTGGGCAGTACCAAAGACTCCAACAAGAAGTGTAGGGCCTTTCTTTTGCCACCTTAGATAAATGAAATGATAGTTCTATCTCTCTCTCGCATTATGTTAGTTGCTCTTTGTCTACTCCATATTGTCTCATTTATCCCTCGTTGTCGATGCTTTCTTTGGTTTCGGTTAGAAATGTGATTCACTTGATTCACTTTTCTTCTCTTAATATGCAAGGTGTGCAGCGGAAAAATCATCAACATTTCCCATTCATCAACCTGTTGGAGTTCCCGGCCCTAGAGACGGAGCACCATTGCCGCCTAAGCGGGAGTTTAGTGGTCGGCGGCCAGACAGGTGCTCGTCAGTCGCCTCTTACCGCTTCATGCTTTGCTAACATCATCCCCGGTCTTTGTACCGGTGGTCTACAGTGTGATGGTCTCTACCAAATCCATGATCGATGTTCTAAAAGGATGAAAATTATAAACCCCATTATATAGCTACATTTCCCTGCAGGTTAGTATAAATTTTGCTACATTTTCCTTTTATCTTTGCTTAAATTTGCTTGAGCCATTTTTTTTTTTGTATTAGTAATCCTTGCTAAATAGATGGGGTTTACATTTTTGAATGCTATAAAAATTATAAGGCTCAGAATGAATATGCAAGGGACGTATTCTCGTAGCATGAATATGCAAGGGACAGATTCTACTGAGTATCATGGTGACAACGGCTTGGAATCGGATTGAAGCCGGCACCACTACCCTTCAATCCTATATGACCCTTCAATCTTATATGAAGACATGCATTCCTCCGCCTTATGATGCATGAATTATGTTATCTTAAGCCCTCTCGGACACCACCCCCTCCAATAAACTATCGTTCCACTCTTTTATGTAGAGTATATCGAACTCAACATCTACCTAGCCTCCTGTAGTATTTAGTTAAATGTCCGGACATCCGATATATATAATGCATCTCTATTGTAATATTTAGATCGTGTCTAGACATCCGGTATTGTAATAATTATCTAATATCCGGACACCTTATATCTATATTGTCTTTTCTTTACGAGATGTTGCTTTGGCCATGGCTCACGCCAAGCATGGGCGCGCAAACCGTGATGCTGATGATGTGCCCGTGAGAGATTTGAAGACGAGCTCGGGGGTAAGACAACATGCTTCACCGCTCTATCGCTTACGATCGTTACCATGACAGTTCTCATCCCACCGTGCGTCGAAAGGGAGCGAAATGCTATTGAGGCAGACACATTCCAACACAGTAGCGGTTGGGACTCGAGGGCAACCACCGGCATCGCGATCATGGTTAAGTGCAAATCCTTGACCAATGTGCATATTATTTGTACCGACTATGCCAACAAAGACTAACTTCTTTACCAATCTACGATTCTCGACTTCACCTTGGGTCCACCAGGAGCGGCCATTGGATTTAACAAAATCCACTTCTTCTGCAACCGAGGCTCACTCATTCAGCATTCGGTTGTTTGCCGCAGCCGCCGCTCTTGACTTTTGTTGGATATCCGTATGCAGCCATCCACCAAAGATCATTTTCGTAGTATATGTACGCGAGAACTAATTCAGCTACGAGCTGCACTTCCGCTTTGAACTGTAATGTTCGGTGACGTTTAATTTCGAATGATCTATTTTCCTGTCTCAACATCCAAAGGCCTTATGCGCTGCATTGATCTCGTATCCTCTTTAATTGTAATTACGGGCGTTCACTTTGGTATGCATTGTGGATGCTATCTAAACACGTCTTGCTTCCAAGTATCGCCTATTATTTACATTCAGCCTATCCTCGCGCGCATGGGCGCGCGCCATTCACTAGTACAATACAATTGCTTGTGCCAAGAAGCATCATGCTGTCGTAGAAATAGCAAGTAGATCTAAGGATTGGTTGTTGCTGTCAAACTACTGGGGATCTCTCTCTCTCTCATCAAACAAGGATGTTTCTTGTCTTTCCCCTACTTTCTTGGGGGTTGAAATGAATGAGGTTGCTGATTCTTGTTGTGTGAATCATGGGTCATGAGTGAGTAGTGGTTGTTATATATATGTATATGGGCTGAGAGAGATGGGTATGGAGAGGAGACATGAGTGGCGATGCTAGTGGGAACTAATGAAGTTCCTCGTGCTTGCAAAAGGGTTAAGTTTGACCAAATGGCGTGTTGTGTACATTAGGATAGTTTTCGATTAAAGCCTTGTTAACCGGCACTCAGAAACCACCATGCTAGGGGTTCATGTTCATGGCCTAGTGGCTAGTATGAAATGGGAATTTGTGAAGGACATATCCCACTGGCCCCATTTCCGTTTATGAATAGGAAGACCCTCAAAGTTCCTAACTGAAATGAGCAAGCATTTCCAGATATTGATGTGAACCTGACTTCTTAGAGAAGACTGAATCTGAATACTCGATCGACAGAGCAACACCGTGTCGCTCGCCATAGTAGCATTTCCTGCCCTGAACGGGATGAGCCTTTGGCGAAGACTTGAAGTTGACCTGACGTGAAGCTAAGGCCAGCATGTCCTCACATATCACTCACCTACAAACTCCAGAGACGCCGTACGAGACTTAAGTCTCCAAACTTTACCAGGTCAAGTCCAGATATTCCTCAGCTCAGTGCTACAAATTCGTGTTCACATGACAAATGTATCGCACAATGTCACCCGTTGTCATGAACTATCAGATGCTGGAAACGACTTCTTGTGGATTCATGACTTGTTCTGTAGACTGAAGACCCAATGTTCAGAACCATGTACAAATGAGGGTTACATGCTTGGTATATGGCATTCTGATGCGCGTTTATTGAAAGGATGAAGCAAATGTTTCACACTCTTCTCGAACATGATTTTTGCACTTAAAACCCCACCCAACCCATGTTAATCTGATTAGCAAAGTTAATGGTGGGAGGGTTTAAGTGCAAAACACCCTGAACGTTGAATTTAGATCGATCGTGCGGTTTTGATTGGAGTTTCCATAGTTTTCACACGAAACTGGTTTCCATAAAATACGTTGCCCAGTTGGATACCATGCTTTCGGTCTCTTTGATGCAAAACACGCTTCGGCGTGATCGCACAAAAAACACACACACACACACACACACGCTTTCGGTCTCCTTTGACAAACCCGTCGCCTGCCCAGATTGAAGGCCCTCCTTGATGCCTTCCTTTGCTTGACCACCTCTTGTTGCCGGTAGTAGGGAAGCGAGGCCATGAGATGACGATAAGGCATGATTTAGTTTGTGCAGCGATTAAAAAAAAACAGAACAGCAGAAAAAATAATAAATTTGAAAGGGCGGTCAAGGTATTTTCTGAAAGTGGTGCTGGTGCGTATATCTAGCACTGAACTAATGATGCTTCGGAGAAGCTTCCTGGCGACAACAGAGTAAAACGGGATCAAAGTGTCAAGGAATCAATCATCACACTGTACACTTCCACATCATTCACAAGTCGTGCAAAGAAGGGCACAAGGAATGTTTCTATAGGACATACCTATACTTAATTAGGACCTGATTAGTCCCAAATCCTCGTTTTAATTGTTTATGTTCGAGCCTCTTCTACATGATGCTTGATTTTTCTCCTATCGCTTCTCATCTCTCCTTTAAATTCTTTTTTTTGAGGTGAAAGGGTAACACAGTCTTTGACCAACCTTACCCCTCCGCACCCCCTCCCCCGCGGCCCCCCCCCCGAGATCCGATTGACGCCAGGAGAAAAAATTCGAATTCACGAAGCCGGCCCTTGCGCCGCGCCGGAGCCTCGCCCTCGCCGTTGCGCCGCCACGCCCTCCCCAACCCGCCGCTCCTCCTCCTCCTTCCAGCCCTCCTCCGTGCGCCGCCACGCCCTTGCCCTCGTCGTTGCGCCGCGGAGGTGCCGACTCCAACCCGCCGCTCCGCCTCTCCCTCGCCCTCGACCCTGCCGGTCCTCCTCCCTTCCTCACCCGTGGTACGCCACCATCTCGCCCTCGCCCTCACAGTCAGTCGCCGGTGCCCGCCGGCCGCTGGCGTCGAGCACCCGACCGTCCCCGTCCCTGCTCGCCGACGACGAGCAGCCGTCCCTGCCCGCTGGCCTCCCCGTCCCTGCCCGCCGGCGACGAGCACCCTGCACCCGTCCCTGCTCGCCGGCGGACTGCCCTCGACGTCGTGCGGCGGGGCTGCCTCAGCCGGAGCGCCGCCCCCAGCGCGAGGACAAGGTGGTCGCCTTAGCCTCCGGTGCGTCTCCGCCGGTGGCCCTGATCCCTGAACTCCGCCTGAAGGTGAGGAACCTGCTCGGGGCTTGGTTTGATTCTCTAGATACCTTGAACACCAGCACCGTTTGGTGAGCATATCCACGGTCCTTTTGTTGGTGCATCAAATCTGCATGGTTGATTTCTAGATGCTGCCCATGGGTCTGCTGTGTTGAAGTTCAAACTCAATAGGAGGGATTCTTTGATTTTCTTTGGATTTCTAGGCATATCCCTGTAAAATAAATCTGAGATAACTATGTGTGTGACTTCTGCATAGAATAGATGTATTGTGCTAAAGTGAATTGCAGTGCAGGATATTGTTTGGATTTTGTGCATCTCAATTGTTGAATTTCCCAAACAACAGGTCATTATTACGATTTTGTGCAGATTATTTTTAGTTCACAGCTAGTAATCTTTGCTGAATATTCACTTGAGGCTTCGTTCTGACTACAACTAGCAATATCTGATATGCTTACTATCTGTACTGCTAACTGATAGGGGTGTGTTTCAAACCAAAGTCTGCTACTTGATATGCAGTAATATCCAGATGGCAACTCATATAAACACTAGTGTATGATAAGTTACTGATGGTTACTTTTTTACATGTGAACACTAGTGCTAACTGATAGTGCTAACTGATGGTTACTTTTTTACATGTGAACACTAGTGCTAACTGATGCTAACTCATTGGCTCCCACATTATTTCAGCCTGCTTACTGCTGCCACTGCTAGTCATCTCGCTGTACATACCCTCATTTTGGTGTTATAGTGTTATATCATGCTTTGTGATGGCCTTAAGGAATATCAAGGACCCTTCTAGTTTTTCTAAAAATTTATACAGATTTTGATCTTATTCTCTGAAGTCTGGACTATGAATGAGCAAATATTTTTTCTGGCATAGCTGACCAGCACCTTTACCAGACTACATTACACGGGGAAAAAAAACAAGGCCATTAGAGATCTGACATTATCATTAGAAATTTCAGCGATGCTGTCAGTATCAAGCTTCATAATCTGTACTAGCTTTTTTACTCAATGAAGCTATAATAATATAAGGTATGAGGCAATTTCTTGAATTCCTTGAATTAGTCAAATCTTTTTGCCAATTCAGGTTAATGCTTAAGGCTGAGAGCACTGAACAAGAGCATATTAATTAGGTGTTTTCGCTGTAAAGGGTCTCTGAATTCATTCTTGTCTGTAGCATGGGAACTCCTGAACTGGGGTGCATTGCTTAATCTAATGAACATTATGTCATACCATTTCTACATGCTTAGCTATTTCTGTCTGTTTATTAAGGCATCAAGTTCGCATATACCTGTTGTTTCACTTGTCAGGAAAAAAAAAAGGAGCTTTTGGTCTGATAAATATACCTGTGATGAACAAATTATTGCATGCTTGCAGACATGTTTTTCTGAACTCAGCTTGCAGACATGTTTTTGAGAAATATAAGAGAGTGGAGGTAAGCTAAGTGTAATGTTTATGAAAGCTGAAAACTCGCTGTCTGTGAGGCATGGCTAATGTTCCTCATCATTTGTAGGAAACAATGCTCCCTGAGGATGTGCCAGACATATGATTTGCCAAAGGTAAATAAACTGGTCCAGAGTTCATGAACTCAAGCACTTTGAATTTGTAATCTGACCGCTCAAACAGCTGACTGTACAGTTCTTTCATTTGCTGCCAATATGTTAGTTCCCCTATTTAAAACTACCAAGGTCATGTTGTTTTATGGCTAGTTGCAACCCTCTTGGTCGCTGGTTCCCATGGTGAAAGCTCTTTATGGCTGCTATTTGTTGTGTTTTTGTCACCATTATTATGGTTCTCATGATCATGAACTTTGTGGAACTTCTTGTGGCATTGCAGAGTTGGGTGATGCTGCAACCTTCTCATGATCATGAACTTTGTGGAACTTCTTGTGGCTTGCCAATCCTTCGCTGGATGTGAAGACCTTGCTACAGAGCTTGCAGTCGTGGGTTTCTGTCACCTTCACGACATGTGAAAGACCGATGAACTTGAGCTTCACATCGAAATGTGGCTCTCTGGCATCATAGCATAGCAAAAGGAGCTGGACTGCAACAAATGTCGATAAGAAAATCAGTTTACTCAATATATTGTGTTATGTCAGTAGCCATGTTTCAAACAATGAGAGATAACAGCGTCAGCTTTCCATTCAAACCATAGAATAAAATTTGGTGAAATCTGAAGCCAATCTACTATCGTATAAGCAGTGTCAAAGGTCCTGACATGGTTATGCTACCTCTAAATATTTAAAGTTGGACACATGGATTACAAATCAACCTCCTGAATCATAAAGAGACACATGGATTAAGTTTCTGGTATGACAGTGCATGGGAGAAAACAGAGAGCAAACTATAAGGTACTGAAGCAACCAAAAATAAGATCGAGCTTGTCAGTACATAACACAACACTAAACTGCAATGGTAGTAGTTCCCCATTACTAACAGAAAACTAGGTGCTTAATCATTTTACTGGTTCACCCCATGACTCCAGGGACTAGTGACAACTGTATCGCTTAACAAGGATATATACACAATCAAGCAGCATATACTTTTCGATTCAAATATCTCAATCTTAATAATAACAAGTTCTGTTTGCTTAATTATGAGCTTGCATGTGGCTGTGTCAGCCATACAGAAATGGGTCATGATTTTGTAAAATAAATCACTAATAACACACTTCAACCATATGAACAATATGCACGAATTTTAGAAACTATTGTGTGATATTGGGTCACATACCAAAGCTGGAAACTTCATTAGGGAATCAAATACGTATCGACCAACCAGACAAGGCTTTGTTTACCGCGCAACTTTCTTCTTGACACCTACATAGCATGCATAATTAGCCATATACTATAGATATGATATTTAAGAACCAACAAGAGAGAGCATACGTTTGTCTAGCAGATCCTTATCCAACTTCGAGAATCATTTATTAGAATTCTCAAACTTACGCACATGATACAAAACAGAGTGAGAAAACTTATGGAGCATTACATCACTGTCATTCCATGATTCGTAGATTCAGGCATTTGCTCGAACAGTGGCGTGCATGTGTGGTTGCTCGTACTCCGGCACAGCTACGCCCTTGGAACATCCGGAGAGTGTCGTCCCATTCCCCAGCCCGCCATGGAGGTGGCCGCCGCCTTCATCCGCCGGAGTTGGGTCTTTGCCCGCGCGGAATGCCGCTTGCGAATGAAGATGGAGGAGCACGCGTCGTCCGTGTGGAAGTGGGGAGGGGGGGGGGGATTCGGCACTCACCGGTCAAGCACGGGGCGCAGGCGGAGGGTGCCTCGCCGGAGCCGGGCGTCGGGCGAGCTCTTGTTCGGTGTGGAGACGGTCGGGCGAAGCGGCGGCGGCGGGCGTGCCTCCCGCACTCGCCATCTCGCGTCGTGGTGCCGGTGCCGGAGTGGCGCCCAGCAGGCGGAGGAGGCGGCGACGGCTGGCACGCGACGACGGCACACGACCCGGCCGCACCCCGGCCCCGTCGGCGCGCGGCGGCGCTGGGCAACATGGCGGCGCCCGGGCGGCGGAAGAAGGCCAGTTGCCGAGTCCGGGTGCCGCACGGCCGGATCCGGCCCCTCCGGCGACGGGAAGGACCAGCCGATCAGCCGCGGGGCGGCGATCCACAAACCACTCGTGGAATTACAAGAACGAATTTATGAACCCTAGAACCACGAACCGTAAAACGACCGAGGAGTTGTTGATTTTTTTAATCCAACTAACTATAGACACGTTTATGAAGTTATGAAGTTACCGTTTTTGTCCTTGATCAAAAAAAAAAAAAAATTACGAATGCAATTACGGTCTAGTGCTAATCCCCACGTTGGTGGGAGGCAATGGAAGGCAATTTTTTGCTCTTATGGCCCATGTCATAGACACAACGACAGGAGGCAATTTTTGCCTCCGTGTTTTTGCCTCCTGTTGCCTCCTACCTTTGTAACCGTCGGATCGGCCGCTCTCGATCGATTTGAACCATTGAATTTTTCCCCAATTATTATAGAAAATTTCTTATGTTCAACCCATTTAAACATAGAAAAGCAACCCACATCAACACCAGATCCATGAAAAACACAGTTTGAGATTACACCAAACTAAAACATAGAAGCAGAAGTCACACCTGAAATAAAAAAAAAAAAAAATAGGAACTCATATCTCATGATTTTAGCATTTCACAGCCAAAATGCCACTGGATCCTTATAGAGGGTACCAATTTTTGCTTCATGAGGCAGGCTGTAGCGATGAACCTTGGAGTTTTTAAGCTTCAGGTCTCCTTTGGTGTTATAACTGAGGGAGAAGGTCTTCAAACGATACATACAACGACCACCTTGAGGCCCACCTCCCATAAAACAAAATTCATCAGCCCCTGGCGGCACAAACCTCGTGAGCTCCTCCTCAAGCTCCTGATCAGTCAGTCTGTTACCAATGGAGACACACTCCACAAGGCAGAATTTGCCCGGGCACATGTGTACACGGGTGGCACTTACATGCTGCCCCTCAGCTGCTTGGTTCTTGTTGTACACCTTCACCTTGGCGCACTTGACAGGGGAAGTAGGGTGCAATACCACGCCAGTGTTGAGGCCAGTCGCGGTGCTGGCCATGGTGCAGCAATAGAGGTCAAGGGTCTCTGGGTCTTTGGAGAGACCGACAAAGCCCTCCAGGGAGCGGTCATAGTGTCCACGGCCGGTGAAGGGGAACATCCAATGACCACATTTTTTCCACACATACTCTTTGGCGTCGAAGATGAAGGTGACACCATTCTTGGTACTGACGAGGATGCATCCATCGGGTTGCAAGCCGTAGGAGGAGACATCCCAAATCGAGAACGGAGGACGAGCCAGTCTTTGCCACTTCCATGGTTCCCATGGTCGTCCACTACATTCTTCTTGCCACTCCCATGGTTGTCCACTACATTCTTCTTGCCACTCCCATGGTTGTCCACTACTACATTCCGGCTTACGTTGGATTTCAAATTTGTCAATATCCAGAGCGAATAGCTTATCATCACTGACGGGGATGTAGATTGGAACAACCGGAGCGTGTGGTTGAGGTTCGAAGCTGATGGTGCGATCCTGGACGTTGATAGTTGGGACGCCCCTGAAGGAATCAGCAACATATTGGGCTGGATGCATCATAATGATCTTGGGGCCAAAGGCTGACGTGAATAACCAAGGAAACCCACGCGGAGCTGGGATGCGCATCAAAACTGGCGGCACCGGCAGCTTAGCGCCTTTGCCTGGGCAGCAGCACTTCAGTAAGGCGGGCTGCTCAGAGCCGGGTTTGCATGAGTGGGACAAGCTCACCTCGCGGATAGAGTATCCAGAGTTCCAGTCATCAAACACAAGGTATAGGTGCTGCTTTTGATCCTGAGACGTACTCTCCTCCGACATCCTCGGACTCGTAGATCTGGTACGTTCCTGCGATACGAATTCGATGAAGAATCAATCGATTTTGTCAAATAACAGTAGAAATCAGTCAGGCCCAATCGTCCTACTGCAACTCAACCAACAAGTACCCAAATCTTAATCGAGGGAATCGATTGCCAAATAATCTTAATCGAGGGAATCGATTGAGATCCAACCTTTAAAAAACTACCATTGAAAGATTGAAGTGTAGAAAACTACCATTGAAATGTTGCTCCGTTATTGATTTCTACCAATCTGTTAACTTGCCGTTGATTCACAAAACAAGCTCGTAAAAAAAAACGCAGGACTTGCAGCAAGTCTGCCATCGGTGATTTGTGTAGTACCAATCTGGTCTCCTTCTCGTTTTTTGAATCTGTGGCCTCCATCTTGTACATCGGGGTTTGTTTCCATCTCTGTGGATCAAGAGCGCCCGGCGCAGCTGGAGCTGTACACCTCGGAGAGGCGCCGCGCCGCCGGCAGCGGCCGCCCCGAACGGCGTGGCGGTGCTTGCTTCTTTGGGCTCGTGGGCGGTATGCCCCCGGCCGAGGAGCTCCACGATGACCCCTGCGCACCCACGGCGTTCGGCACAAGGTCGGCGCTCGGAGCTCTTGATCCACTTCTTAATGGATGCCACACGCTTTCCGGACATTCCTGCCGCTCCAAGCACGGTCCTTTGGTCGGCGCCCGGCTAATGGCCGGCGGCCACAGCCATCTGCGAAGCCGCATCTACGCTCTGCCATTGCGCGCCCATGTGAGGAGCCTTCACCGTTCGCCCAGGGCTCTGCACGAGCTTCTCCCCTTCCATGGCTGCATATTGATAGCTGGAGGTTGAAGATGAAGGCGACGGGTGGAGCCCACATGTCATAGAGAAGATTTTTGGACAGCCAACTCCAGCTAACGAGAGTTCACGGTAATGGTAGAAATCAACCACCACGGAGCAACCTTTCAATGGTATTTTTCTACACTTCAATCTTTCAATGGTACTTTTCTAAAGGTTGAATCTTTTAATGGTAGTGATCTAATTCTCCCATCGTGGGAATCGCAGGAACGTACCTATACAGGTCGAAGATGGTGCGGCGGTTCGCGAAAACCGTTATTAACCTATAAGGAAAAAGTCCACATTCCCTCCCCTAACTATCACCAAAGTTCACTTTTCCTCTCTCAACTCAAAACCCAGGGTCAAATCGCCTCCCTCAACTTTCCAAACCATGCAAATTACCTCCCTCGGCGGTTTTAAAAGGCGGATTTGGTACAGTAACGGCGGTTTGCTACAGTGCCAGCGGGTTTGCTGCAGTAACAGTAACTTTGCCTTTTCTTTTTTTAAAATTCGGTTGAATCTTTGAAAAATCATATTAAATCACAGAAAAATCATAAAATAAAAAATCCAATTTTGTTGGACTCCACATGATTAGATCTACACAGTGACTATATAATATGATATGCTTTAGTACAAAGTTTTTTTTTACGAATGTTTTGTCTTTTTCTTTTATATTTTTTGGCTAAATCTTTAAAAAATCATAGTAAATCATAGAAAAATCATAAAATAGAAAATCTAATTTTGTTAGACTCCACATGCGTATGTCTACACAGTGAATATATAATATGGTATGCTTTAGTACAAAATTTTTGTTGTAGCTTTAGATCTATGCTTTTGTGTAATTAATTGAAATAATTCGTAGCGTCAACTTCTATAATTATTTTGTTGGACTAAAGCATACCATACTATATATTCAATGTGTAGATCTACTCATGTGGAGTGTAACAAAAATTGAATTTTCTATTTTATGATTTTTCTACGATTTACTATGATTTTTCAAAGATTCACCAAATAAATAAATAAATAAGATAAAACCTTCGTAGCAAAAAAAAACTTTATACTAAAGCATATCATATTATATATTCAATGTGTAGATCTAATCATGTGGAGTCTAACAAAATTAGATTTTTATTTTATGATTTTTCTATGATTTACTATGATTTTTCAAAGATTCAACCGGATTTTTTAAAAAGAAAAAGGCAAAGTTACTGTTAGCAAACCCGCTGTCACTGTAGCAAACCGTGGTTACTGTAGCAAATCCGCCTTCAAAACCGCCGAGGGAGGTAATTTGCATGGTTTGGAAAGTTGAGGGCGCGATTTGGCCCGGTTTTGAGTTGAGGGAGGAAAAGTGAAAAGAGATGATACGGGAGGGAAAGTGACTTTTTCCAACCTATAATGCCAATGGTGATGGTTCCGTTAATCATGGGCCGGTGCCGGAACTGATGGCTCATGGGCCGTGCCGAACCGCAACCGCCTCCTCGGCCGTGATGATGCATGGCCCACGATAAGGGCGCTGCAACCGGTCCCAGGGCAGCCGGGTGCGGCCGCCACCACGGGAGGCGTAGAGGCGCAGTCACCAGCTATTAGCGAGGCGGCGTGGCATAGGCCAGGGCAATTGCACGCAGCCGCCGCCCGTGTGCTGCATCGACTGCTATTTCGTGCAGTGAATTGTCCATGTCAACATTCATCTACAAAACAACAGTCATGAGCGCGCACCGAGATGCTTGACGAAATATGAAATGAAATGGCAGCAAGCTGAGTTTGCTGTTACCAGGGACAATATTTTGCTGAGGCCAGCATGTCCTCACATATCACTCACCTGCAAACTCAAGAGACCCCGTACGAGACTTAAGTCTCCAACTCCAAGCTTTACCAGGTCAAGTCCAGATATTCCTCCGCTCAGTGCTACAAATTCATGTTCACATGACAAATGTATCGCACTATGTCACCCGTTGTCACGAACTATCAGATGCAGAAAACGACTTGTGGATTCATGATTTTTTTTTTTTTTTTTTGAAATGAAAGGCAGGAGCTCTGCCGCTCATGGATTCATGACTTGTTCTATAGACTGAAGTCCCAATGTTCAGAACCATGTACAGATGAGGGTTACATGCTTGGTATATGGCATTCTGATGCGCGTTTATTAAAAGGATGAAGCAAATGTTTCACACTGTCTCTCCTCGAACATGATTTAGTCACAAGTTGAAGCATGGTGGAAGGGATGGCCGGATTGGGGTGGCTGAAATGCATCAGTTGGATACCATGCTTTCGGTCTCCTTGATGAACCCATCACCTGTCCAGTCCTTGTCTGATTGAAGGCCCTTCTTGATGGCCTTCCTCTGCTTGATCGCCTCTTGTTGCCGGTGAACCAAATCTGTGTGCGTCGTGAAGTACGGAAGCGAGGCCCTGAGACGATGAGAAGACAGGTTTTAGTCTGTGATTCTGATTTGACAAAAAAAAAAGTAGAAATAAAGCATGTTTGTCTTAATAAATTTGTAAAGGGGCAGCCCAGGTTATTTTCTTTAGAGTAAATTTCACTGGCGGTCCCCGAACTTGTCCTGAGATCTCATCCCGGTCCCTATACTTTCAAATTGCATATTTAGCTCCCCTAAACTTGTTACGAGTTCTCATCCGGATCCCTGTACTTTTAAATTACATATTTAACTCCGTAAACTTGTTTCACCTTCTCATCTAGGTCCCGAACTCAATGCTACTTGCATGCTACTGTTGCTGGAGTGTATGATTGTGCAGTGTAGCATCTAATTTTCGAGGCGTTAAGCCTTGCCACCAGTCCAGCTTGCCGTGCGAGATTCGTGAGGTTGACACTTGTGCAAAGTTTTGTGCCCCCAGTGAATTCACGTTTTGTTTACTTCATGTGAGGCTGTGACCAATATGTTGAAAAGTTGATCTACTAAATAAAATGAAATTTGTACATTTCTAGTCTATCAGCCTCATGTGAGGCTCGCGCTCTTCCCCGCTCCCGCAGCAATGGAGACGCCGCAGCGCATGCAGCAGCTCCGCACGCCAATGGACCTGCTGGCGTCCCTCGCGTCGAGCTTCTTCTCGCCGCTGTTGTCGTCGTCGCAGCAGCAGGGCTCCACGTTCCTGGTCCTGCCGCTCCCCCGTCGCGTAGGCACCGTGAACCGGGACGGAGCTAGCCGGGCACGCGGTGCGGACGGGGATGCGGTGGACGGCCCTGCACCGACGCGCGCCACGCCGTGCACTCCAGCGGAGGCCCTGCACCGATGCGCCACGCCGTGTCTGCGCGCTTCGCCTCGCCTCGCCGAGCTCCTCCTTTCCCCAAGCCTGCAACCGCCGGCAGCTTCTCTCATGTCGCCGCCACGCACCACCTCGTCACTGAGCCGGTCTGTCGAATTTGTACTCAGCTCTTCAAATTTCAATTGTGTCACAAACCTTTTACCTTCCATCTCCAGTGTCTGCTCAGAATTGCATGCATCACCGATTCACCACTATCCTCAATGGGTGATGAAGTATCGAAGGAAACAGGAATTAGTTGATCAGTTACACGTCCATTTACTCAATTAATTCATGTGCAGTGTTCTTGTTCAAGCACGCCAACAGTAGCATGCACCCAGCAACAGTAGCATGCAGTTTGGGACCTAGATGAGAAGGTGAAACAAGTTTAGGGAGTTAAATATGTGATTTAAAAGTACCGGGACCTGGATAAGAACTCAGAACAAGTTTAAGGAGCTAAATATGCAATTTGAAAGTACAGGGACCGGGATGAGATCTTGGGACAAGTTCGGGGACCGCCAGTGAAATTTACTCTTTTGTTTAAGTGGTCGCGTATCTAGCACTGAAGTAATGATGCTTCTGAGAAGCTTCATGGACACAACAGAGTAAAACGAGGTCAAAGTGTCAAGTAATCAATCATCACACTGTAAACAAGACTTTGTTCCACTTCCACATCATTCACACAGAGTAGGGCCAGGCGTGCAAAGAAGGGCACAAGGAATGTTTCTATAGGACGCATACTTAATTAGGACATTACCAAGTCCTCATTTAATCATTATGTTCAACCCATGTACACCGCATCATTTTCTCTTTCTGGAAAGAAGTCTTTTCTCAGACTTGCGCGTCTTCGTCAGAGAACTCACCTAGTCACCTTCCACTTGGTAATAACATGTGGCCACAAAAGATTACAAATGAAAGAAAAGAATCATAGCCAACAGTCATTTTGGCTTTTCTAGATACATACTTCACCTGTTTCAAATTATAAGATCTTTTGACTTTTCTAGTTACATTGATTTTTTAGACATAGTGTATATCGTCCCATAGCAAAAGCTATGTATCTAGAAAAGCAAAAACATCTTATCATTTGGATTGGAAGTTACTATGTGCTAGCAAAATATATCATATATGTACCTAGAAAAAAGCAAACGATCTATAATTTGGAATGGAATATTAGGGAAGGCCCTGAGATCTCATGTTAATGGTTTGCTGGCAAAGCTTATTATGTTTCTATGCTTCAGTAATGAAATGGTCGTTGGAATATCAGGGCAAAGATTTGAACTTTGAAAGGTAGGAGTAACATAGAAGATGTATTGCAGAGTAAAATTCCTCAAGTTGGTTTTAAATGCCATATCAAACACTGCAATCATGGTAGGGGAGTAGTTGCATACCCTCGAAACTCTTCGATTGATGAAAAGTTGTGCTCTCTCATGAAATCCTGTAACTCTGCACAAAGTTTCTTCACAAGGGGATAACCATGTATCATCACACCAGTACATACCTGTGAGAGTTAAGCTTGTTAGTCATGGTTAGACAATTTCCAAGAAATGCATGGCGATAACTGTGAAAGTGATAGGAAAAACAATACAACCCAGCACAACTTATATGCTAAACAATGACATGAGTATGCACAGTAAAAGGCCTCACTATATGGCTTCCCGTATTAATTAGCAAATGCGCTGTTTATCTTTTAAAGCTCACCTGTACTGTATTAGCACCAAGAAGAATAAACTCAGCAGCATCATTGCCAGTCTCCACACCACCAATGGCAGAGAGAGACTATCCATCAGCAAATTCTTCTTTCATCATCCTCGCTATCTGCATGACTTTAGCAAGAGCTATAGGGTGCACAGCTCTCGCAGAATAGCCCCCAGGTGTAGAATACCTGCAAAACACAATCATGTTTCAACTTTGTAACAGATAAATGGACATGTTACAAATAACTCAGAGAATCAATCTAACCCTTCCACGCAAGGCTCCGGGCGCAGTGTTTTGAGATTAATCCCCATTACGCTCATAATTGTGTTAATTGCAGCAACTCCTTCACATCCAGACTTAAGCGATATTCTTGCAGGCTGCAAAAATGTCAAGTCAATATGAGGGAAATGAAATCTAAAATTGAGAAGAAAAAAAAAAGAAGGAAAAGAAAAATCTTACTCAGAAGTCTAATGCAAAAATAGCACATTACAATTCATTAAAGTACTACAGTACTATTGGGAATAGAGATAGTAATGGGCCCCCGACTCCCTACAGGGACTTCCCTAACAGAGGATGGGGATAGGGACAGGGCCAATTTAGTCCCAACAAGGATTGAAATAGGGAAAAATCAGCCCCCCTTGGGTTTATTGGGGACAGGGACGGGGAACCGCCCCTGCCAGTTTCCCACCAATAGCTCAACACATAGCCTTGTATAAATAGAAACTAAACTCTAAACTAGATGTCTCTTGTAATATGAAATCTTGCTTGTTCACTTTATTTGACACTATGGATTCACTTTTCCTCTTCAAATTCTGCATTTTGTAACGGGGATGGGGATGGAGATGGGGATGGGGAGCTATCCCCGACAGGGAGTTCCCCATTGACATCCTAACTGGGAAACCAGTAAGCCTATTGATGTGAAATTTGTATTCAATTCAATAATTAATACTTCTTCCATCCCAAATTGTAAGTTGTTTGACTTTTTCAGCATCCAAAGACACCTAAATGTCATGTCAAAGCAGCAGTAATTAGCCACAATGTTGAGTGAGTAAAGGAACCTATTTGGGAAAAGTGATGACTACCCAGGTCTAATGCATAGTGGAACCAACAAAGTTAAAGTCACTACTGAGAAGGTCCAGTCCAGAACTGCAGACTCTTAGATACGTATTTACTTGTATCTACTGACGATACAAACGCTCATCTGAAAAACTGGGCCATCCAACTCTTATCAGCAGATCAACAACTTAGCACTAGGACAAGTGAGGTTTGCCAATAATGTACAAATGGTCAAACAGGGAAACAAAAACTAAGCCACTAGGACAAGCTATAACGTAGAGGACAAGTGATCGACATTACTAGTCCAGTGCGGTAAAAATGAACAAAATATTTCCACTGTAGCCAATCCTCCTATGATGTGCAGAGATCAGTTTCTTAAACAGTCAAATTGTCGTCAATCTTACTTGGTTACCCACATAGGATCCGTCCCGAAACCAATGAAAGCAACGTGATCATCATGTTGATTCCAATATTCGACTTCACGAACCAAATAAGCTGCTTGTTGGACATCAACGTAAGACCTAGTAGTTCTCAACAACCTCAAATCGGTCCCCTCCCCCCGGCCCCACAGCATCTTCTAAGTTCCAACCCAAATCTGAATCATGAGACCGAAAGGCAATGGCGTCAACTACTTACGCGATCGAAGTGAATTAACACTCACAGATCGTACACAAGTGCACCGTAACGACGACGGATTCATCAGATAGAGAGAAGAAAAAATGGGTGCCAACTTTATGGCGCAACACATAACCAAGACACCGGTAAGGGGCGAGGAGGAGCCAGAGCGACTCACAGTCTTGGCGATGACGCCGCCCCAGCCCTCGTCGAAGGCGCGCTTCATGACGGTGTAGTTGGTGCCCGGTGGCCCCGACCCGATCACGAACGGGTTGGGCATCTGCAGCCCGTTCACGCGCACCGAGAGGTCCGCTCGCCGGCGGCGGACGCGGAAGCCGTGGCGCGGACGTACGTCACGCGCTGCCGCCCCGGGAGCCGGCGATGCTGCAACGGCGAGGCGGCGGCCGCCGCCGCCGTCGAGGCGCGAAGCGTCAGCGACTCCATGGTGCGGTGGTTTTGTTTTTTGTGAGGGGTTCCTCTGTTTCGATAAGAATCTGTGGGAGTATCACGGATGAGGAAGAAAGGCACGCCCGTTTTTATAAAGTGTGTTTGGAATTTGCACGTACCAGAACTTTACCGTAACTGTACAAACTATCCAATTATGATGAAAATAGTTTTTTGTTTTTTAACAACATAAAAAAATATAGTTTATTAAATTGAACTACCCAGCTAAATGCAAGGAGATCCAAACAGTAACCCATCTATTAAAAAGTTATTACTAGCTTGGTTGCATGGATCCAAACATGTTATTTTATCGTGACTCAGCCTACCGTGTCATGTCAGAACAAACAGATACTACTGAGTAGTGTCTCGCCAGAACACTTTTTGTATGGACGAAACCATAATAAATCATACGAAGAAGAGTGGCAACTAGTAGCATCTTTTTTTAATAAAAATAGAGAGATAATACTAGCCTTGTTCTCATGGACTTTTATAGAATTTTTATGGATCGGTCACAATTTAAACCGGTTCTTGATATCAACTTGCACAAACATGTGTAAGTTTGGTACAAAAAAAGTGCAAGTTCATTAAGCATAGCGGCTAGAAAAATATTTCACCCGGCCTAAACACACGAGCGTTGATTATTTAGGCTCGGTGGTACCACTATGGCAACTTTTTCTAGTTGGTGTCACGATACACATTGACACGCATCCAGCTGATCTTTTTGGTGGACACACGCTACTGATCTGCTGAGAGTTCCTAACTCTGTAGTCTGTACTCTGTAGAGGATAATCACGAGTTGGTGACATTGCAATTTGAAATGGAAAAAGGTAGCTTGATTTGGCAAGTAAAGAAATGCGGCCGCCGTGTGGATCAAAAAGACGTTAACAGCAACAAGGATTCTCCACACCGTAGTTGTTAACCTCGCTTTTGTGAGGCAAGCTTAGCCCTGGACACCAAAAACCGAGAACCGAAACCCGAACCGGAAAATATCGAGAACCGAACCGAAAAATACCGAACCGAAAAAATTTGGTTCTCGGTTCTCAAGAACCGAAGAACCGGGGTAAATTCGGTTCTGGGCCTCGAACCGACCCCGAACTAGTACCGAATTCAGGTCAAGCCCAACAAAGTGCGGCGAGTCATAAAGCCCAACACAGCCCAACAACTTGTTGGAATAGAAACCCCAGCTTCCCTTTCCCAATTCCCCGATCCCGACCCCACCACCACACTGCGACCGTCGCGAACCCCGCGGCGCTCCGATGTCCGACTCCGCCGCTCTGCCGCCCGTCAGCCGCCCAGATCCGCCACCGCTGCTCCGCCCCGCGTCCACTACCGGCCGGCCGCCGCGCTCTCCCGCCAGCGGCCAAACTGCGCCGCCGCCAGACGCCCGCGCGACCAACGCGCCGCGCCTGGTAGCCGCCGCTCCGGGCTCCTCGCTCGCCAAGCCCTCGCCTCGTCTTCCCCTTCACTTTCGTCCCCACGCGGCGGCGGCTGCTACGCCCGCCCGTCGCTCCCGGCGCTCTCCCGCTAAGGTCGCGAGGAAAGTTGGTGCCGATGGTGTTCGGTTTTGTTCGGTATTTACCGAAACCGAACCGAAAAATACCGATACCGAATACCCTCGGTACCGGTGAATCTTGAGGAACCGATCGGTACCCACTTCTTCAGGAACCTAACTAGGTCGAATACCGAAGTTACCGAACCGATCGGTTCGGTAATACCAACGCCCAGAGTGAAAGCTGATTAGAATAGTTCTGGTGTGACGTGTGATGTGATCGAGCACGCCCAAAACAGGGTGATGCTGATAGAGGCCGGTGGGCGGCGGCCTCGTTGTCCTGCGCTGGCGCCCCCGTTCCAAACAACGCTCGACGGCGAGAGGAATCTCCCGTTCTCCCCTCTCATCTGTCGCTTGTTCCCGGCAGGATCTGTGCCGGAGCTGGTCGAAACTACGTGCAAAACGAGCAAATTTCCGTTTGTACATTTGCAGATGCAGCAGAGCTGCAGAAGCACAAGGTATCATCTTTCCAAGATGGCTCGGCATTCGGCAAGCAGACTAAAGCCTAAACCAAAGCATGCAAAACGGTGAATATGCGTCATGCAAAACGGTGGACATGCGTCACGTGACAGATATGCCGAAGATCCGATCGTCGGTGGAGGATAAGGTGGGGAACGAACGAGCAACTTTCAGATAAGCTGACAACTAGAGCGGCGAAACCAAACACGATACAAGATCCAATCAGCATGCGAGTACCAGTATACTGATTGGTGTGCGCAAATCCATAGGAGTCGTGTGGAACAGACTTATACGCAACCAAAACTGAGTACAGCATCCACAAACAAAGGAAAACACACCTTCCTGGAAACATCCACCTAGAGCTAGAGGCGTCTCATGATCTACCTACCAGTTCAGTACCAAAACGTACCAGGAGCACACTTTCATATTGCAACGGCCCAAGATAGGACTTCTATCCTGGACGTCCGCATAATGATGTCGGACCACATCTAGTCTCCTTAGCTGGAAGGCTTCATAATTCATTGCGGCTTTCTCCCAGTTCAATCACCCTGTCTCATGTGCTGCTAATGTTCTACAAATTGCCAGCTCAATTAGTTCTATTTCCAGCTCTAAATAACAAGAATCAGTGGCGCAGCTCACTGACGCTTCAGTCACGCTTCGCCATCTTTGAAATGTATGTTCTGCCAAAGTGTACAGCGCAATAAGATGCCGCAGTGATAATGAGCCCAGCAAGAAGAATAAGCCAATCGTAAGCTGAATCTTGCACTGCGTAGACCCTGAGGCCAATAGTGTTCCAGTAGCTTTCAGTCCACACAGGATCTGCAGCGCCCATTGGATCTGACGAGTTTGCTGGAAGAACGTGCCATGCACTGTCCTCAAATTTCACCCGAGTTGAATAAGCAGGAACATACCTGGGAAGTGATGTGTTGCAATAATCATTAGGTCTCAAGGGGGAGAAAAGGTGAATATACAATGTCAACCTTTTGCAGAACATGGATTCAATAAATTATTTCTTCAGCAGCAGCTGAATATAATAAAAGCAACAAAAAAAAAGTTGCATAAGCATAACTAGTAAACACAGGTTACCTGGTTGTAGATACAACACATCTACCTCCACCCTCCACCTCTGCCCCAACACATACTTCACTGTCATCACCACACTTTCCAGTACATGAGCTTTTTTATTGCCCATTAGATTAGAAGTTCTGTCTGCAAAGAAGTTCCATACAAACCGAGACGTGTCATCTGCGTATGAAGGAAACTGTGTGCCAGAAGGGTCATCCAGAAAAACACCAACATAATGACTTGAGCAGGAATTGCTTGGAGAAATGAATCTTTTCACAAGGCCACAAGAAAGACCAGGATTGCAAGTAAGCAGACACCCAATGAGTTCTTCGACCAACGAAACATTCACTTTTATAGTGTTTAATGTTATGAGATCGACAGCTGAGTCATCACTAGCAAGAATATACAGCAACCTGGCAACCAAAGCAGCAGCTGCAGCTATTGACAAGGAATTGATGTTTACTGCAGAAAAAAAAGGATACGCCACATGCTAGCAGATGGATTTTCAAGAGCAATGTCGTCAGATTTATGCATTATCTTACCAGGGTTATCCAGATAGCTATGATAAAATCTGTTGGAGAAGTGGGAGTCAAAATCCTCCAACACAACTCCAGGAGTTGATGTATTCTACATTCATTAATTGACAACAGATCATGAGCAAAAAGTCTTCAAATAATGCATATCAAGAAAAAAAAAAATAATGTTATGGATGTTCAACAGAGAAAAATAAGTTCCTCAAGAGAAGGAAGCAACTATGAATCACATATATTTAGTAATCAAAAGTGATTTTACCTTCCTTATGAATGACATTAACGAAGATGGTGGGACACCAGGATTTGATGAAGCTGCTTGTTTTACTTTAACATTATCAGAACCAAGTGACTTCGCTGGCGCTTTGCAGTGCATCTAATATTTTCTTTGAAGTTGATGAATCCTGTACAAGCATAGGATAATATAATAAACAGGAAAGAATGGTGTCTACTATAAGCACCATTTTTATTGCAATTTTAATCATGGAAACATGCATGACCGTTATTTGGAGAGTGTGCTTTATGCCTTCAGTGAAGAAAGGAATAAAATTAGTCTGGTAGATCTCTTCATGTATGTATCTTCATAGCATGATATACTGAAACATGTTTGTATAGAAATTTGAGGGGGAAAAGGTTACTGAAACATGTTTGTATAAAAATTTGAGGGGGGGAAAGGTTCTTTTCTTCATAATCAATCAATCAATCAAAGGGAGCGCAACCAAAATTAACTGTATAGATGTCCCATAGACACCACAAAAGTTCAGTAAATGTTTATTCAGTTATTGATTAGCAAATTCTTTAAAATGTGAACTGCCTGCCAGTGCAGTGCAATATCAATAATAACTACTTCCTCTGTTCCAAATTGTAAGTTGTTTCTGGCTTTTTTAGATACATAGTACTAAAAAGTATGTATGTATCTAGAAAAAAACCAAACCTACTTCTAATAATTCAGAACAAATACAATCTCCATGGTCAAAATTAGCCAGCTCAGATATCACTGTTTAAAGAAAATGGTATGGTTGTTTTAAAATATAACAATGTACTAGCACTAAGAAATCATGAAAATATATTTGAATGCAATATTCTAACTGCACCATGTGGTGATCAGCTATTCCAGCTCTTACAATTACAGTGCACTTCCGAAAATCCTTACCCCTTCAGCATGCACATAAAAACGATGGATATTCCTCAAGTATAGCCTTGCCAACAGAACCAATCTCCACTACCTAAATATGTTCAAAGAGAGTTCAGATAACACAAGTGAGGTTGGGAATGTTCAAACAGATATGTATATCTCTTGCGATTCAAAGCTATCAGTAAAATTCCAAAAGAGTATTCATTACAATAGGTAGACATAAACTCTGCAGAAAACAAATATCATAACACAGGACCAAAAAAGTGCTGAAAACAAAGCCTTTATATATGTTTGGAAAATGATCAACAATAGTCTGAGGCTGCCACTGCCTGTATTAACTTGTCTGGCACTCACCTGATCAATCATTAAGCTGCTAATTCCATTCACAGAAGCAGCACCTTCATCTAATTCCTGTAAGAATTTCCGACTACCAAGATAACCCCATGCCTCACCATTAAAAAACAGCAAACACAAGCTGTATGAAAAACAGAGAAAACGTCAGGAAGAAGATGTTGCTTGAGGAACCAATCACTTTCGTAATTTCAGTGAGAGTGATACGAAGAACAACATTAGATGTACCATTCCATGTGTAAGCTAAGGTATAAGAACATTAACAAAGATACCAGTAGCTTGGACCTCACAACAAGTATAATAGAAGAAAAGATAAATTGGTGGATACGATTTGCAGGATACCTGCTCTAAGCAAGAGAGAAAAGAATAACCAGCATTACTTGGAAGCAACTAGCAAACAAAATCTCAGTGGTCATATATACCTGTTTCTTAAGGCTGCTTAGATCATTAACGTGAGAAAGGGCATCAACAGCAGTGAGCAAGGCAATCAATCCCTGTGAAACAACTCAAGAAATTATTTATCTAGCACAAATAAATAATATGAATAGGATAATCGCAAACCGTTAGCAAACTAGCTACTTACAGATATGGGAGAATCTGAACCAAGACTACGGTCCCTAAAAAAAATCCATGCAGAGTCTTGGGATGCAATAGCCAATATTAAAGGTTTCTGATGCTCTGTAGATCCATTTTTAACTGGCGGTAATGAAGCCCATACACTGCCCTTCAAACGTGAGGATTAAAACAATGATATAACATATAAAAACTAAATATAAAGATATGACACTCTGCATGTACATAGAGTAGTTTGACAGACAATTTTGAACTTTACTGTATTAGTGTGTAGTGTATACATGATTATGCAACTTGCAAAGTACCTCTACGGGTAAAACACACACCTGTGTCCTCCTAAGGGCAAGCATGATTGTTCTTTGAGGCAGGATGCTGAATCATGTGTTTGGGATTTGGTTGTCTGAAGTTCATGTCAATTAGAAGAAGAATAGTCCCAATGAAAGGTCATGCTTCTGTTGTCAATACAAAATAATAAGGACTAACAAAGAATCCAAACCTGCATAATAAGGTCGAATTCTGCAACATTTGCTCTATATCCATTGCCAGTCTTCTCATTTTTTTCTGAAATCTTTTATCGACATACATCATCAATATATAAACAGGGCTTTGAAAATAAAAAGGCATGCAGCAAAGAAGACAGAAAACTACCTTTTGAAGAGTCTTTGTACTCTCTTCTGAAAGTAGAAATACAGGGAAGTTATATTTGTTCCACATGATACCCGATCCCTACAAGATAACAGAATAACTGAGGCACATTCAACAGAAGATTTAACTTTTACATTGCAGGGAAGCAGCATGTTTGACTCTTGATAGGGTGGCTGGCGACACCAGTGTAACCAACCCTGTTACTTACAGCAGGATTCCAATAATGGCTGCGATTTGAGTAGGGTGCGAAATCATCTTGTGGAAATTTTCTATCAGGTGACAGCTCTATATAGCAATAAACAGTACATTCTTAGGGATCAGGCAAAAATATGCAAATGACACACAAGAAAATAGAGATCCTAGTCTAGAACACTGACCTTGTAAGTCATTGTTGACACCATTTGACTGAATCAATACGCCAGACACCTTCTGGTGAAGTTCTGGATCATTGGATACCCTGGATAATAGCACCCAGATATTATTACCATCTCTTAACATCCCAAATGCTATATGACTTTAGAAGGCAGAGAGGCAAACTTCAACACCTCATGTTTCATAAGCACATACAAACTCAAAAGCATGCAAATAACTTCAGTTGTGCTTACATGTACCTCAGAAAGAAATCTGACATCTGATCTAAGGGAAGGAGAATAGTGGATGGTTGAATCAATTGATCACTGCTTTTTCTGAATCTTACAATTGGTGCGATGACCTTTTCACTTCCAGGGTCTGACAGCATAAAAGTCATTTCAATAACCAGTTACTCTTAATGAGGGAGGTCAGCTTTAGTAATGGCATACGTAAGTGTAGAGTGGAGACTCACTAGAACAGCCAATTTCACCAGAAAGATTCAGCAGCCTCACACAAGGGAAGCTTTCAATGTTTAGGTACATTGCCTTCACAAGGTCTGGAACTGATTCCAACGTGGCACCATCTCCTATCAAATGAAATGGCAATAGCAACATCCAGTTACCGTAGAATATGTGTGTATAGAGAAATATGAAGAGCTATAGAACAGCCATATGCCCAAGCATGTCACTCTCCCAGGTACTGAGAAGTAGGTAAAAATACACCAAAACCATAACTAACCCCTGGTTTGCTCTCAATTTTAACAACAGAACTCACACCGATTACAATCCTAAACTGTAGTCGAACAGTGTCAACAATCAGGTGAAGAGCCAGCTAGGCTTTGCTAGCTTCCAATCTCAAATACCAGCACAGCAAGGGAGTTTGCCAAAGCTTTAGAGCTAACTAGGTCTGCTAATCTACTACCCAATTCACATGGAAGTCGTATTGTCACCTACAAAAACTTAAGGCCCATAAGATTTACCCTAGAATTTCGGCATCGCATAACAGAGTAAGCAACGGAAGCAAGCCATCGTCTCGATTCGACTGAGCAATTTCCGCCCAAACAACTAGATTAGGCGATGATTTTAGCGGACCAACTCACCGGGAACGGCGGGCGCGAGCACGGCGATGGCGAGGCAGATGGCCGCCGCGACGAGAGACGCCGCGAAGCCGGCCGCCATGGCCGAGCCGAGCGAGGGGCCTGCGATCTAGAGGAGTGGGTGACTTGCGGAGTGGAGGTGGAGGACCGGAGGCAGGCAGGGGCTGCTGTTCGTTTTCGTCGACCGGAACGAGAAGGTCAGAAAAGGAGGGTCACAGTCGTGGGCCTTGCGACGTGAGGCGAAGAGCGGTGGGCCGTATGAGTTAGTGGGCCAATGAAACAATAAAGCCCATGTCAGGAGGAGGCCCCGCGGTTTCGCTGCGCCGCTGCCCCCTGGTCTATTCGTTCTCACCCGCGTGCTCTACTAGGCTACCGCCGCAGCCGCAGCCGCCCTACCCCCGGTCTTCGTCGGGCCCTTCTCCGGCAACGAGCATCCAGCAAAGCAGGTATGCGCGTCTTTCTCCTCCCTTCCTGCTGAACGAAACTGCGCGGCTCTCAAAACCTAAACCTACCTTCTCTTCCCTTCCCGCTGTGCGTCACCGAGCAGCACTCGAAGACTAATCCATTTGGCTATTTGTAACTGGACCTGATCTAATTGCAAGTGTATACGTGAATTATGTCTACTAATTTCTATTTTTTCAATATATATACACCTTTGACATTTACTGGTCCGCCCCTGATCTCAGGCCGCCTATGCTCGTGTCGTCCGCCGTCCCTTGTGTGTGAGCTTTGCTTGAGACTGGAGCCTTTCCAGCTAAAGCATGGAAGATAGTAACGCCCTGATTTTGCCCTGCAAAAGGAAGAACAAGGCGCAAGGGAAAGGCAAGGTAATGTCAGCTTGACTTGGAGCCCGGTTTATTGGTTTTCCTTCACAGCTTCACTGCACCCAATGTTAGGATTGCATATGTGAACTCTGACACCACTAAATTTGCAGGATGGCAAGAAAGCCAAGAAGGAAGACCCAAAGATGAGCAAGACAAAGCTGAAAAAGCTACAAAAATTGGAGGTGTGCCCACTAGCATTCCAATTGGTACTCTTTTTCCCCCCTGTTATTAGGCATTTACAGCTATGTTGTTTTGGTTGCGTCCAGGAGGAAAAGAAAAAGAAGCTTCTACAAGCTAAAAGCATCGAGGTTTTGCAGTATGTGCCCCTTCACTTATTCTGTTGCAAATGATGAATGTTTAGTTATTTATCATGCTAGCCTTTCTGTTGCCACTATACAACAATGATCCCATTTGATAGGAAGCACAAGATCTCAGAGGATGCATATTCACTGCTTCATTCTTCAGGGACTATTGGTCAAGTATGGCAGATGAACCCTACCACACTCAGGATTTTAGTTATTTTCTTAATATAGTGCATTTGCTCAAAGAGCTCTATTATACTGCAGGCTGAGACTTTGAAAGAAAAACGGAGGCGTGCTATGCAGTTCTCAAAGGCTGGTCTGGATGTTCCTGAAGAACTCTCACTATTCAAGAAAAACGGCGATACGAAAGTTCCTGAAAACAGTGATGTTGTGGAGCAAGTTTCCCCATCAAAGTTTGTTAAGCCAGCACCAATTGTGGATTCTGGCAGACAATATAATAATGAAATGAAGAAAGATCCAGTGAAAGCTATCGGATGCCAACCGGTTATGGATTTTGGAGCTGGCATTCCAGAGCAAAACAATGACAAGCCTAGTGATGATGCTCATATGTTGACAAATCAGAAAATTCCAAGTTGTTCTGGAGCAGAATTAGATTTGCAGGTCATTTGTCTCATCCAAACTATATATTTATCTCATTTTCTTCATGCTCATCAATGTTTAGATTATTCAAAAGAAACTAGTTTCACCTATCCTTAGTCCTTACCTGGTGCTAGATCAGAACCTGCTTTACTTATTTGAATATACTTAATTGTTGGAGTTATTCCTTTTTTTTGGTAGGGTAAAGAACTAGGAGCTGGGGAACATGCTGTACAGGAGTGCATTAATCCTCCAATTGTTGTACCTGTGTCAAGACCACATGAGGTTGACAAGGCAAGGAGGGATCTCCCAATAATAATGATGGAGCAGGAAATAATGGAAGCTATCTATGAAAATTCTGTAGTAATTCTGTCTGGAGAGACTGGCTGCGGTAAAACTACTCAGGTTCCCCAGGTCAGTATGTGTACACACATGGTGCTTCTTGAACGTGTATTCAAGCTAAGACTTTTGGTATTGTATGCTTATGTTAACTGTCCAATTGTAGCCAAATCTGTCATTGTTCCTGATACTTAATGTGTTGTACAGTTCCTGTATGAAGCTGGCTTTGGCACTAGTGATCGAACTGATAGAAAAGGGATGATTGGTATCACCCAACCACGACGTGTAGCTGTTCTTGCCACAGCTAGGAGGGTTTCCTATGAGTTAGGACTTAAGCTGGGAAGAGAAGTTGGTTTTCAAGTTAGGCATGATAGAAAGGTAGGGAGTGAATGCTCCATCAAGTTCATGACAGATGGTATTTTGCTGCGAGAAATCCAGGTAGTTTATCGATCTACTTATCCCATTTGCTTCTACCAGTCTATATATCTATCTATTAATTAATTAATTAATTATTAAATGCATTTTTCTTTACTCAAGTTTTTTTTTCATCCTTGGTCACTTGTGCTTAAAGGAAAGCCTCTAACTAAGAAATAAATTGCAGTGATTTGTTTGCAGCCTTTGAGATTTTAACTGCAGTGTACTGTAAACTTATCATATCTACTGGTCCACATAAAATGTTATAACAATGTTTATTCATGCTGTCAGCAGTTTACTATGTTTTTTTTTTCCCTCAAAAAAAGCAGTGTACTATGTCAGTCAGTTGGATGATCCATGATTGTGTGATCACAGCAATGATTCTCCCATAACTTATGTATAAACTATAAAGTGATCGGACATTCAGAAATGTATATGTGAAAATTTTTCTGTTCTTTCCGTTGAATAGGTAACATATAATCTAATCCTGTGCATCATCATCTGATTTAGTAACCTTTTGCAGGGTGATTTTCTGTTGAAGCACTATTCGGTGATCATATTGGATGAGGCACATGAAAGGAGCTTGAACACAGATATACTCATTGGGATGCTTTCTAGAATTATAAGGATTCGCAAGGTTTGAACTAAAACTTTATTAGTTTATATAGATGAAATGAAAGATATCCATTGCTAACCTTTGCCACTTGGCAGGATTTGTATGCAAAGCAGCAGGAAAAAAATACGATCTGGATTTAAGATCAAACCAGAGGATAAGATCAGTCAGTTAAAGGTGGTGCTCATGAGTGCTACTCTGCAGTTGAAGGACTTTATTTCAAATAGAAGGTTGTTTGATGTGATCCCACCAGCTGTTAAGGTACCTGTGCGGCAGTTTCCAGTGACAGTTCACTTCTCAAAGAGGACACATGATGATTATTTAGGGATGGCTTATAAAAAAGGTTATGTCAATCCATAAGAGGCTCCCGCAGGTGGAATACTCGTATTTGTTACTGGACAGCGAGAAGTAGATTACTTGTGTAAGAAATTGCGAAGAGCATCCAAGGTGCAGACTGCTAAGAATCCTGAGAAAACTGATGGTGACGATAATAGTCCGTGCCCAGAAGTAGATGAAAAGGAAATTTTTGAAGCATATGATATTGATAGAAATAAATCTGAGCACCAATATGACATGTTTTCCTCGTATGATGACGATGGTATGAATGCTGAGCCAAATATTGATTCTTCTGACAATGAAACAGAGAGTGAAGTGGATACTGAAACCGATGATGAAGACTCTCTTACTATTGAAACTACAGAAGAGGATGTTCCAGTGTTAGCATTTTTGAAAGATGCTGAGAGGTCATCTGCGTTGAAGGCGTCATTTGGAGCTCTATTGGGAATATCAAGTGTGCTGGAAAGTGTTGAGAAATCAAGTGATGCTAAAGGTGAAGAAAAGACCAGTCCGTCAGTTAGTTGTTCTAGTAAATGCACAGAACATAAGCCTGTTTCGCATGGTCGACTTAGTGTCTTGCCACTTTATGCAATGTTACCAGCTTCACAACAGCTTCAAGTGTTTCAAGATATCCAAGAGGGCTTAAAGATTAGTTGTGGTGGCAACAAATGTTGCAGAAACCTCTCTAACAATTCCAGGCATAAAATATGTTGTTGATACTGGAAAAGAAAAGGTTAAGAATTATGATCATGCTACTGGGATGTCAAGTTATGAAATCCAATGGATAAGCAAGGCGTCAGCATCCCAGCGTGCTGGAAGAGCCGGAAGAACAGGTCCTGGGCACTGTTACCGTCTTTACTCAGCTGCAGCATACGGTAAAGACGATTTATTCCCTGAATTCGCTGAACCTGAGATTAAGAAAAATTCCAGTGGAAGGCGTTGTACTGATGCTCAAGTTCATGTCTATTGATAAGGTACCAAGTTTAAAGTTGCTATTTCTTTTATCTGATAATAATCTTTTCTTAACCTTTCTTGAGCTAATCTGATACGTATGATGAATTTCAGGTTGAGAACTTTCCTTTCCCTACACCTCCAAACAAGGAAAGTTTGGTTGAGGCTGAGCGTTGCCTAAAGACATTGGAAGCACTTTATAGTGATGGAAAACTTACACCAATGGGAAAGGCTATGGCACAGTACCCCATGAGCCCAAGACATTCTCGTCTTCTTCTGACAGTGATTAAGAATTTGAAGAGCCAGCAAGGCTTTCCTAGATCTAACTTCATATTAGGATATGCTGCAGCTGCTGCATCAGCTTTGAGTTTTACGAATCCTTTTCTCAAGCAATTGGATGAATCTGATACTAATGGTGAATCAGAAGAAAATACTAATACAGAATCTAATGATCCAAGGGAGAGGAAGAGACAGAAGAAGCTCAAGGCTGTGGCTAGAGAGGCACGGGAAAAACTTTCTAACCCTAGCAGTGATGCTTTAACCATTGCTCATGCCCTACAGGCCTTTGAGTTGTCAGAAAACCCTGTGGAATTCTGCAGAGCCAATTCACTTCATCTTAAAACAATGGAAGAGATGTCAAAATTGAGAAAGCAGCTTCTCCGGTTAATATGTCACCATAGCAAAGTTTGTGGGGAGTTTGCTTGGGATTCAGGTGATTCTGATGATGTTGAACAGGCCTGGAGGAATGAGCCCAGTAAAAAACATTGCAATTGAGTGAAGAGGAACTTCTTGGGCAAGGAATTTGTGCTGGATGGGCTGATAGAGTTGCAAGGAGGATTCACACCTATTCCAAATCATCAGATGATCGAAAAGGTTCGAGCTGTTCGTTATCAGTCTTGTGCACTTGATGATACAATATATATGCACCGATCATCATCTGTTGCCCAAGTTGCCCCAGAGCTTGTAGTTTACTCGAGCTGCTTAATACAAAGAGGTTATACATGCATGGTGTAACTACTGTAAAGCCAGGGTGGCTTTTTAAAGTATGCTAGTTCTCTCTGCACCTTCTCTGCGCCATTGGAAGATCCGAAACCTTATTATGACCCAATGAATGACCAAATCTACTGTTACGTTAGTCCGATCTTTTCTCGACATAATTGGCAGCTCCCATTGCATAGTTTACCTATCAAAGATAACACAAGACGACTGCAAGTATTTGCATGTGCATTGCTTAAAGGGGATGTTCTGCCATGTCTACGAGATGTTAAAGATTTCCTGGCACTTTCACCATCTGTTGTGTTTGGGGCCTGCCAGCCAACGAAGAGTAGGAGATCTTCTTAACAGGATGAAGATCGGTTCAAAACTAGTTGACAGCCGTGCAGCACTGAGAGATGTATGGAATGTTGATCCAGGTTTTCTATCCTGAGGTCAAGGTGTGGTACCAGGATAAATTCCATAGCCAATTTGACTTAATATGGGAGCAGATGCACCAGCAGGCTCTCCTTGAGGGGCACAAGCTTTTCCCTAAGAGGTCCAAGAAAGTTAAAGGTTAGTCCAAAGGTTTTGGTGCAGATGGTTCACTGACAGAAGTGTTTTTGTGTTGTGACATCTTTTACAAGATCAGCATAGTAACATTTGGTTAGGTTATGAGGACTGTAAGTGTACAACATAGTTGGATAATGCAGTTTAGCCAATAATATGCATAATCCAGCAGTTTTGTCTAGACATTTTTGCCTTGATCTGAATTTGTTTCGTTGCATCTCCGTTCTAATGTACTTTGTGCCTTCAAGCAATCTTCACCCTTCCACCTGTGTCAAAAAATGATTTCTGATCCAACCATTTTGCTCAAAACCTGATGGATGATTGACTTCGAGTGAGGGTCAGGTGTAGGATACGCCAGAAACAAACGGAAATGGTTGTGCCCAGATTGATTATCATTTTTTTCTTTAGCATCTGTAGTATCCGATTCCAGGGGAAAAACAGAGAGTTGGAGAGTATGATATATAGTACCAAATTTGTGGATAATGAGATACAATTGTAACAGTAAAACATTTTATCTGCAGTTCGCTTGTCGGCTCTGAGTTTTGACATTGGATGACAATCATGGGCAAACAAAAAGTATCCGTCCGACATGGTTGCATCAACTTTGGCCTGCATGTAAAATTGTATTCCAGCGAGATTCGATTGCATCAACTTTGGCCTGCATGTAAAATTGTATTCCAGGTTCCAGCAAGATTCGATTGCCTCTCAACGGCACCTTTACAAGCGACTGCAATGCAACACTAGCAGTCATGGTTGAACATGTTTTAGTTTTTTTTTTTTCATTGCCAATGCAATTGGCATTAGACAAACTAACTGCATCTCGTGCAGCGTCGTTTAGTGTCGCATCAAAACTTTTACTGCCATCACACATGCTTCAACCTGTAGAGTTTGCTTTTTCATTCGTTTTTACGTTAGCATATTCGATAGACCATGCAGTACTGCAAGCTTCTTATGAAATGAAACATCTTAGAAAACGAGAAACACATAACACCTGAGATACCTGCTCATTTGCTCAAAATCATCTGCAGAAACAAAAACCACAGCACAGGCACTAGAAGCACTAGTAGTAGTTCGAGACAGGATGTATAAACATCACGGCGTAAGAAGTGCAAGAAAAGATGCTACGACGACACAAACAAAACAAGCAGCAGGCAGGGGTAACTAGAACAGACGACCCAGATAAAAGTTTGGGCCGTCGAGAGCCGATTGTCACCGCACAGTGACCAGACACATCCCACCCACCTACTTCCCCTGCTCCGCGCCATCATCACCTCCTTCCCGGGCGGCGCCGGGCGCACGCGGTGGCCGCCGGAGTTGGCCGGCGCGCCGATCAGCGTGGAGATGAGGCCCAGCACGCCGCGAACGATCCCCTTCAGCACCGACCCTCTCTTGGGGATGTAGCGCGGATGTGCTCCCGGTCCTGGAGTCGGCTGTTAGAAAAAACGGATCACTAGCATGGCATCTAGACGGGTAACAACCATAGAAACAAGATAACAATCCTAGAAACACTAGCAGCTACTTGATCTACTAGAAAAGGTAAAGAACAGAGGGGATTCAAGGTGAGTTACCGACCATCGGAACTCTTGGCGGGCACGGCGGAGCTGGATCCGGCAGCGGCGGTGGCAGTGGTGTTGGAGTCCCCATCGGTCTTCTCTGCCTCGTGGCAGCGACGGTCGGTGGGTGGAGGGGAGTCGGTGCAGTGACGACGGCGGCGCGTGGGAGGAGCTTCCGTCACTGGCCGCGCACCCTCTGTAGATCGGATTAGGGTTTGTAGGTGGGGGTGACTGGCGGCCGTCAGAACTCGTGAACTACGCCCGCCCCCCACCTCTCTTTTATATTACAAGCGCCGTGTGACGAGCCTCCAACAATAGATGGGTTGGGCGCCCGTCGGCGCGCGGGTCAAGGCCGAGTTGGTCCGTTGCCCAACTCGGGATTGAGATCATTCAACATCGGCTTCTTGCTGCCGTCGCCGCCGCCGTCCGCCGCGCGCCCACCTCCAGGACTCATGGCGTTGGCTGCCTTGGAGAGCAGCGGGCTGAAGCTGAGCTGAGGTGGGGAGCGCGAGCAAGCACGGAGAGTGAGGTTGCGGTTGGTGTCGTGCGTGGTCATTTTATAGATAGCACTGCACTACTACCGCTGCTCTAGCTCCTGCCTGCGGACGGTGTGGCGTGCGCGCCGAGGATGCCCAATGAGGCCGAACCGGCAACGAGCGAAAGGAGGGAGAAAATGGCGAGAACTGCAGCGGAAGTGGCGCGCGATGGCGACGGGTGGGAACGGACGGATTCGCCTGATCGGGGAAGTCTGGCTGGCCTGGCACCTGGGGCGGTGAAGTGCCAACTGCCAAGTGGTGGTGAACTGAGTTGAGCTGAGCTACTGGCTGGCCAACTGGGAGTGTTGGTGAGTGACTGAGTGGAAGCTTCTTTTACCTGCGTGGGTGCGGTGCGGCGATGCTCCGTCAGTTCTTGGAGGGATTTGGGACGGAGCGAGGGGAAGTTGCAGGAAAGGAGCGGCGGGCTGCCGGCCAGGCGCGCCGCCACCTGTCCCCTCTGGGTCTCCGCCGTGGGGAAAAGCTCGCCGCACGGGGGCCCTCCTCCCTCGGGATTGCGGCGGCAACAGGTGCGTGCCTGCCGCGCACCCTTCTGTCCACCACCTCCGAGCCGTTTCGCTGCCCGAGGCGACGCCCGGCTCTACTGCCATGGCCATGGCCTCCTCGCGCCCAAAATAGCAGCGAGGACGAGTCGTGGAACCGGAGCGAGTTGCGAGGCCGCCCCTGACGCTTGCATTCGGCAACCGGCAACCGCAACAGCAGAAGGATCGAGGTATGTTGTACCTTTATCTTTCCTTACACCAGCTCTCCGTGAATCAAGCATGAATGAACGCGCTCTACTGCCGTGGCCATGGCCTCCCTCGCGCCCAAAAAATAGCAGTCGCCAGCATGAGTGTGGGGTGGTGAGCGATTTGCCGGGGGCATGCAGCGTGGTGGCTAGAGAACGCGCGGTGGTGATTTTGCTCGACAGGAAAATAGCAGTCCCCTAAACTTGCTGCCCGAGCTCACACCATGCTACCATGCAGTCCAGTTGTTCGATGAAACGGTTGAAAGGAGGTAACTTACCAACTCTAGGAAAGGGGTGAGTCTACTCAAGTCAAACCAGCTAACCAAACACCCTCAAACATAGCCAGGCTTAAACAGTTTTGGGTTTGTCAAGAAAAGTGCGACACTTAGATTGTTTAAAGTACACCAGCAACTGGCCATGTCGTGGTACATCATATCTTAAAACATTTTTGTGGGTAGTCACCATGCCGTAGTGCGCGGATTCCATCAGTGTATTTATATGTATGGATGATGTATATGTTTCTATAATATTCTTGCCATGGTTGCTTTGGTCAGGACGTTCATTTAGTAATGGTGTCTCTACAATTCTGTTTTGGAAAAAGTCTACATCACCCCTCAACCTCATGGGTGGTAGACTACATAACCCCCAACCTATAAAAACGGTCTAAATCACCTCCTAACTTTCAAAACAAACCAAATTACCCCAAAAGCAGTTTTAAAAATCATAGTAAATCACAGAAAAATCGTAAAATGAAAAAATCAAATTGTGTTAGACTCTAAATGAGTAGATTTATACAATGAACATATAATATGGTATGCTTTATTACATTTTTTTTTTACAGCTATGAGAAAAAAAAGAAATTTAAAGTGCAGCAAAAAAAAAAATGAACTAAAGTGTACCATATTATATGTTTATTGTGTAGATCTACTCATTCGAGTCTAATACAATTTGATTTTTCATTTTACGATTTTTCTGTGATTTACTATGATTTTTCAAAACTGCTTTAGTAGGGTAATTTAACCTTTTTTCGAAATTTCGGGGCCGATTTAGACCGTTTACAGGTTGGGGTTATGAAGCCTACCACCCATAGTTAAAGGGGTGATGTAGACTTTTTTCCGCTCTGTTTTTATGTGCTAATTTTGGGTTGACGCTAGACAAAGGACAGGGGTTTCAGTTGCCGTGCGTAGCTCCATTCATTTAGTAATGGTGTTTCTACAATTCTGTTTTTATGTGCTAATTTTGGGTTGACGCTAGACAAAGGACTGGGGTTTCAGTTGCCGTGCGTAGCTCCACTGACTCTGCATAACACTGTGTTGCCTCTTGCTGTCCTGTCAGGAAGCTGTAGCCTTTGGTCTTGTTTAGATGGCAAATTTTTTAGACCGAATGTCACATCGTCTGTTACACTATAAAGACGTTTTGTTTGTTAGTGGTAAATATCATCCTATCATGGAGTAACTAGACTCAAAAAAGAATCGTCTCGCAATGTACATCTAAACTGTGTAATTAGTTATTTTTTTATCTACATTTAATACCCTAAACATATATCTTTTTGGTGTATTTAATGTGATGTGATGGAGAGAAAGTGAGGAAAAAGTTAGAAAATTTTGCCAACTAAACGTGGCCTTACGTTCTGTCCGTCCTACTGACCATTCACCAATTCGTTGATCCAGGTGCTGCACATGTAGGATGATCTGTTTCAGGCATGAGAGTCACCATTTTACCATTAATTATTAGTGCAGTTTGGAAGTACACTGACCATTCATCCCGCAAGCACGCAGGCCCTTGTTTGCTACTAGAACTAGAAATGGAAGTACATTTGTTTTTTACTAAACAATGCTTCCTCCTTTGTCATTTTTTTTAGAAATATGTTTGTCAATTTTTTGTGTTTGTTTAAAATCAACGACCTATTCATGGGAGATTCTCCTGTGTATATGATTCGTTGCAGTGAAATCCTTAGAATTTGAGAAACCAATCATGACGAGAGCATATCATTACTTCGCTCTTTACCGGCTCATCTTTAAGGGTCAACATTTGTGAAGCAAGTGTCTATTATGTTGAATGTTATTCAACATCACTAAAGTGTTCTCTCGCAAAAAAAAAAACACTAAAATGTCCATATATTCTTTCATGCCCAAACCTATAGAATTATAGTTTATTTAGTTCAGGTTGTATTCCTATGTCCGCGGCATCGTCGAAAACCATCCGCATTGGCGTGACCGACAACCCAGCTGAATGATCCAAGGGTGAGGCGTGGTGCGACGGTGGCAAAGTGTCGGCTGCCGTAGGCGGGGTGGGCAGCCACCGCCAAGTTGTGTGGCCTCCACCTCCGCCAGTCGCGATCGGGCGGAACAACCCGGTTGTTCTCTTGTTCCAGAGAGAAGCACACATGCATTTTGTCCTTACCATAGACATGACTTGTCTCAGACGTGTTTATGATCGTATATAATACTCCCTCCGTCCCAAAATAAATGACGGTTTTGAGAAACGTGCCACTGTTACTATCTCAACTTTGACTCGATTGTAGAAAATACGTGCAACATTTATATCTTTAAATAAATTTGTTAAAAAACTAGATTCCAAGATCTATCTAATGGTACTCCCTCCGTCCCAAGCCGACCGACGTTTTTGACTTTTGAACTTCATCTTTGACCATCATATTCAAAATATTTATCCAAATCATAAAATAAAATAATCAATATTTAAGTATCTTCATTGATAAAATAAGTCGTAAAAAAGCAAATTATATTTGTATAAAAATTTGAATAAGACGAAGCATCGAATAAGATGGCACGAAAACCAGGGGTGACAAAGTCACTGGGATGGAGGGAGTACTATTTATGTATTACAAATGTTAATATATTTTTTTTATATAATTGTCGGCAAAGTGGAGAAAACTTTTTTGTCTCGGGAAGCGAACGACGTTTATTTTGAGACGGAGGGAGGAGGCAAATTCTCAGTCATGTTTTTTACAAGTCTGGTATGAAGGTTGGGAACTGAGCATAGCTCGGTTGGTGAGCTCTCCGGCTTGGGAAGCCACCGGTCATGGGTTCAAGTCCTCTCTGACGCATGATTTTCCACAAAAATCCCCTCGCCGCCCCGTGTGCCAAAGCATGGTGTGAAGCCCGACCCTTCTCACGGGTCTGTGGGGGGCTCTCATGTCGGGGGGCAGGGTTCGGGGGTTTTCCGGGATCTCGGTGGGAAGATCTTCTTCTTAAAGAAATACGGGTGGGGACATCGTCCCCGCCAGGTCCTTTTTTTTTTTTTTATGAAGGTTGAGGCTCATCTAAAATGAGCTAATCTGACGTAGCGTAGAGTGTTGTGTTTGCGTGTGTGTGTTTAGGGATAGGTGTACGTGTGTATTTGGGATGAAAACAATCCTAATCCTAACCAATAGTAATGTGTTTCACAATGCTCTATTTCCTTAATTTAAAAGGATAATTAAAAGAACATTGATCCTTAGAAAAGTAATCTTCTTCCTTTAAACACAGACGTCCACTGCACACAGGGTGGCGAGTCACCCCGGGCAAATTACCCGCTACCCATTGCCCGAACCCGAAATACCCTAACCCGACCCGAATTAGAGATACCCAAACCAAATTCGGATAGTGATTGTCATTACCCAAATTAGTTTGGGTAATTCGGTACCGGTAATTCGGTAATATCTCCCTGTACCGACTTACCCATTCTACCCGATCTAGAGAAAAGCCTAAAATTATAGCCCCAACTCTCATCTCCTACATTCATTATGGGCCATCAGTCCACCTAAAGCCTAAGCCAAACAGTCAACATGCATCCCGATCCAGCAGCATGCAACTTTCAATCCTCGTGATGCGCATGCATCCTAGTCCCAAGCGGCATGCAACCGCGTCCCTCTCCCTGTCTCACTCTCTCTCTGAATATCGGGTAGTTTGGGATACCCGAACCCGAACCCGAATTTGCGGGTACTGGTTGCGGGTAGTGAAATTTTTGGACCGACATTCCGGTAGCAAATTCTATTACCCGAACTTTTCAAAACCCGAACTACCCGACCGAACTTTGCGGGGTAACCCGAACGCCCAGGGTGAGTGGCGAGAAAAAGGCACCATATCCGATCAAGGGTCAACCCCCGAATGGAAACCTTTGCACGTCAGGAATGCAGGCAGGCATGTAACTCCGATCAGGACTGGACAACCACAACCTGGATAAGTGCTCTTAGAGCTCTCAGTAGTATTCGCGGGCGTATGCCGTTCTCTTCCTGCCTCCCTCTGAACTTCCACCACCGCCAGCTTACTCCGCCGCCCCCTGCCTCCTCCGGCGAGCTCGCCGGAGTCTGAGGTAGGGGGTCGATTTCCTCTCGCCCCTTTCCCCTCTTCTTCCCTCTTGTATGATTCCTAGCCAAATAAAAGTGATGTCAATCTTCTTCCTTTCCACTTCGGTTTGCCCAAAGATGGCAGCACCAACTGTGCCAATGGAGGGTGGAGGTGGTGGAGCAAGGCGTTGGAGTTCCAAGCATATGGCCAGCAAGGGTAGCATCAGCGGATTCTGCGTCGCGCTGGCGCTGGTTGTCGTCACGATGGCCAGTTCCTCGCTTGTGGCGGCGCCGGCTGGCACTTCATCCTCCATGCTCACCGGCGCTGCCTCCACCACCTACGAGCTCGTTGCGGATGCCGGTCTGCGGCCATCATGGGGCGGCTCTACATGTTCAACATCCTCCGGAGGCCGCGACGGCTGTGACGGCGGCGGATTCCGCGGGGTACAGAGCAAGCGCCGGGCGTTCCCCATGCAACAACAGGCCATGTTTGGCAGCTGGCGGTTTACGCCGGCGGACTATGAGGGAGCGAGCTGTTGCTTGCGGCGCCGTGCGTGGAGCTTGGGCTGGTGGCTCCGCATCAATTCCGTGGCTCGCCGGCGTCGACCGTCTACGACGACTCCATGCCTGCCCCGAGAGCGGGATACGCGATGGCTGGGCCCTTCCAGAACCGTCCTCCCTGCCTTTGCCACGTGGTAGGCCCTACTAATTTGACGTGCTCTACATGCATGTCCACATGCATTTGCCGTTGCTGTCCTGCTCCGCCACGAAGACCGTCAATGTGTCCCTGCAGAGCTTTGCATGCAGAAGCCTTGGGACACGTGGGTGGAGATTGGGCTGTGGTGTCCTTGGAGGAGTGGTCTTCTACTCCCAACCGGCAAGCCAACGCCGTTAATCATGGCCTCTGTGAGTCAAAATGTTTTCGGCGTATCGGCAAACATTCAAGGGACCCAGCCTCCGCCTCGACCTCTACAATGCAGCCTTTGATCATGCAATTCCTGCCTCCTACCGGCCATCAACTCATTCTGACATTGGCTCGACTACTTCGCCTTCCTCTGGGATTCGATCTGGAGCTCCATCTTCTATGTCCAAATGACACCTAACAACTTATCCTTCGTCGCCCAACGTGTCCGACCCCATATGCTCCGTCGACCGCCTGCAACCGACGCTATCGCGCGGTATTTCCATCCGGGTGTATCGCGTCAGCGACCCCCCGCCCACCGCGGCCGTATTAGTCATGAGGTCAGCGTCTCAGTTGTAGTTGTTGTGCTTATCCGTCGCTATAGTTGGCCATGTGGCCCGTGACCCGTGGCCTGTCGGTGGCCGGCAAGCGGCCCCGGCATTCGGCCGGCCCGGCCCGCACTTGTGCTGGCTGACGACCCGCGCTATCCGCTGCCTGGGCGGAGCCATGGGCGCTGCGGCCTGGGTTGCTCTGCGGCGATCCGTTGGCGCGCCGGCCGTTAGCGAAGCGGTCGTGCGAGGCGCTGAAAAGAAGTCAGCGCGAGCCGGCGGCGCGCGGCGGCGCAGCGCGGCGCGCTGAAGCGGCGAGCGCCGGAGCGGCGCCAGCGGTGTAACGCGGCGCGGCCCGGCGCAGCGCGCGGCGACAGCGAGCGCGCCAAGCTTGCGGCGGCCGCCGCGAAGAACGGCTGCCTTGCGAGTCGGCCGCGTCAGCGTGATTTTTTTTTGGTTAGCTTTTGTGGGCTGGCCGTGGCCCGTGGCGGCCAAATGGCCCACGGACCCGGCCATGGGCGGGCGCGCCCGAAGCCCGTAGGTGGCCCGCCCGTGCCCGCCGTAGCCCGCCCGGCCCCAGCAATGCGGCCGGTCGCGGCCTCGAAAGGGCCACGGGCGGTACCGGCCGCCCGTTGAACATCTATACTGGTCGCAGGACCAAGTTGTATTTCGGTCTGCTTTAGAGGACCTTTGTACCATCCGGCTGCTTAATATAATATGGTTGCTGTTGTCAAAAAAAAAAAAAACCCCCACAACCTGATGGGCATTCGATAGTTGGCAGGGTGCTTAATATAATATGGTTGCTGTTGTCAAAAAAAAAAAAACACAACCTGATGGGCATTCGATAGTTGGCAAGAACCCCACGCTACCCAGCAGTTCAGACCCAAGCTTCTTATCGCTGGTTCATGCATGTCTTGTATGTGAACGCCGATGGATTGGAGCTGGCCCAAGAGGCCAACTTGGACGAAGCAGAGCATGCATTGCAGGGGTGCCGCCCGGGCACGCACACGTGCATTGCTTTGCAAACGTTTGGTGCGTGACTAGGATATGCCGCATGCTCGCTATCTGCCGCTGCTGAACACACTCCAAGCGCAGGGCAGGACCAGCTAGCTCCGAGTGGAGTTGAAGTTATAAAAATGAGGTGTTTGGCTATTAGCTCCAAACACGACATGCAACACAGTTTAATGACACATAGGCCCACCTCGTCAGTCGCACATCTCACAACATCAGCAGCAAACGTGGAGAGGCGATGGAGACTGACGACGGCGGGAAGAAAAGAGTCATGGAGGCGGTCCTCGAGCTCCCTGAGCGGCGCGTGTGCCCTGTGTTGCCACCGGCGACAGTTCTCGAGGAGGTGGGAGCTCGACCGCATGGATCGAAGGGACGCGTGGAGACCTAGTGCTAGAGGGAAGGACGTGTGGATATCTCGTCGGCCGGAAGAGGCCCGCGGGCGACGGCGGGTCGGCCGCCATGCCATCACCTCCGCCTCGCGAAGCACGCGGCGCCGCCGCGCCGAAGCTCACGCGATGCCGCCCCAGCCAAGGTCTAGGGTTAGGGTAGCGGTGGCCGGCGATTTGGGAAGAGCCAGGGAGTGGAGGCGCGGGGAGGGAGGGCGGTGGCCGGCGATTTGGCGGCTTCGGAGAGGGACCGATGGCGGCGGGGAAGGGACCAATTGCGGGCGGGCGGTCCCTATCGCGACAGCGCGAGGACGCGGACGAGGCGTCGGGAGGACGGGGTCATTGTGCAGAAATAGAAAAGAAAACGTTTTTTTTGTAATGGATGACATTGCGGGTAATTTTCATAGAACTCCATGTCTAGGTCTATTTTGCTGAGGTAGAGGTGCTTCAAAACTCCACCCATATTTGTACTACAAATCTAGAGTTTTGGAGCTCCATGGAGTTGGGTTCCGGCTCGAGCCATGCCAAACACCCAAAGGAGGGCGAATGACGAGCGAGATAGGGTCAGAGCGGCGGGGCCACATGTTGGCGCAAATTTTTACAGAGGGAGGGGTGGAGATCGCACGGCTGGGCGGCATGGAGCGGACACAATTTTTTCCGCACGAAGTTTTGTCCTTTTTCATCCTTTATTTATAGTTAAAATAAAGAAGTAAAGAATAGCGTTTTTTCGATTAAACGAATTGTAACGACGTATCTTAAAAGTTAGAAAATTGTAATGGCCTATTTCCAAATAGGGTGTGTTTAGATCATCAAAATTTGGTGCAAAAAAATCCTCAGTAGCATGTCACATCCGACAATCGCAAAGACGTTTCGCTTTGTTAGTGGTAAATATTATCCTATCACGGCGTAATTAGCTCAAAAAATCGCCTCAAGAACGTATATCTAAACTGTGCAATTAGTTTATTTTTTTACCTATATTTAAGACTTTCGATACACGCTGCCGGCGTTGTGATGTGATGGGAAATCTTCTTTTCGCGTAGTGAAATTTGGTGCAAAATTTTGGACTCTAAACGGGGCCATAACCAAAGATATGGAGGGCTCACCGCCGCCGATAAGATGCAAGCAGGCCAGTACAACCCTTGATGCACCTTGGCCCACCTAACCCTAGCAGCACTGCAAATTTATTCATCTGAATGCGTCTCAACTCGCCAACCGCCGCCGCCGCCGCCTCCTCCTCCTCCTCCTCTTTCTCTCTCTCGGCCAGCGACGGCCGGGCGATCTCGTAAGGAGGATTGCCGCGCCGCCCTGCTTCGCGCCTTCTAAGGCCGGAACCAGGTACTGCATCACCTTCCCTTCCTCTCGTGTGACTTCAGGCACCTTAAACCCTAGATCTGTTTTCTTGAGGTGGATCAGGCGAACGCCGAAATCCAGTTTTGTGCCCAAAACTCTTGTGGTATGAGGCTGTAGTGGTGTTCTTTTTTCTTGGTCGTGTACTCTTTGTCTTTTTTATTAACCCCCTTAAAAGAATCTATTACGATTTCTAATCAACGAGCAGCACATGGAATTCTGAAAAAAAATCACCCACCAGAATTATCTTAATGTATAACATGGAATATTGTGCAGTTTCAGATTACTTCCATAGTGTTCCTTTAAAAAAAAAAATATATATAAAGAGCTTGACTGCTTCTTTGGTGCTTTTAGGCCCAATCTAATTACATGTTTCATACCTTCCAATTTGAAAGGTGGAGCTAGGTTTGACTAGTGACTAACCTGCAACCCACTTGGCCCTTGACACAACCTAAGGAATAGGCGTGTACCATTGCACTGTCCTTGTCATGTCAGCACTCCATGCTATAGCAGCATAGCTGATAGTTGAGCTAACAGTGGCAGAGCATCATGTCACACACGGTTTTTGTGAACTTCATAAGACATGTACAGTGACACCTATGATTTATGAACAATTAATCTATCTACTTGTTGGACATGCGCAATTTAGATGCAGGCTCTGCTACTGCTAAGAAATTATGCTTTTTGGCTACCTTCTTGGTGTTTTAGGCAACCCGGACATAATGCCATTGTTCGCATTCCTGATTAGTTGCTCGGTTATAGTTTTATATTGTTGCTCCATTGCTTATGACCCCCACATTTTGCCCGTTTGTTTTTATTTCTAATAGAAAGTTCTGCTTCAGTCTTGAGAAGTATGCGGAAAACTAAGAGGGGCGGTGGTGATCTACCTAGAAGTTTTCATAAGAACAGTTATACCTTCAAGAATGAGTGGATCTCAGGTCTATCTTTTCTGCTACACCCTGGTGTTTTCACAGTTTATATGATTATTCACAGCTGCCTTAATGTTTTATTTTCTTAAACTAGGTGACCTTTCGGACTCTAAGCAAGATGTTTGGACTGGACTCAGTGATGAGCATAAATCATATTTGTCTAAAAGTGTCGCTTCTATTATTTTGTTCAGTGGTGATTATACACGCTTAGTCTTAGTTTTCTAACAAGTATGTATTGAAATGACACTAGTTATAAATGATTTAACTTGCGATCTTTTGTAGGAGACAAAAGTTTATTTTCATGCTCAGGCATAGCTATGGAACTGGAACACCAGTGTATCACAAAGTTTTTGACTACTGCAACTCTGTCTAGAGCTCTTAGTGCTACGACTGATGACGATATTGACTTAAAGGTTGGTGCTGTCAGTCAAACTTTACTAATCTGTTAACTTCTGATCATTGTGTGTTCATTTCTTGCTTTGTCATTTTTAGATTCAGGTGCGCCTTGACGGCAATGAACTGTATAATGGGCATATATCTCAATGTGATTTTGATAATGGCTTTGCTGTTGTCGAAGTCTATGGTGGTTTTCGTGATATTCAGTTTGGACCTTTCCAAAGTGCACTGGAAAGTCTGCCCCTTGGTGAGGTATTAGCTGTAGGGCGTGACACCTGTGGCAATGTAGTGGTCAAGATTGTAGAATTGAATGGCGATTCAAGAGTATCTGAGGATGATAAAGATCTTTCTTCTAAAATCCCAGCGGTACACTTGCATGATATGATACGAGCATTTCATTCTATTTCTGTTATGCATGGAGCCAATAAAAATGATTTCTTTTAAATTTAACTTTTGTCCTGTACAACTTCATTTGTTCAAATGTAAACCGTGTTGCTTGTTTTGTTTATTAGCCTTGGGAAGGTGGGCCGCTTCTTTCTGTTGATGGGAATATGGTTGGCATGAACTTTTTCTGACCAATAGAAGAGCCATTTTTCTACCATGGGGCACAACTCTCTTGCCATTCGTGAAAAAGAAGATTGATCTTGCACAGTCAAAAAAATGAAGGTTTACAGGTATGTCTATGTAATGCATGCCGTTGATACTCTATTCTAGACCTTAGCTCTTCTACTTGTAATGTAAGCCCTTTTGCGTGGCAAATAACATGTGTATGCAATAATCCACACGACTTCTCGTTTCTCTGTTTTGTTCCTTGCCTATACCCACATAGTTTTTGGCACCATTTTTCATATAAGTGCACTGGTTTGATCCATCATTCTACTTTTTGATTAGTAAGTCAACTACTCATTCTTATGTTCTGCAGGCCTGAAGCAAGACCCATAGGTGAGAAATCTAACAGACATCCAGAAGGTGAGCACACAGACACTCATCAAAACTGCTTAACATTGTATTACTATGCAAATTGTTGCAGTTCGTTGCCTATTTAGAAGCTGTCCAAGTTCATACACTATGTGTAATGCATGCTGACTTCTAATGCTAATTGTTGCTCAGGCTGTTATCATGATATAATTAATGTTACATGCTATCGTTATGCGCAGAGTGAATTTACTTTCTGTGTATAGTATGTTAGTGCTAATCACTTGACCTTGTTGCACCAGTACATGGAGATTTTCTCAACCAGGAACAGTTAGATTTAGATTCCATGGGTTACCCAATTTTACCATCCATGTCAAGAGGCGAGTCTGCTTCTAAAATTTGCTGATCTTTTACAGCTCTAAAATGTACCACAAACAACTTATTCTACAATGTATTTATCCAGCTGGCATGATCTTGGTTAATTCTTTTGAACAACGTTTTGGTGACTTACACGGTAAAGGTGTCTGGAGTAAATTTGGCAAAAGAGCTGATATGATAGATCGTAATGTTGTCGCACTGGCTTCATTCAATGGTGAGTGTACATCGATGTGACATTTATTAAATCATCTCTGTTTCGATTATGAATATCTGGTAACCAGAATCATGGCATGCAGAAGGGAGAAGGATTTTTGCATGCTCTGGTTTTTTTATTGAACGGAATGGATCTACGATGATTTTGACATCCGCGAGCTTGGTTAGAGATCCTGGTGATGAGAACAAGATTGTTGATAACTTGAGGGTTGGTGTTCATTAATTTGCGTTTGATGTGCTTTTAAGGGCTGTTTAAGTCTGATCACTGTATTATTTGCAGATTGATGTGTTGCTTAAGAATGGATGCAAACAAGGGAAGCTAGAGCATTGCAATCTACATTACAACATTGCTCTAGTCAGCGTCAAGTACTGTGCTCGTCGTCCCATTATGTATGAGCTTTGATTCACAGTCAATTGATGATGTAGTCGCTGTAGGCCGTGGCTTCAAATACAACAACGACAACATAGCCGTTGGGGGCATCTTAATGGCTGCTAGTGGTTGTCTAGTTCCTTGGTCGGGCACACTTGACTGTGAGTTCCTCACACGTTCCACATGTAAAATCACTAAGGTATTGCCTTCTTTTATTTTCATAACTCTGTTTTTTATTAGGTGTAATTTGACTGTCTAATAGAGAACTTTGACTGTAAATTCCTGTCATTATTTTGCTTACAATTAAAAATATATTCATGGTAAAGTACTTTGTAATATGAATCTAGCGGTATCGTTCTATCTATAAAACCTAGATAATATTGGATTAATCAATTGTCAATGCTTGAAATTGGAAAAACAAGATATTGCTTCATGTTTCTGAATAAAGATATAGTTGCCTTGGAATGAATTAGCTAGCAATGTTTTGAATAGAAGTCACAACTCACAACTTACTTATGTGAACTTGCTAGGCTGGGATTGGAGGCCCTCTTGTTAATCTTGATGCCAATGTTATTGGCATGAACTTCTTTGACACCAGAATAGGAACTCCTTACCTGTTATGTGTAGAGATCTGCAAGATTCTAGCATCGTTTGACACAAGAAGGTATTAACATAGTTCATGTCAGTATTTTTGCATTGTACTTTTTTGGAGTATTTTAAGAAGCTTGCTGAAGCATAATCTGACAGTGAATCTGGTGGCCATATTGGCAATGCCTCTAGTACTTGTTCTTGGAGATTGCCTGGAGATGTCAAAAATAAGGATAACAGGTTGGTATTCCAATGCATGTTGCTATTTATTAGGCTGAAGTTAAGTTTTGGATATATGAATTATTTCGTTGAAATACTGTAGGTGGCCTGTGCCCAAACCACGCTGGTGCCGTCCTGAAGATGTTGAATCCGATGATGATGATAAGTTAGCTTTTGATGATACTGGCCGGCTTCAGTACAGTTACTTTATGGGACGGAAAGTCGAGTTCCTTGATCGCACAATCCCCAATGGTTAGTAATTTATCTTCATGAACTTTTTGCCAACAATCCTGTTGATTGTTGTGCTAACTAGTCTCTCCCTGATCCAGTATTGCAGCTATCATATTCATCTGCTATAAGTTAGTTGACTCTGTCCAGCAAATTTTGTAGCATTTTTCATATGCAATGCTTTACAAGTTTAGGACCTAAATCTGACAAACATTTTCTTATTATTAATGATTCTTTTTCCAGATACTTTCACAGGAAGAAAGCAAAAGAAGCGGGTAGGAAAAGCAAGGAAAAACAGACGAGGTAACTTAAAGAGAGCTGCAAAAGTCGGTGCTTTGCCAAGGTTGTAATCCTTCACCTACTGCTTACCCCTCCTATGAATTTCTTTTCGAGTCATCTAACAGCTCTCCAATATATCTTGTGTGCAGTCGTATACAACTTGCTGCAAAGTCCTTGCCCATCACAGGAACTAAAGCTGATCTTTTCAAAAAATCTAGAAAAGAGGATCTTGATAAGGTTTTTATATCTTAATGGCTTTGATTTCTGAGTCTGCCTTTGTAGGCTGAATTTGTGCGCTAGCTGAATCATCGTTTCTGCAGTTTCTCCTAGTTGCTGATGAAGGGAAGGGGATGGGCAACCTGGGTAAACAGCAGGTTGATGTTGGCGAGGCAAGTTCCAGTACATTAAATTGTGTTTTGCCCACCATCATTGTCACTGCTTTGTTGGCTAAAAGCATCTGTGAACATTTTTGTAAGCAGGCAATCCCAATGTACAAGGTGAAGAAGGAAAAGCAAAGAAGTAAAGACAGAGAGATGTCCTCGAAATGTGATAAGCTCAAGCCCCAGAAGAAACCTTTCAAGAAATCATCTAAGAAAAAGGCTTAGGTGATCTTTCTTTTGACTTGTTTTTGGAGGTGACCACTGTTTAGAAGGATGAAGGTTGTTTATCCGGTTTGAATCTGGGAGAAATATTGTGTTCCTTTTACTGGTTATGAGTTTTGACATAGGCCTGAACTGTGTCATCTTTTGCAGTTGTATTATGCTTTGCTTACCCAGCAACATTAGTGTTGATATTTGAATGGTTTGGCAAATGGCAACCATAACACACTTGAATTTTCTATGATCTCTAATTTTGGTGAGGCTGTCTTAGGGCTATTAGAGTCAAAATGCACTCGAAACATAACTTTGTTTTATATCACAAAAGGTGCTTTGAGAAGCATTTGACAAGATCTCATTGTTTGTTGTTAGATTCTTACATAAACTTTAATAGTCCAACAAGGATAACATGTGTGTATTGTCATGTCTTGGTCATGACCACAACCATAATAACATAAAACATAATGCTTAAATTAAATTAAAAATTCTGTCTCCGAAGAAATTAATCTTTATACGGTAATTAATGATCTAGTCCTATAGGCTCATCCCCAGTTTCCTAGTATCTTGTCTTCAATTCCTTTTCGAGCAATTTGAAATAAAATGCCCACTTTTACCACGATAACAACATATTGGTGTCTCTGAGCGTGGTCGGTTGCTCACTGTAGTAAGTGGCGTATTCCATCTTCCTTTTGTTCCTCATCTACAGTATCCTATCTTCCCTTCAATCCCCATTTCTTCACCAATCTGCTGCCCGAATCCGCGTTCCAATCCCTCCATTTCAACCTGTTTGTCTGATCTACCCATCCATCAGATCAATTTTGGCTGAAATCATCTCCTGACTGTTTCCTGCACATCGATTGCTCTGGACCTCCCTTCGTTCTTCCCCTGCCCTCCAAAATCCACTTCGTTCAAGTCCTCATCTCGCAGCTTCTCGCCCGCGCGCGGAGGGGAGACAAGCTGTGGCACCGTACCTAGATCAAACTTTGTCTTCTCCGCTGTTCGTTCTCTGCTGCAGATTCCTGCCATCGCTAGCGACGGCGCTAATGCACCCATCCCCTCTCCTATTGAGGATGTTCCTCCTGATCCTCCTCCCACTGTTCCTCCTGATCCGTCACTCTGTTCGGCTCCCGTCATGGCCACCCATTACCAGGCCACCACAAGCACGTCGACTCGGACGATGTTGGCATGGAATTGCCAAGGATCGGGTGGATCCCTGCGCAGCTCTACGATGCAGCACCTCGACCATCTCCTGAGATCGATGAAGCCACATGTTTGCTTTATTTCCAAAACTAGAAACTCTACTATCTGTTTGAGTGGCCCCGAAACGTGCCACCCCAACAGACGATCGAAAACAACAAGACAAAAGTAGCAATGAGGCTTGTATTACTTGTTATCCATCATCCTTTTACAACGCTCTTTGGGTGGGCTATTTATACATACGTATATTTTTACATGCCTAAAATGCCCTTCAACTACCATGATGTCGCCGGATATTCCCGTGTTGCGCAGGGTATCTTGGTCTTTTGGCTCCGACTGTCTAACTGCTCCCAGGGACCACTTGGGCTCGCCCTTTGGCTATGCGGCCTCGAATTCCTGCCCTCCGGTCCTGGGACAGACGATACGCCACTTGCAAACACCATTTTATATAAAGTGACGAAGATAAGAATTTCGGTCCCGGACCACCGAATGACCCGTCTTTGGTGCCTTGCTCCCTTGGCGCCCAAAGAACGACGGCCGCCGGGCTTGCTGAACAAGCTGCCGAGGCCGAGGCCGCCGCCGAGCCGAACGCGGTCTTTTCGGCTCCGCGCCCTACCTGATACCTCGCTTCCGAAATCGTAGCGACTTCGAGCGCAAAGACCCGGCCTCCAAAACCCCAAAAACCCTTTCTTTCGGTGGCTCGCAGCGAGGACGGGTCCTCAAGTCTTCTCGCGCCATACACACCTTCCGCCCGGACGGGACCGAGAGTCAGACCTTCGGTTTCCAAGAGCCGAAGATGGGGTGATAGAGCCTATGCAGCCCCCCAACACTATCAAACACTCATCTATTGTTAATAATTTTAATGTTGCGGATAGGGGTGATAGAGCCTATGCAGCCCCCAACACTATCAGACGCTCCTCTATCAAAATGACGGTCAACTGTTTCAGGCTCCTACCTTCAAACCAGACCATTGGCATGCCAGGGATCCTAGCAGCAACAATTGAGCAACCCAGTAACCCCTGTCTACCAGTTGATTAGAAGCAAAGAATATAAGTCAACATTTGACACAGATGTGGTGAGTAGTTTTGCTGTTTTTCGATATGATCATATGAATATTTCATACTTGTATAGTCTCAACTTGAAGCCATGTCTGCCTAATTTTAAAATTAAGACTTATGGTTTTGATGAGTTCTCGCTTTCTCGTCGTAGATCAGTTCCTCCGTATTGTTTAAACTGTTTTATATTTTCTGATAGTTATATAACCTTTTAGGTTGGATTTGGATTTACAGTTCTTAATTCTGCATAACCCAATAATTACACATTAAGAAAATATGCCATCTTCACTCAGTCATGTAGATGGATTGCATATTGATCTGAAAAAACATATCAGTTTACTATAGTTCAAAAACGAGTTGTCTTACTCATTTGGATATGCAAAAATATGCTTTCTTTCCCCTGCAATTCCTTTTGACTGGTCGATTCTTATATTTCCTAATTTTGGGCACATCTAATTTCAGGTTAGATCACTGTGGTGTGCTCCGGCCAGTGCAAAACTCTCTCTCGAAGAAATCTATGTCACCTAAGCTATTGCATCAAGATAAAATATGTATATTATTTGTATTTACCACTATGTATGTAGACAAACACCAATTCCCCACTACAAAATAGGGTGGTGCACCATCCAGAACTTCTACACGGACCACAACGCTTATACTATAACAAAATACAACTTTCTATTATTACTAAGAAAAGTGTCCGTGCGTTGCAAATCGGTAATTGCATCACGCAAAACTTATTCAACACCTGCCTATTTTTATATTTAATCTATATCTACTAATAAAAAGAAAATTTCTTATCACTTGGATAACTTATATTATAATTTGAAACAGATAAGAGAGATTATCTTAACTTGAAATACTTGAATATGTGGTTATTGTGTGTACTACCACTCTCCAACTCAACTCTGAAGACCCTTTTTTGACTGTCAATGAATTGTTGAGTGCTCTCGCAATATCTCTATATATTTAGATAGTTTTTCTTATCTACCGAAGATTGTTATGTTCCAATTGAAAATAGTGTTTTACCTGAACGATCTCCCACGGCCATGTATTTTGTGCCAGATTATTTTTGGTCCCATGGACCCGTGAGCATGTCCCTTTGTAATGCCTCGTTGAATCATTCTGCTGTGGCCATGTTCAGTGCAACTTCGTGATGAGCATGGCATACACGGCGGGGCTGAGCCCGCCAGGAGCTTGGCCGGACACCTAGGAAGGGCACCTAGCGGGAGACCTAGCCCTACCGGTCTATCACCGGCGCCACTGCACAGCAACACCATAGCGTTTGTCGGGTCCCTCATCATCATCCCGCTGGTCCTGACCAACAAAGTTGACAAAGGAGGATCCATGTGTTCTGTTCTGAATCTAAAACCTGAACTTGGCGGCAGCAGCAACTTGCCTGCTGGCCACGAGCGCCATAAAGAAGGGGTTAATTGGTTTTGTACCATTGCAATTCTCATGCCTTGGAGATCTACCATTACAAATCTTGGTATTGGAAATATGTCATTGAAAATCTTCCCTACTTTGAAAACTCCCATTCTCTACGCATGCTCGCGTACAGGGACTCTGTATATTTTCGTATGGACCTGCTTGCCCCTGTGCCCATCGTGAAGAGGACCTGCTTGCTCATCTTCCTCCCCTTCTCATCTTCCATGGCTGAGAGTGAGAGCACGCACGTGGCTGGCATGGTGATGGCAAGCAGCAGCAGCACGCCTGTCTAGGCCGTCAATTGCGAGCAGCAGCAGCCCCACGCGGGCGCAAGTGGCTGGCGAAGCACCTGTCCTAGGAGCTCATGGTGAGGGAGCTCGCGCTCTAGCTAGCAGCACGCAGCCTGAGAGAGCAGCACACCAGCACGTGGTCGTGGAGCTCGTGGCCTGAGAGCAGCATGCGGCCTGGAAGCTCGCCGCCGGCGAGCGAGCGCCTGTGTGGGGACCAGCACGTAACCGGCAAGCGCACGACATGGGTACACAGGGGTACTTCCGTCCATATAGAAATATACAGAGTCCTCGTATAGGATCCAAGATAGAGAATGAGAGTTTTCAGAGTAGTGAAGAGTTCCAGTGGCAGATTTCCAATATCAAGATTTGAAATGGTAGATCTCTAAGTCGCGAGAATTGCAATGGTACAAAACTAATTAACCCAAGAAGAAGCCAGATGAGCCAGATCTGCGGCGAACGGGCTTGACGACTGCTGCCGAGCGGGATACACAAGGAAGCACACCGCTAGCCCACTCCATGCTTTACCCTCCTCCGCGCTGCTGCGTGTGCGTGCCAACTTCATCTTTGGGGATTACGGCAACGCTGATGCTCCTTGGTTTGCCTTGCCGCTGATGCGCCTTGGGCTTCCTTGTTGCCGCAACACACACGCCACAGCTAGATCCATGACTTGTTGCTTTGGAGGCGACGATCCATGACTCGTTGCTCGGAGGCGACGATCCTACATCGCTGAGGTCGACAATGCCTTTTGTTTCGATTTTATAATTTGTTCTCCAAGAGAGTTCTGATTTGGATTTGGTTTCGATGGGGATTTTTGATTCAGTCTCAATCCCTGGCACCTCGCCCGTTTTTGCGCTTGGAGATTGATTCGGGACACAAGGAAATATTGATTTGGTGATGGTCAGGGTGATCGGTTTTGGGGCGGACAAAAAATTATGAAGTGGTGGATAGAAAAAACGTATACATGTATGAATATAGGCAGGTGGAAAAAAAAAGGTGGATTTTTTTTTTCGCTCTTTATTAGTAGTCTCTCTTTATTAGTAGGTATAGAATATTCTCTGATAATTATACATGATTCCATACTCGACTCATTATTTTCCACCTGCTTACACCTCAGCCTCTACCCTACTAATGTACCACCTTCTCGACGTTCAATTCCATTCAAAAATGAACAAAAACCGGATGACTTCTCAATCTTCTCTCTCATTACTCGGACACGAATCTAGGGTCAGGATCAAAAGTATTGGACACCTCTCCACCCGCCCATCTGCCTCTCGCGTGAATGAAATATGGACGCGCACGCGTAATCAGTGGGTACCTTCCTGTTTCGACGTGGGCTAAATTGTTTGTGTCCTCGGCCCCTCCCCTCCCACTCCCACGCTCGATCGCCGCGATTCACGCGAAGGCATCTCTCCGTCCAACCTGGACTGCGAGACACGCAGATGGCAGCGTACGTCCGTCGATGCACCGTTGGTGGAGTTCTCCTCCGGCAAAATTCACGCGCGCTGAGCATTGTGGATTTCGTTGCGGATTTTGCCATCGATTTCCTCTCTGCCATGGATTTTGCCGCTCCAATCCTAGCGAACAATGTACGTCCATTGATCACTGCCGCCGGCCACCTTGCTCCCGCTCTCCGTGCCGACGGGTGGCTGTCACACCCTACAGCCGACAGCCCGCCACTGGCCGTCGTCGATGTCGACGAGATTTCATCCGCCGGCAACCAGGTACGAGGGAGCAGAGGCCGTCGTCCTGGGCGAGCGGCCCACGGACGACGTCGCTGAGGTAGGTTCGGGCTTTGCCCCTTCATCATATCTCCTTGTAGTCGTAGCTGCAGTGTTTGCCGGTACCTCCTACCGAACTCGAGAAGATTCATCAGAGGTATTTGCAATTCTGTGATCCGATCCTTTGCAACCTTTGTCTCTTTCTGATAGAGCAGCACCGTAAAGCACAATATCTACATCTTCTCGGCGGTGGCTTGTTTCTAATTTGTCAAGCCAGATCTCTCTACGTTTTTTTTTTACTATCAATTCATTGATTCATTCTATTTTCAGGTCTCTAATTTGTGATGTGTCGCTATGGCTGGGGTTCAGTTAAGGTCGCCAAAGAGCTGCATGTCATAGGCTACCTGTTCTTTGCTGGTGATTGGTTTTGGTAATATGTGATTACATTACTGTACCGGCTATGTATTTGTGTAACATTCTCCTTTCTCTTAATAATAAAGCTTGTTTTCCAAGGTTTAAATGGATTCTGAATTTCTGATGATGTTATTGTAACATCTACGTTATGAATGGTTTTATCTTTCCATGCTAATATTTGTACACAGATATCTAATCCTGATATGACTCAATGAAACACTTTGTTACTGTGTCATGGAACATCGATCTTTCAGTACTTTGTTGATGCTTGAGCGGTTGCAGTAAGGCATGTGCAGAAGCAAGATTTGTGCCATGGTTCCAAAGCCACTGGTATGCTTACTTTGTTGATGCTTGAGCGATTACAGTTTACCATGCCGTCTATGATGAAGGTGCCTAATAGACACGTATATACCTGAAATTATGATGTTCAAAGATCCAAGCTATGCACCTGCTGGTAGGCTTTACCACAATGTTTCAGGGTATGATTGTTCCTCTATGATATTTTCCAGGAAAAAGAATGTACGTGATACTTGGTATTTTTGAGCTTGTTAGAATCATTCTCCATGTGAGTTTTTTAGACCCTTTTTCATTCTCAAACAGTAGATCATTTTTCCCTTTTTTTGTGGTGACACTTACAAGCCTGTTTGTTGTGAGTAAAAGTGCATACATGTATGCAAATTAATAGCTCTACAATTTCAGTTATTGCTCGGAGATAAGAAAACTATGCAAGCACCAGAGGTTAGAAGGATGAGCGACGTGTAGCAGGCGAGCAGCACGAGGCACCAGGAGTGTGCGATCATGCCACAGGGGTTGCTGAGTAGGTACATTCAATGAAAATTATACTTCTGATCGAACAGTCGAGGCCCCAGTGCTATCAGACAAATGCGAATTTTGATTTCAAAATTCTTTTAAGAGTATTTTTTATTTTTATCGTAGCGTTAAGACAGAGCAATATACTAGTGCCCCTAAATGGGCGCGCAAAGGCGCGCCTCCAGACTAGTTTACTATAATTTTGAATAGTGCAAATTACATCATAAATATTTTTTTAGAATTACACAGTACAATAAAAACGCTCACAACACGCACACACACTCACCCATATGAACACATGTACTACCCCTATGAACACCTCATAAGGACTGAAAGCAACAACCGACAGATCTGGAGATTCCCGAAGTCACCATTGACACACCATTGGCGTCTTCTTGTCGACGGAACGCCGCTACCACTTAATGCATAAAAACGCCGATGTAAATCTTGGGAAGATCCGAATTTGAACCCCCCTGGTACCGTCCCACTAGACGTCCCTACCATTGAACTACAAGCCAATTCGCACATCATAAATATATTGCACCCGGAACAAATAAAAGAAAAGGTAATTTTTTTTGAGGGGTAAAAAAATGTAATAAACGGCCGCGGGCCGAGGTTAGCTTAGATTCGGCCGAGGCCTAGAAACGGCCCATTAACGGAGTCGCAGCCCAAAACTGTCTGCAGACCAAGCTCGGCCTACAGGCCCATCTCTCCTTTCGCCAAACCGATCTCAGCCGTCCGTCACATCGGACGGTTCACAATCACACCCCGGCCGTCCCAAACCCGCTGTGAGACAGTAGCGGGCGGGCGAAGTGACAATGCCGGGGTTTTAAGCCTCCGTTTCTCTCGTGAGACAGAGCGTGCGGCGAGCGACGGCGCCGGAGTTTTCGCAGGCGTGGCGGGTGCCTTCGCCGGCGCGTGTGCCTTGCGTCGGCCCGAGTGAAGCTGTGCCGCCGCGCGTTGGTGGCGGTGGGTCCGCTATCTCGCCGGCGTAGAAGCCTCCATTACTCCCGGCGAGGCACATCGCGGTAAACCTCAAATCATCTTGTCGCTTGGGATTTCGGGTCGTTTCGAGATTAGGGTTTGACGATTTGGGTCTGTTTTTCGAGATTAGGGTTTGACGATTTGGGGATTTATGGTTCTATATAGGGTTTCGGACGGGGAAAAAATTATTTTGGGGTTTCTTAATTCGGTTGATTTCCCTCCTTGTACATGCCACCTATGAAACACGGATACGCCAGGGAACGCTGGCGTATCGCGTATCGGATACGCGCGTCCGATACCGATACGCCGCCGATACGTATTCACGGAGTATCGGGTTTTTTTCTTATTTTTTAAAAAATAGGATACGCGAAACCTGATACGTATCGTCGTCCCTGCTCGTCACTCGCCAGCCGCCGGTGGAGTTTCCTCTCGCCAGCTCGCCACCCGTCCTTGGATCGAGCTCCGGCGGTGAGTTGAAATGTTGAATCCCCGTCCCCATTCTCGACTTCTTCAGTTCATAGCACCGACCTGCTTGATTTCTTTGCTTCCCACTTCGTCTTCCTCTCCCCAGCTAATAGGCAGTTAGTGAATTCATTTCTAACAGGTCATAATGTCCAAGACAAGCCCGGATCCTCAGGTTGAGCAGTTCGCGAGGGACGCAAAGAACAGTGTGGTGCATATCTACTTGAAGAGGTTGACTTTAGTTGGCCACCGTCCTAGTCTCCGTCACGTAGGTCCTCTCAGAAACATCTGGAAAGCAAGTCGCTCCTTTGGAACTGGGTTCATAATCAAGAGCGACAACACTAGATCCATTGTTCTTACGGCCGACCATGTCGTTCGGGGTATGAAGCGTGCTGGGGCCGATAGGCTGTACGTGCGGGTCAGAGCTGAAGGCCAACATCGCGTTCGGCAGCTGAGAGCACTTGTGCTTTGCCAGCACCGGGAAGCTGATGTTGCCATACTCGCTGTTCCAGCCCTCAGGAATGCACAGCGTCTGAACTTTGCTGCAGGCATTGGCAACGCTGGCGTAATTGCTGTCGGATTTGCTGATCCACATGACCTGTTCACCGTCGATGGCATGAAGCGCGACCCTGACCTTTCACCCGGCGGTTTCATGTGGGTAGTTTCAATTTGTTTTTGTGCCACTTTGTTTCTTCATTGGCCTTGTCTTGTGCCTTTTTTTTTGAAGGCTGTTTTTTTGTTGGATTGAATTTACCAGCCTTGCCTTTTTGTTTTGAAGTCGAACAGAAGGTGGACTAATCGAAGATGGAGTGAATGTCTCCCATTGTCACCTGGACTTGGTTGCAGCAAAGGGAATGTCAGGATCTCCCATTGTGAATGCAGAAGGCTCCATTGGCTTGCTAAGCATTAGCGATGGGACGTACTGTAATGCAATCTCCAATGACACCATCTGTCAGGTGATGAAGGGATATTACAGGGATCGCCTACATAAGGTACTAATGAGACCTACTCTCAAACAGTGTCAACTTCTTCTCAACTTTGTTTTTTTTTAACATTATGAAGAAGGATAATTGATTCTCATTTTGTAGTCTGCACCCTTTCTCACCAACGAGGAGGTTGATGCAATTGTCAATCCGATGACCATACAGGAGGTTGCTGATGAACTATAGATTAGAATGCATCTTGTGCTCTAGGCGTTCAGCTTCTTCAGGTCAGTGCTAGTGGTGGAACACCCGTAAACGCTAACTCCACAGTACTCTATTTTGCCTGTTTTACTTGAAATTCAAGAGCTTAGTGGGAAATGTATGTCATTTGATTTATCTCATGCCAGGAGAGAGGCAAATGTATTTGCTCATGAACTTGCTTTTGCCTTTTCTTCTCGTTTAGATGGTTCTTGGATGGATGATAGTTTACAACGAATTCTCCCAAACATCCATCGTGTTTGTACTGTTGAAGCTCTTGATTCTTCTCAAAAAAAAAAAAAAAAAAAAAAAAACTCCATAGTGCTCAGCCAACACTCATCCTTCCCTTGCTCTCCCCTAGTCATTTCGTCGAACAAATGCTAGGTGAGGTGAGGTGAGCAGCAGCACCATCTCCTGTTCTTCTAGGCAGATCGCAATCAGTAGCATTCGAACGATTTTTGGGGCGACCGGTGGCCACTGCTTTCAGAATACACCTTTAGTTAAGTAGAGTAGCTAGCTCAAACCTTCTTTAGTATTACTAGTAGAAGCATTTATCTACATTAGTATTATGTTATATATATGAACATAGATAAACAATTATATGTATATATATTCATTCCTGAGTTTTGATGTCTCATGCAATTACTAGCCTGTGAGAGCAAGAGTTAATGGACTAGTTATTCTCAGTGTGACAAGAGTCTATTGAATTTGTGGTACAATGTTTTTCCTCTGTCTATATATCTTAGCCACCGTTTGCCATGGTTTTAAACAGCTTCAACTCTTTCCTTTTTAATGAGTCAAATGTCCTAGAGTCTATGCTGTCACTTCTACCCAAGAAGATTGCTTCCGTGTTTTGTAGCATGGTCTATGCATCATCTCTTATACTTCTACAGAATTCTAAGTCAAACAGTAGGAATAACATTAGTTTTTTTTGTGATGCGGGAATTGAGGTATGCATGTTAAGGACTTTTGTTGATGATTGCTTCTGTAACCTGTGAACATTAGTTGTGTTATCATGAGTAATATTTCCTAAATAATAATCAGGTCGGAAATATGGTATTGGTATTAATCAGTTTCTCTTTTGAGTATATTTGATGTAAGAATGCTATGTTGTTGCTTCCTAAGTTTTATTCAGGAGGTCAACTATTTATATGCAATGCACAGAAATGTTTTCTTCCTTTTGTGTCTTATAATTGTTCAAACTCTTCCATTGAAGGTGCTCTCAATTTCAAAAGCAAGACATTGTCAGACATATTGGTTCGTGGAGACATACAAAAATGGAGGTATACAGTGAATTCATTTCGTAGTTTCTTCAGTTATTCGTGATTAAACCTCGTATTCTTTTTCAATCTTCCCTGTGTTAAAGAAATGAAGCTGTGACTAATTTCTTTTTGCTGCGCAAAATTTAGTGTCGTCATTTGTTTGGTGTAATACCCAGATCATGGCAGATTCAGTTCAGTTTTATGCTATGAATGATTACAATTCTGCATCTTGTAGTGACATTTTCAAATTTACTTAATTAGTAATAATTATTGCTATTGCATTTTACTCCAGATTTTGCATTAGTCTACAGATCGTAATTGTTATCTGAACTGCCAGTTGTCAGTAAAACTTGTCAATTATCGAAACCTAAAATACTCCCTTTGTTCCAAATTATAAGTCGCTCTGACTTTTTTAGTACATCGGTTTTGCTACGTATGTCTAGATACATATTACATAGTAAAATCTATGTACCAAAAATGTCAAAACGATTTATAATTTAGAACAGAGGGATTAATTATTAGTCTCGTTGTCATATCGAGTTACTGACTGACTTCTACATTGCTTCCTAATTTGTGATACCGTCATAAGTTTGTACAATTTAAAATGTGAGCATCCAATGTACTTTTATGTTAAAAATGCAGAGACTGTAACCAGATTATAACCATTCCTGTTTATTTATGCTCTTAAATAACCAAGAAATTTGGTTCTTCCTTGGATCAGATATCACTCGCTCAATGGTGCCACTGATGTTTACTGTTTATTTTCCAGGTTCCTGGTAACGGCCAAAGGCTTGCTGATAGACTAGGAGTACTCTCTTTCTCTCTGTGAGGAAACATTAGAATGTCAGTAGGGCTACTGTCCCCATGGCCTCATATTGGCAAGCACTGCCTAAACAGAGGTTCGGATTTTGTTGGGCTTTTTGATGCGGTTATCCTACTTTGGGAGATACCTCGGCATTGTTTAGTGTCACTTTCAGTAGGCTAGCTCAGCATTTTAAGTGGGAATGTGGGATATTGATATAGGTATTGTGCTGCCCTTTTATTTTCTGTTCAAGATGTAACAGCAAGGAAACAACTATGCTGTGACTTTCACCCTTTGGCCAACAGGTGAACTGTAAGCTGGTTGAGGTTCACTGCGTGCTTGTTCCTTCTCAGCATACTCTGGTTCAAATAATGCAAGTTTGTAACATCACTTTGACGAAAAAGGTTGGATAACATGCAGAATCAGTTGCCAGGTCATGACATCTTTGTGTGAATTAATGGGGAATCCGGTTTCAAAATGTTTGTGATGGTTCCTTCTGATTTCAGCCTGTCATGTAACTGGATTGATATCCATGGAAACTGAACTGATTTTGAATTAGTGTCCTTCAATTCATTTTTTGGAAGTATCATCCAATTCATTTGCCATGGGCACCGTGTTGGAATTGATGCAGGTGAGTATCTCAGTTCTTAGTTGAAATGCAAAACCTAGGATGGTAGATTAACAATTACTCCCTCCATTCCAATTATAAGTTGCTTTTGACCTTTTGAGTTCATCCGTTTAGTTATGTACCTAGATACAATAATATGTCTAGAACTCTAAATATATAATTAAATGGATGAACCAAAAAAGTCAAAGCGACTTATAATATAGAATGGAGGGAGTATTTGACAGTCTTTCCGAGTGTTAGGTTTACCTGACATGCTTCTCTAGACTTACTGAATATTCAGTGTGCTCTAGAATGTTGGAGTTTCGCTGAGATGAATTCATTCTAACAGGTCAGAATTCATTCTAACCGACCTGCTTGATTTCTTTGCTTCCCACTTCGTCTTCCTCTCCCCAGCTAATAGGCAGTTAGTGAATTCATTTCTAACAGGTCAGAATGTAAGACAAGCCCGGATCCTCAGGTTGAGCAGTTCACGAGGGACGCAATGAACAGTGTGGTGCATATCTACTTGAACAGGTTGACTTTAGTTGGCCACCGTCCTAGTCTCCGTCACGTAGGTCCTCTCAGAAACATCTGGAAAGCAAGTCGCTCCTTTGGAACTGGGTTCATAATCAAGAGCGACAACACTAGATCCATTGTTCTTACGGCCAACCATGTCGTTCGGGGTATGAAGCGTGCTGGGGCCGATAGGCTGTGCGTGCGGGTCAGCGTTGGCGGCCAACATCGCGTTCGGTAGCCGAGAGCACGGTGCTTTGCCAGCACAGGGAAGCCGATGTTGCCATACTTGCTGTTCCAGCCCTCAGGAATGCGCAGCGTCTGAACTTTGCTGCAGGCATTGGCAACGCTGGCGTAATTGCTGTCGGATTTGCTGATCCACATGACCTGTTCACCGTCGATGGCATGAAGCGCGACCCTGACCTTTCACCCGGCGGTTTCATGTGAGTAGTTTCAATTAGTTTTTGTGCAACTTTGTTTCTTCATTGGCCTTGTCTTATGCCTTTTTTTTTTGTTTTGAAGGCTGTTTTTGTTGGATTGAATTTACTACCCTTGCCTTTTTGTTTTGAAGTCGAACAGAAGGTGGACTAATCGAAGATGGCGTGAATGTCTCCTTTTGTCACCTGGACTTGGTTGCAGGCTTGCAGCAAATGGAATGTCAGGATCTCCCATTGTGAATTACTGGCTCCATTGGCTTGCTAAGCGTTAGCGATGGGACGTACTGTAATGCAATCTCCAATGACACCATCTGTCAGGCGATGCAGGGATATTACATGGATCGCCTGCGTAAGTGTCAAGGGCCTCGAGCCCTAGGTAGCAGGACCGTGACTACGCAGTTCGTAGCGCGAGTCCGTCGTTGTCGGTGAGGTTTTGCACCTCTACTCGCCGGCTTAGTTAGAGATAAGAGAGAAGATTGAATAGGTAATATATTGCTTGCCTTCTCAAGAGTTCTGATTACAATTATATATATGACCTAAGACCCAAACCGACTAGAGCCAAGTGCTCCTAGATTCTAGGGACTCAATCTTAACTTTCCTAACTAACTTAGCCACTTAAGGACTCCTCCTCGCCACCATGTCTACCCTGGGCGCGTACAGCAGCCCGCTCGGCAGCCCGACGAACGTCTCGGGCACGTCGGCGTCAGGAATACGTGTGGGCCCCACATGACATCTCTCCCGCCTTCGAGACTCAGCTCGTCCTCGAGCTGAAATGATGGATAGCGGCTGCGGAAATCGTCGAGGTCTTCCCACGTCGAAGAGGTGGCCGGCTCGCCCTGCCACTGAACGAGGACCTGGCGAACACCGCGGGCAGCACGTGCTCGAACAACACGAAGGGGGTCTAGACCACAGCACCATGGTGAAGGTCGGGCAGCGCCGGTACAGTCGCCGGAGGAGGGCCGACGAACTTCTTGAGGACGCCCATGTGGAAAACATCATGTAGACGGGCGCCCGGGGGAAGCTCCACGCGTACAGCAGCCTCGTTGATGATCTCAGCCACGCGGTAAGGTCCCACGTAGCGGGGCTTGAGCTTCGGTAACAGCACGAGGCATAGACGCCACAGGCCGTTGTCGAAGACGGCAGGACCCAATCGCTGACCGATAGGACACGGCGCGGTGCTTGCGGTCATAGAAACGCTTCGCACCGCCGCGCTTGTTCCGGCCGTAAACCGACGTCGGCAAGGAACGCCTTGCGAGCCTCCATCTCCCCGGGCGACGGCAGCCACCCGGGTTTCGCCTGCTCGTAAGAGCGGATGGTCGGCGGCGCCCGCCATACACCACGCGGAAGGGGGTCTCCCGGGAGCGAGGACTCGAAGGCCGTATTGTCGGTGTACTCCGCCCACGGAGCCAACGGAGCCACCGGGCGAGGCCGGTCACCCAAAAACAATGAAGGTACATTACGATGACCTTGTTAGCAGCCTTGGTCCGACCGTCCGATTGAGGATGGAACGTGGAGGTCATGTGCAGCTTGGTCCCCGAGAGGCGCATCAGCTCTTGCCAAAAGGCCGAGGTGAACACCACATCACGATCGGACACGATCGACTGAGGGATGCCATGGAGTCGCATGATGTCGCCAAAGAATGCCCGACACCGCCTCGCCGCGGTACGGTGCGCCAACGGGATGAAGTGTGCCATTTTGCTGAAGCGGTCGACGACGGAGAGGATGACGATCTTCCCATTGACGCATGGCAGCGCCCTCGATGAAGTCCAAGCGATATCCGCCCACACGGCATGAGGAACGGGCAGCGGCAGCGGGAGGCTGGCCGGGTGCAAGTGCTCGAACTTGTACCACCGGGGTGGAGCAGGCCCGACGGTCCCCGAACGACGCGGCGCATGTTGGGGAAGTGGAAATCACGATGCAGACGGTGGAGGGTGCGGTGAACCCCTTCATGGCCGTCATCATGTACGGCTACCACGATTTCAGCCACCAGCGGCGAGCTGGGTGGGATGTAGAGGCGGCCCTCGTGGGTGACCATGTCGTTGACGACACCCTAGGGAGCAGCCCGGGTGCCGGCACGTATCTCGGCATGAAGTGCCACCAACGCCGGGTCCAGTGCCTGTGCCTGACGAAGACGGTCGATGAAGTCAAAGCGAGGCGCCGATAGAGCCAGCAAAGACACGTCCTGTTATCACGTCGGGACAGCGCGTCGGCCACCGTGTTGGCAGCACCCGACCGGTACTCGACGATGAAGTCGAATCCCAGCAACTTGCCAACCCAGTGGTGCTGCGGGATCGTGGCGAGGCGCTGGTCGAGGAGGTACTTGAGGCCGTAGTGGTCCGTTTTGATGATGAAGCGACCCCCATAAGGCACGGCCGCCAATGCCGCACGGCTTGTACCAGCCGACGGTTCCGCTCATATGCGGCGAGGGAGGCGTGGCGCGGGCGCAACGGGTGGCCTTCCTGCACCAGCACCGCTCCGAACCCATAGGTGGATGCGTCGCACTCCACGACGAAGGGCTTGGTGAAGTCCCGCAGGTCGCACCGAAAGCCGAGGTGACAATAAGTCCTTGAGCGCGCGAAGGCCCCGCTGCGCGTCGTCGTTCCAGACAACCCCTCCTTCTTGAGCAAGAAAGTGTGAGCGGAGCCACGATGGTGTCGTAGTTGTTGACGAACTTCCCCAGAGTAGCCCGTCAAGCCGAGGAAGCCCCGACCGCGTCTTGATCACGGCTATGGTAGTCATGGATGGCGGGCACCTTGGAGGGGGATCCATCGTGACGCCCGCACCAGAGACGTTGTGCCCCAAGTAGGCCACGGAGGAGTGTAGGATCTGATGGAAGCCTAGAGGGGGGGTGAATAGGCTGCCCCCCTTAAAATCGACCTGTTAAAACTCTAGCACACCGTCGGTATAGATATGTGCGGCAATCGCCACGTATAGGGCGCCGAGCAATCGCCACGTGAGATTGATAGACAGAGACAAAGAAGTGAACCGAGGCCTGTTGGGAAGTCCAGGCACGGCACTGCCGCGTCCACGAGCGGCACTGTCGCGGGTCACTTCACGAAGTGACTCGAGGTGAATCGAGAGTCGCCAACTTGGTGCTCGTGATTCACACTTCCTCGCACACAAATACTTCACGCAGAGGACAAAGCCAATATGATAGAAACCTTGTAACAAAGTAGATCGGGACGAAACCCTATCTCACAAGATAAAATATGCAAGAATGTAAAGAACACAAGTGATACAAGGATTTGACCCGTGGTTCACCGTCGCCACACAGGCTGGGCTACATCCACGTTGTTGTGGTTGCCACACAAGGCTTAGCTTGCCCACCGGCTTGCTTTTTCCCTCGTTCACAAGTCTAGGGAGTTAACCCTAGAGATGTGGGGTAATGTATTGCTATTTGTGTGAGGTTACAAACCTCCCAAGGCTGCCACACGAAGGGGGCAAGCTCAAGGGCGACGCCTAGCCATCTAGGAGCAAGCTCCAAGAGCAAAGAACCCTAGGGTTCCGACCAAACGTGAACCAAATGCTCTTTTGAGCGGGGAAGTAGTAGATCCGGTCTCCAATCGAAGTTTGCTTCCTTTTCCCTCAAAAATCCCCGGTGGAAAGTGAGAGATTGAGTGGGGAGCTCAAGGTGCTTCAATGGAGGTGAGAGAGAGAGCAAGAGGTGAGTTCCCGGCTTTACGCTCGAGGTAGAAGATGAAGTGAACCGGGTGACCGTTGTGGGAGGGGTAGGATAGGTATTTATACCCCACGGACCCAACGGTCGAACTTAAGTGTGGCACTGCCGCGTGGGGGCGGCATTGCTGCAATCAATGCGCGGAATCGCCGCGCCAAATTTTGACAAAGAAAAGGAGTGAAATATGATGTTTTGCTGGCTAGTCAGGCTTGGAGTGATGTATAGTGGTTGGATTTGAGATTAGAGCACTTGGTCCACAGGTACCTGAGAATCCTAGGATCCCTCTTGATAGTACGGCATTTTCTAAACTCAAGATTCAAAATATGAAATAATTTAAACGCCTTGATCCTAAAACACCACCATCTAGCTCATTTGATACCTTTGGACCTGTATATCAACTCCTTACTTTATTTCCTGCAGTCATCTTCGTAAAATCTCATTAGTCCCCTAATTGGTGGTCATCAACGTCAAAACCCACTTAGAGCTTGATTGCACTTACAATCTCCCCCTTTTGGTGATTGATGACAACCAAATTAGAGCTTTCATAAGACGTAAAGTCAAACTTAGATTTCAAAGACCAAGGATGTAAGAGCCCCCTAAATATGTGAATGAGTTTTGAATTCTCATTGTTGACATAGGAGGTCAATTTCATATATTTAGGTGTGATGAGGCCTCCCCATAAATGTGTGAGTGAGATTTGAATTCTCAAATTGACATGAAAGTCAAGTCACACATTTAGAAAAAGTGCAAGACCTCCCCTTACATCCATGATTGTTGTGGGATGCTCAACGGGGTGTCATAAAAATACCATGATGCATATGACAAATATAACCGATCGAGCACAAAGGGTTGTGCATGCACAAGCGCAGCGATGTGCACGGCAGCCTTTGCGCCTATCAACACGCACATTTACATACAGAACAACATTCACAACATATATGACATGATATATAAATAAAACTTGCAACAGATTATCTAAAAACAGAGTTTAAACATCCAACTGACCAAATCCGAGAAGTAACAAGTCATAGATGGCATTATTACATAAAATAGAGTTTCTCTCAAACTCACACCTAACAAGCTACTCTCAAGGAATCTGAAACTGAAGCACAACTGCTGCATCATCCTCGAACCATCTCCAGGGCGTCGAAAAAGTTTGACCCTCTTCATTTCTTCTAATTTTCTCCCCTTTGGCGTCAAACACCAAAAAGATCATAGAAAAGAGAAGAAAAGAAACGGAGTCACTCCTCACTAGAATAATCCCGACGGCTGGAAGCGGTGTCCTCGTCCTCCTCCTCTGAAATAACAATACTAGTCTACACGGAGCGACGAGTAGAGCGACGAGCTGTAACCTGCTGCGAGAAAGAGCCAAGCAGGTCTGAGAGGTCATGGTCTAAGCTGCTTGTCCCCGAAAGCTCTAGGAGGTCGCATCGGGCCGTGGTCTAGGAATAGCAGGAGGAACTTGAAGTCCTTGCTTCTCCCTGACATTCTTGAATGCCTGTCTCACCTCCCTATGCATCTCATAAGTCTGTTGTACGCGCAATGTCCAAAGATGGCCTTGATCCACTTCTTGATCTTGGACCGAGAGCCACTTTGTGCCTCCCCGGGCCTAGAGCTAGAGGGCTCCTCTAAGTCCTCTCTCGCCAGCCAGAGGTGCCTCCTGCAGTGGATCTGCCACTAGTCTTCCCTCCCTCCAGTCCATGTGTCTTCTCAATGTTGTAGGCTGTATGGAAACCGTCCTTGGGATAAATCTTCCTTGTGACCCTCTCAATCATGAACATGAGGTAGGGAGCATATGAAAAAGTTCCTCCTAGCATCATCCATGGCATTAGCTATCCGCCTCCAAATGAATCTTCCCACATTTAAGGTCTCATCATTTCAAATGTGCGACCATTGATGTCCGGCTGCCCCATCCTTGGGGTCAATGGTGCACCTGCAGAGGTTGTTCATCACATAGAAGAAATCCTTCGGACCCTTCCTCTCGCCATCGCCTTTCCTTGGCTTTGCCCAAATAGTCTTTGATCACCTTGATCTCAACAGGCTCAATCTCATGAATATCCGTGAATTGCCCGTGATCGGGTGCAAAACCAAGGACCTGACAGAAGGTGACAAAGTCCAACCCGTAGTGCTTCCTGTCAGTCATCCAGTGAATGGTGTCAACTTGCTTGTCCCAATGGTAAGTTGCATGCAACTGACTCAGAATCTCCTCATTCCAATCATGCTTGAATGCCATGATGTCAGTCAGCTCAAATCCGTCACAAGCCTCAATTGCCTCATTGAAGGCATCCTCTTGAAATCTCATGTTTGGTTTTGGAAATTGATGACGACACTTATGGACTAATCCTTTGCTTTAAGTGGATGACTTGAGATAGGATTAGATGGATGACAAGGAGCATGATGATCATGAACATGGACAATGTCGGTGGACTTGATGGATCGTCAAGCTCGGTGATCGGCTTGAGTGGAACCCGGGAGATCAAGGCAAAGGTATAACTTGATAGAGTTTTTCTTTCGGTGATCAAGACACTATAGAGAGTGTGATCACGTTTAGGATAGATAGCCGACTATAAAGAGGAGAAACCTTTAATTGCAATGGTTATCTAGTGCCACTAAGTGTGAGTCTCATTTGCATATGATTATCGTTTAGTGGCGCAGTGAGATGCACGAGAATAATCCCGAAAATTTATTTGTGAAAAGCTAACTTAAGTGCACAATTTATTTTGGAATATATTCATAGAATTTGCACTTAAAAGGGATGAGATGAAAAATTGCAAAGAGAAAGGAGCTGCTCGGAATTTCCAGTTGAACCCGGTTCTTTTTCTAGCCGAGGGTGCTCTGTTGGTTGAGCAGCCGCCCGAGCTGGAAATTGTTTGTCGCTGCTGTGTCCTTGACGTGCTCGTGTTTGGGCCAAAGGGCATGCACCGTTCCGTTTGCATGAAGTCGTTTTGCTTTTGGCCTGGGCTTGCTCAACGGTGAGAGAAGAGAAATGCCCTGTGCTAAAAATAGCGTGGGGACCAGAGCTTGCTTGCCCATTTGACTTCGTGAGTGAAGAAAAGGCTATGGGGGCCACGTTGGAGAATGCATGCGTTCCTTCCTGTTGCATGCAATTCGTGAGAGAGATGAGCGGTGGGGACATGCGGGGACCACGCTAAAGAAATGGGAGAGCACTGCTGTTTTCGTTTCTGGTTAGGGTGTTGTCGACTGCTCATTGGTTGCCTATTTGTGGACCCCAGTCGTCAGCTGTAGTGGGTGGAAGCCACGTTCACGTTCCGACCGTTTGGAGTGTGTGGGGGGCCGGCTTGTGCCCGTTGCGTGGAGTGGCCCATGGCTGGACTGGTTATACCAGGAGCCTTCCCCTTTCTTTTCTCATATCTCACTCACTTCTTCTCATTTTGCTCATCATCTCAAGAACACAAGAAGAGAAGAAAGCTCACCCCCTTCTCTCTCACTCTCTAGCAATTGTGATCCAAATTAAGTGAGAGAGCAAGCCCTAGAGATCGATTTGAGAGCTCCAAGAAAATCCCCTCCCTCTCCTCTCCTAGCTTGTGGCTCATTTGAGAGTGGATTTGGGGAAACCCTAGTGCATGCATTTGTGATTCGATTTTGTGGCACTAGATTGTGATTGCAATTGGAGATTTCTTGTTTCTCTTGGGAATTTGCTTGGTTCCCTAGCGGCTTGGAGTTCGTGGGTGGTGTTGAGCTCGACCGGAGATTGTTTGAGGCCACACCGGTGGACTTGTGAGGGGTTGAGCCTTTCCCGGGAGATTCGCGAAAAGGCATCACTAGTGGATTGCTCGTGGCTTGTGGATCCCCTCTAGTGATTGTTTCATTGAGCTCCCATCGGGGATTTGGCACCCTACCATTAAGCTTGTGGAACATCTAGTGGGTGTATCGCCACAATGGGGGACTAGCGTGTCGGCAAGCACGTGAACCTCGGTGAAAAATCATCGTGTCTATTGTCTTGTGCTCGTTGGAGATTTCTCATTGTACACGGTGATTGGCAACAACCTCTACACTCCGCGGTGGTATTGTATTCTAACCTCTTTGCATTACCTTCTCTACTTTACTTGTGTAGCTTTGCATAGGTTGTTTAGTTGACTAGTGTAGTTTAGCTCCTAGTGGTAAAATTAGTTAGATTATCTTGCTCACCTAGGAGTAAACTAGTGACCTAGCACTTGTGTGGACTTAGAGATATTAGAATTGCTATATTTGACTTGTGGCTTGCATAGCTAGTTCGTAGCATCGCTTTGCTAGCTTCGCCATCTTATTTACTAATCGGTTTGCTTAGTGTTGTTGCAAGAATTTTTAATAGGCTATTCACCCCCCCTCTAGCCATTAGGACCTTTCAAGTGGTATCAGAGCTAGGCACCGTTATTTGAGTGGCTTAACATCCTACGGTGACAAAATGGCATTGAGTTTCCACGTCAACAACACCAAGAAGGCGCCACCTTTCGATGGCACCAACTTTGCCTATTGGAAGGTGAAGATGACCGCACACCTCAAGTCAATCAATAGAGAAGTGTGGGTTGTGACCGAGAAGAAATTTGAAGTGGCCAACAAAGAGCAACCAACACCTATAGAAGAAAAAGAAGCTCTATGCAAATGACATTGCCGTGAGTGCTTTCCATGAAGCATTCAATGATAGAGTCTTTGAGCAAGTGAAGACAATTGAGATTGCTCATGACATTTGGAAAAAGCTAGAAGCGTGCTATGAGGGCACTGAAGGCGTCAAGCAAGCCAAGGCATACATAAAGCTTGAGCAATTCAATAGCTTCAAGATGGAAGATGATGAGAGCGTGCCGGAGATGTTCCATCGCATGCAAGTGTTGGTGAACGATCTCAATGCACTTGGTGAAGAGATCAAGGACAAGACCTTCAACATGAAGTTCTTGAGGTGTTTGTCGGAGAGGTTTGGGATGTTCATCACGGTTCTTGTGAGAACAAACTTGAAGGATTTGACTCCAAACCAATTGCTTGATGAGGTCATGACCGATGATTCATGTAGAGATGACAAGAAGAAGCAAGAGCTCATTAACAAGGCAAACAAGAAGGTCAAGGAAGAAGAGAAGAAGGAAGACAAGAAAAGCTTGGCACTCAAGGCAAGCTCATCATCCAAGGGTAAGAAAAAGAAAGAAGAGTCAAGTGATGATGAAGAAGAGGCTTTCACAAGTGGAAGTGAAATTGATGAGCACATGGCCCTCTTTGTGAGGAAATTGGGCAAGTATATGAAGAAGAGCTACATCTCATCAAAGAAGAACAAGAAGAAGCAATCATTTAAGAAGAAGACCAAGGATGGCAAGAATGAAGGCAACATGACATGTTTTCGTTGCCATGATGATTGTTACTTAATTGCGGAGTGCCCATATGATAGTGATGATGAGAAGGGCATCAAGAAGGCAAGAAAGAAGAATGATGCCAAGAATGAGAAGGAAAAGAAGCCCAAGAAGAAGAATGAGTCCCATGTGGCTATGTGGGATAGTGATGGCTCATCTTCTTCAAGTGATGAAGAGGAGGACAAAAAGAAGAAGGGACAAGCTCACCTTGCCATGCATGACAAGATCTCCCTCTTCAACACTCCTTCATCATGCTTCATGGCTAAGGCCACTAAGGTACAATCTATCACTAAAGATGATAGTGATAGTGATAGTGATGATGAGGAGCCAACTTACACTAAGGAAGAATTAAAAACCATGCTTGATGATAGTATTGACATGTACAAGGATAGTAGGAAGGAGGCCAAGGGCTTGCGTAAGGAAATAAAAAGCCTTAAGCAAGAACTTGAGGAGCTTCAGACATCTTATGAGAGTCTAAAGGTAGACCATAAGACGCTTAAGAAATCTCATTCTAAGTTAGAGAAAGCTCACTCCTCTCTACTAGAAGAGCACAAATTGTGCCAAGTTGTTGAAGATGTTAGTACATGCAATGCTAGCATCATGTGTGATATTCATGTTGATGAACCATCTTCCATATGTGTAGCCTCCACTAGCAATATCACTAGCACATCCATCTCTAATGATGATACATGCAACCCAATGCTTATTCATGAGAATGCATGTTTAAAGAGGGAAGTAAAGGAGCTCAATCACTCCTTGGCTAAGGCCTATGGTGGTGAGGACCGCTTGCTTATGTGCTTGGGTAGCCAAAGGGCATCCTTATATAAGGAGGGCTTAGGCTATATCCCCAAGAAAGACAAGGCCGCCCTTGTAACTCACAAGACTAGTTTTGTGAAGAACAATGGTAGCTATTGCAAAGCTTGCAAGCAAGTTGGTCACTTAGAGCACAAGTGCATGAACAAGAAAGCCAATGTTTCTTCCATCAAGCTTGATAATTTCTATATGCTTGTGAAGAAAAACAATGGTGTTTGTGCTAGATTCATTGGTGCACCATGGATGGGCTCAAGGAAGAAAGCTATTTGGGTACCAAAGACCTTGGTGACTAACCTTGAAGGACCTAAGCAACATTGGGTACCTAAGAAGAATTGATTTCTTTTTGTAGGTCAATTATCGTGCTTGAGGAGAGCATTGGATAATGGATAGTGGGTGCACTCAACACATGACCGGAGATTCTCATATGTTCAAGAAAATTAGCATCAAGGGCATTGATGAGTATGAGTCAATCACTTTTTGGCAATGACAAAAAGGCAATGTGTTGGGGCTAGGCAAGATTGCTATCACTCAAGAGAAGAGTCTATCCAAAGTGTTGTTAGTTGATCATCTTGATTACAACCTCTTGTCGGTTTCTCAACTTTATGACCATGGGTACAAGTGCATATTCACAAGTCAAGAAGTTGAAGTGGTTAGTGGTGATGGTGCAAACATGATCTTCAAGGGATTTAGATATGGTGATCTCTACCTTGTTGATTTCAAGTCTAAAGAAGCCAAGTTGACAACATGTTTACTCTCCAAAGCTAGCAAAGGGTGGTTTGTGGCATAGAAGGCTTGGTCATGTTGGGATGAAGCAATTGAACAAGTTGATGAAGAATGACTTGGTTAGAGGCTTGGATGATGTGAAGTTTGAGAAGGACAAACCTTGTGGAGTATGTCAAGCCGGGAAGCAACATGGCAATGCACATCCAACCAAGAGCATAATGAGTACAAGCAAGGCATTTGATTTGCTACACATGGACTTGTTTGGGCCAACATCTTACTCTAGCATTGGTGGCAACAAGTATGGTTTTGTCATAGTTGATGACTACACTAGATACACATGGGTGTTCTTTTTGCATGACAAGAATGATGTGTTTGAGCTTTTCAAGACATTTGTCAAGAGGGTTCAAAATGAATTTGAGACATCCATCAAGAAGATTAGAAGTGACAATGAGAGTGAGAAATACAAGAATTGAAGAGTTGTGTGATGAGCTTGGAATTGACATCAATTCTCACCAACCTACACTCAATCCAATGGTGTAGTTGAGAGGAAGAATAGAACCTTGATTGAAATGGCAAGATCAATGCTTAGTGAATACAATGTTAGCCATTCCTTTTGGGCCGAAGCAATCAACACGGCTTGCTATTGTAGCAACCAACTCTATTGCCATGGGATGCTTGGCAAAACACCATATGAGTTGCTCAATGGAAGGAAGCCCAACATTGGTTACTTTAGAGTCTATGGATGCAAATGCTACATTCTCAAGAAAGGCACAAGATTGGGCAACTTTGACAAGAAGTGTGATGAAGGTTTCCTAGTTGGATATTCTACCACAAGCAAAGCATATAGAGTTTGGAACTTCGGTAGTGGCAAGCTTGAAGAGGTTCATGATGTTGAATTTGATGAAACCCAAGGCTCTCAAAATGAAGTTGAAAATCATGATGATGTGAGTGGTTCCAACTTGGAGAATGCAATGAGAAATATGGATATTGGTGATATTCGACCTAGGCAAGTTGATGATGATAACACTTCTTTACCAACCACTTCGGTTGTGATTGGAAACAATGAAGCAAGCCCTAGTGGTATTCAAGATGAAAATCAAGAGCATCAAGCTAGTCCATCCACACATCCTAGTTATCAAGTGCAAGTGATGCAACCTACCAACATTGCAAGAGATCATCCAATTGATCAAATCATGGGAGATATCAATAGTGAAGTGATCACTAGAGGAAGATTAGCATCCTTTTGTGCACACCATGCCTTTGTAGCACAAGAAGAACCGGAGAACATTATGGATGCACTCAAGAAGGAAGATTGGATCAATGCCATGCATGAAGAGTTGAACAACTTCAAGAGGAATGACGTATGGGAATTGGTGGAAAGGCCAAAGAACTACAATGTGATTGGAACCAAGTGGGTCTTCAAGAACAAGCAAGATCAAGATGGAATTGTTGTGAGAAACAAGGCAAGACTAGTAGCTCAAGGGTACACTCAAGTAGAGGGTCTTGATTTTGGAGAGACCTATGCACCGGTTGCTAGACTTGAAGCAATTAGAATCTTACTTGCTTATGCTTGTGCACATGACATCAAGCTCTATCAAATGGATGTGAAAAGTGCATTCTTAAATGGCTTCATCAATGAGTTAGTGTATGTTGAGCAACCACCGGGCTTTGAAGATGAGAAGTATCCCAACCATGTCTACAAGTTGAAGAAAGCTTTATATGGTTTGAAGCAAGCACCAAAAGCATGGTATGAGAGGTTGAGAGATTTTCTCCTCTCTAAAGGGTTCAAGATGGGCAAGGTGGACACCACACTCTTTATCAAGAAGATTGGCAAAGACTTGTTTGTGTTGCAAATATATGTTGATGTCATTATCTTTGGGTCAACCAACCAAGAATATTGTGAAGAGTTTGCTAAGATGATGGCCAATGAGTTTGAGATGTCAATGCTTGAGAGCTCACATTCTTTCTTGGTCTCCAAATCAAGCAAATGAAGAATGGCACATTCATTAGTCAAACCAAGTACATCAAAGACATGATCAAGAAATTTGATCTACAAGATGCCAAGTCAATGTCCACACCAATGGCAACAAATGGAAGCCTTGATCCCGATCCAAGTGGCAACATGGTTGAGCAAAAGAAATATAGGTCTATGATTGGAAGCTTGCTCTATGCAACCGCATCAAGACCGGACATAGCATTTAGTGTGGGCATGTGTGCTAGATATCAATCCGATCCAAGAGAAAGTCACCTCAAAGCTACAAAGAGAATTGTGACGTACTTGAAGGGCACACAAGATGTAGGACTATGGTATCCGAAGGGATCCAAATTTGATTTGATTGGATATTCGGATTCCGACTATGGAGGGTGCAAGATCAATAGAATGAGCACAAGTGGCACATGTCAATTCCTTGAAGGTCACTAGTATCATGGTCTTCAAAAAAGCAAAATAGTGTTGCTCTTTCAACCGCCGAAGCCGAATACATTAGTGCGGGAAGTTGTTGCACTCAATTTCTTTGGATGAGGTCAACATTGAAGGATTTTGGATTCCAATTTGACAAAGTCTCATTGTATTGTGACAATGAAAGTGCAAGAAAGATGACCCAAAATCCGGTTCAACATCCAAGAACAAAGCACATTGATATAAGGCACCAATTCATAAGAGATCATCAACAAAAAGGGTGATATTTGTATCATGGGCATTGGCACCGAAGATCAACTAGCCGACATATTCACCAAGCCACTTGATGAGAAGAGATTTTGCATGCTAAAGGAGAATTGAACATTATTGACTTCTCCAACTTGAGTTGATGCACCCCATTTATATGACATGCCTCTCCTTCGACAATCCCAAGGTAAAAGTTGGTTGTCATGGCATTCATATATAGCTAAGGACTTGCTTAGAGCATCTAGCCATCATGCATGCTTAATAGGCTCATTCATGGAAAATCAAATGTTTTCAATGTATGTGTGGCACCACTATTGCTTTGAATGGTTTTATGATCTAGTGGTGGCATATGACATGTTTATGTGCTTGCAATCCTAGTGTCAACTCTAGAAAATGAGCTATTAATGTGTATTCTAACATTGTGCAAGATAACCCTTATGCAAATGAGGTGTGAAAAAAAGCTTGTCCTTGGTTCAAACTTGAATACATGGAAAGACAAGTGATCTAGATGAGACCACATGTGATACTTTGATTGACTTGATTTCTCTCATTTACACCTTTTTGGTGATTGTTGACAAAGGGGAGAAATAAGTCACAAAGATGTTGGAAACGATCACACAAATAGGGGGAGCAAGCTCATAGACTATTTGTGCATTTGTATGTGCATGATCATAATGTGATGTTGCATTGTGCAATCCAAATTCAATATTCATGATTGCTTGGTGTATGCTAGTTTTTTTAAAAAAATTGATTGATGTATTGATCAACTAGCATGCATAGGATGTATCTAGACAAAGCTCACATTTTAGCCTATAATGTTGATCTCATGGGGTATGTTGAGTTTTTGATGAATGTTTAGATACATGACGCTAAGGACTCTAATGGTTTCACGCTTCAAAGGTCCGCATTCTTGAACCTTAGCATCTCTTTTGGTATTAGTGTCTCTCTCCAAGATTTTTTATCCAACATATGTGCCAAAATTGAACCAAATACATGGAAGCACATATGTAGGGGAGCTACTACTACCAAAAAAACCGAACCTTGAAATGATTGTCCATCTCTTGATTCATGATCAAAATTCTATGGGCAAGCAATTCAAGTTTAATTGAATTTATTTCTTATCTTTGTGAGTTGGTTGTCATCAATTACCAAAAAGGGGAGATTGAAATCTCATGTTTGGTTTTGGAAATTGATGACGACACTTGTGGACTAATCCTTTGCTTTAAGTGGATGACTTGAGATAGGATTAGATGGATGACAAGGAGCATGATGATCATGAACATGGACAATTGTTGGTATTTGTTATGCTTACAGAGAAATAATTATAGATCCGCAAGCGCACGGATGTCCAAAGTGAGCATTTCACCCGGGAGGGTTTTTAAATATCGAATCCACGAGGAAGACATGACAAACAATTAATTTGATTAAAGACAGTGATAGAAGACTAATGAGATTTTGTAGTATTTAGCATATACTTAAACAAGGTGAGCCAATAATAATAATAATAATAATAATAATAAGGTATATGAGACAGGTAGAGGTGCACGTGGTGAGCATAGCATAAGATTAATTCCTAGTAAGATTAGGATTGGATTTATGACAAAGAGACAGTTCTTAGATAGCATACAAAGAATCTACAAAATGTTTAGACAGGCATAGCATAAGATCATATATATATCAAAACCATAAATAAGAATGTGCACCTCAAGATTACTTAAGAAAATCAGAACGAAAACAAGATAATCCCAAGAACCATTATCGACTAGTCTTATACACGGGGATGGATTGCAAAGGACTCAATAGTGCTGTCACCACTACGATCTACCACACGACCCGCATATAAGGTGAATCCGCAAGTAAATTATATCTAAGCACCATGCTTACATACTTTCTACTACCTAGCACACACGTGTAATATACTAGGAGCTCTACGAATAAGTGCGTTGAATTATCATGAATAATGATCATATCAAATATGCTATGACTAGAATAAAGTATAAGTAGACTAATTGCATACATAGTAATGAAATAGCACAAAGGTGTATGAGAACAATAATAATATTGATCCATAGTGTAACTTACGAGATCCGTAACCGAAAGCGGATGCTCTCTCTTCTCTAAACTCGACTTTCTATCTAAACTAGGCTCTAGATTAGAGCTATGAATTAGCTATCCTATCTCTTGGTGTCTCCTCTTCTACTCCTGTCTTGGCTTCTTCTTGACCTTCTTCTTGATGATGACTTGAGGCTTTAGATCGATTGTTGATTCGGGGGCCTAGGGTCTATATATATGGGTCTTCTTATGTCTCTCCAGCGTCAACAAGCAATGTGGTACTAATCTTCATGGGCCTTGACAATGAACGATGACCATTGGATCAAACCGACATTACACGACCCGGATTAGATTGCGTCTTAGAGGCGGAGGAAGGTTCCGAGAGAGGGGCTTGCGTGGCGGCCAAGGAGGGCCGATCGGCCCCATTATTGCCGACGCCCAGAGTGGGTCCCACTCCGGGCCCCGCGATGCGTCGTGGGCTTCCGGAGTCTTCTAGATGATGTTTTCTTCGGTGTCAAGTTTCGCTCACGCCGGGAGTAATCCGAGCCTTCTAGACTTGTTTCGAGTTGGATTGCGCTATGTTACGCCGGTCGTGTGACACGCCATTTCTTTGTTTTTCGTTAAGTCCCCGCAAATCACAACTTTACCAAAACTCATGGAAATCATTAGTAGAAACCCCTAATAAGGTTATCTAATTATATTTTAGTCCTTTTCCATGAATTGTTGATGCATAAAAATATGAGTTAGTGAGCATCAACAACAATGTCGGTGGACTTGATGGATCGTCAAGCTCGGTGATCGGCTTGAGTGGAACCCGAGAGATCAAGGCAAAGGTATAACTTGATAGAGTTTTTCTTTTCGGTGATCAAGACACTATAGAGAGTGTGATCACGTTTAGGATAGATAGCCGACTATAAAGAGGAGAAACCTTTAATTGCAATGGTTATCTAGTGCCACTAAGTGTGAGTCTCATTTGCATATGATTATCGTTTAGTGGCGCAAAGAGATGCACGAGAGTAATTCCGGAAAATTTATTTGTGAAAAGCTAACTTAAGTGCACAATTTATTTTGGAATATATTCATAGAATTTGCACTTAAAAGGGATGAGATGAAAAATTGCAAAGAGAAAGGAGTTGCTCGAATTTCCAGGTTGAACCCGGTTCTTTTTCTAGCCGAGGGTGCTCTGTTGGTTGAGCAAAACGCCTCGAGCCGGAAATTGTTTGTCGCCGCCAAGGCCCTTGTGACGCCTTCGTGTTTAAGTCGAAGGGCATGCACCGCCCGCTTTGCATGAAGTCGTTTGCTTTTTGGTCCGGGCTTGCTCAACGGTGAGAGAAGAGAAATGCCCTGCGTGCTAAAATAGCGTGGGGACCAGAGCTTGCTTGCCCATTTGACTTCGTGAGTGAAGAAAAAGGCCGTGGGGGCCACGTTGGAGAATGCATGCCTTCCTTCCCATTGCATGCAATTCGTGAGAGAGATGAGCGGTGGGGACATGCGGGGACCACGCTAAAGAAATGGGAGAGCACCGGCCATTTTCTTCGGGTTAGGCTGTTGTCGACGCTCATTGGTTGCCTATTTGTGAACCCCCGTCGTCACCGTAGTGGGTGGAAGCCACGCTCACGTTCCGACCGTTTGGAGAGTGTGGGGCCAGCTTGTGCCCGTTGCGTGGAGTGGCCCGTGGTGGACTGGTTATACCGGGAGCCTTCCCTTTCTTTCTCCTATCTCACTCACTTCTTCTCATTTTTCTCATCATCTCAAGAACACAAGAAGAGAAGAAAGCTCGCCCCCCTTCTCTCTCACTCTCTAGCAATTGTGATCCAAATTAAGTGAGAGAGCAAGCCCTAGAGATCGATTTGAGAGCTCCAAGAAAATCCCCTCCCTCTCCTCTCCTAGCTTGTGGCTCATTTGAGAGTGGATTTGGGGAAACCCTAGTACATGCATTTGTGATTCGATTTTGTGGCACTAGATTGTGATTGCAATTGGAGATTTCTTGTTTCTCTTGGGAATTTGCTTGGTTCCTGTTGATGCTCACTAACTCATATTTTTATGCATCAACAATTCATGGAAAAGGACTAAAATATAATTAGATAACCTTATTAGGGGTTTCTACTAATGATTTCTATGAGTTTTGGTAAAGTTGTGATTTGCAGGGACTTAACAGAAAACAGCAGAAATGACGTGTCATACGACCGACGTAACGTAACGCAATCCAACTCCGAAACAAGTCTAGAAAGCTCCGGATTACTCCCGACGTGAACGAAACTTGACACCAAAGAAAACATCATCTAGAAGACTCCAGAAGCCACGACGCACGACGGGACCCGAGTGGGACCCACTCCGGGCCGATCGGCTCCAATAATGGGGCCGATCGGCCAAGGTGGCAGCCACGTTTGCCCTGGGCCTCCGAACCTTCCTCAACCGCCTCTAAAACGCAATCTAATCCGGTCATTTATGGTCGGTTTGATCCGAGGGTGTCGGTAGAAGTATGAAGATTAATACCACATCGCCTGTTGAAGCTGAAGAGACAGAGGAAGACCCATATATAAACAGCCCCTGACCCCTCAAGTCATCATCAAGAATTGATCCAAGCCTCAAGTCATCATCAAGAAGGAGATCAAGAAGAAGCCGGGACAGAGTAGAAGAGGAGACACCAAGAGATAGGATAGCTAATTCATAGCTCTAATCTAGAGCCTAGTTTAGATAGAAAGTCGAGTTTAGAGAAGACAGAGTGTATGCTCCTGTTCGATCAAGAAGTTACACTATGGATCAATATAATTATTGTTCTCATACACCTTTGTGCTATTTCATTATTATGTATGCAATTAGTTTACTTACACTTTATTCTAGTCATAGCATAATTGATATAATCATTATTCATGGTAATTCAAAGCACTTATTCGTAGAGCTCCTAGTATATTACACGTGTGTACTAGGTAATAGAAAGTATGTAAGCATGGTGCTTAGATATAATTTATTTATGGATTCACCTTATATGCCGGGTCGTGTGGTAGATCGTAGTGGTGACAAAGACTATTGAGTCCTTTGCAATCCATCCCCGTATATAAGACTAGTCGATAATGGTTCTTGGGATTATCTTGTTTCGCTCCCGATTTTCTTAAGTAATCTTCGGGTGCACATTCTTATTTATGGTTTTGATTTATATATGATCTTATGCTATGCCTGTCTAAACACTTTGTAGATTCTTTGTATGCTACCTAAGAACTGTCCCTTTGTCATAAATCCAATCCTAATCTTACTAGGAATTAATCTTATCCTATGCTCATCACGTGCACCTCTACCTGTCTCATATACCTTATCATTATTATCTATTATTGGCTCATCCTGTTTAAGTAAATGCTAAACCACCAAATCTCATTAGTCTTCTATCACCGCCTTTAATCAAATAAATTGTTTATCTTGTCTTCCTCGTGGATTCGATATTTAAAACCCTCCCCGGGTGGAATGCTCATTTGGACATCCGTGGCTTGCGGATCTATAATCATTTCTCTGTAAGCATAACAAATACCAACAAGCATTTAAAGCCGTTGTTCGGGAAGATTTTGATAACTTTTCTTTTGATTATTGATAGATGAATACTAAGTGTGGATTTGCTACTTAGCATCCCCTCGCTAAAACAGATTTACCCGTTTATTGTCTTTTTCTATCTTATTCGCGAGGTATTAACAGGATTGATTGTGATTCACTACACTTTGATCATCTGAATCAAGTCAACCCAAGAAGCAACACCAGGTTCCCGAAGCCATGCTCGAAAAAGACGTTGCGAGAGTTCTCTCGCTCCAAACATCGAGAACATTCGCACTTGGACCTACACTTCCAATCAATCATGAGTTTGAGCTCAAGGCAAGCCTCATCAACATGGTGCAAGCTAACCGGTTTGAAGGAAAGACACATGAAGATGCAAGCACTCATCTCCGCACCTTCATGGAGATAGGCGCCACCATTAACATTAAGGACATTCCCAAGGACACGATCCTCGCTACGCTTATTCCCTTTCTCACTATTGGGAAGAGCGAAGCAATGGTTCTACTCCAATGAACAAAAGATAAACACATGGGAGAAATGTTCTACCACATTCCTAGCAAAGTTTTTCCCCACAGGCAAAACCAATGCCTTACGTGAAAAAATTGCCAACTTTCAACAGCAGAAGGGAGAATCTATTCCGCAGGCGTGGGAACGTTTTCAAGAATACATATCAGATTGCCCTCACCAAGGAATGGAGGAATGGATGCTCTTACAAGGATTCTACCATGGACTAAATCAAAAACCAAGAGAGCATCTAGACGCCATCTGCTGGAGGATCATTCCTATCACTCACACCGGGGAAAGCCGACATACTTATGTGCAAGATATCGTAAAATCAAGGGCCGGACCCCCTCGAAGAACACCCAACACCGTCATCAAAGTGAAGAAATACAAGAAGAACAAGAAGAACCAAGGCAAGATCAACTAGGATGGACGTGCTACTAAATTGGCTTAAGGAGCGAGCCAACTACAAGAAGGATCGACAAGCTTTACAGACTACATGAATACTTCAAAAGTTCAAGCTTGGTGGTTCACAAGTCAAGACCAACCCAAAGAGAAGACCCGCAAGAACTAATTATCGACTTACGCAGGTAAGTATTCGTGTAATAACTTTAATTCGGGTAATAAATTCAAGCAACCTTCTTTACGAGAATTAATTGAAGAGCAAGTTAAAATTAATGATAGTTTCTCTAAAAAGTTAGTTGCTAATGATAAAATTCTAGAAGATATAAATGCTAAAATGGATAACTTTTCTGCTATGATAAAAGAACAAGTTGCTTTTAATATCAAACTAGAATCAAAATTATCAAAATTGTCTCATCGCTATGCCCATTTGCCACTAATCATGAGCAGTACATAACATCCGAACGAGAGGTGGTAAGCAAACCACCGATCCACCATATCCGACAGCGCAGAAGACCTTCGGCTAGGAAACCTACGGCACTCGCAACCTTTGCACCACCCGTAGTACCGCCAACATTCCCCAAGACAAGGATGATGACGTAGAAGAAGTTGTGCACCAAGAACCCGGCAGACAAGACTTTCCACGACACCAACTTCCTACCATATCCAAGAAGAACGAGAAGACCTCAAGTTGATGATCAATTCGGCAAATTCGTAGAGGTAATCCAAAAGCTTTACGTTAACATACCTCTCCTAGATGCTATGCAGGTCCCGACATACGCCAAGTACATAAGAGATATCCTGAACAAGAAGAGATCGCTACCAACCACGAGAGATCATCAAATTAACGAGAAGAGTGTAGTGCGGCAATCCTAAACACATTACCTATCAAGAAAAAGGATCCAGGATGCCCCACTATAGAGTGCTCAATCGGAGATCAATATTTCAACAATGCACTCGCGATCTTGGAGCAAGTGTCGTGTGGACGCCCAAGGTTGTCTTCGACAAGCTCAAGCACCCTACCTTGGTTCCAACATCAATGTGTCTACAACTAGCGGATCAATCGGTTAGTTTCGTCGGAATCGCCGAGAATGTCCCAAAGAAGGATCCGGAGTTCTTTGTGCCGCTTGACTTCGTTGTACTAGACATGCACCCGCACTCGAGTGGTCTCACTAATTCTCGGACGACCATTCCTAAGCAATCGCCAACGCTCACATCAACGTTAGCGCCGAGAGATCACATTTGAGATCAATGGAAAGGAGGAGAAGTTCGCCTTCAAACCTGCACTGAGAACTCGCCACCAATGCGAACATGATCGATCAAGAGAAGACGATGCCGACGAACCATCCTCCGGGCGGAGGATGCACCGGAGGACTAGAAGATTGAAGGTCCCCGCTCGAGGACCTTAACTACGGACCCCTCCCGTCAGGTAACTCGGTAAAAATTTAAAAATCCAAAAATATTTTATTCCTTGCAATTATTTCCCGCAATTTAAATTCCTGCACTTTTACATTCACCGTAAAAAGAAAACTTACGCCCTATGATTAAAATTTTTTATGAGTGGAAACCCCGTATAATTACTTTTACTGTGGTGGCATAAAAATAATTTTTACTTCTTGCTACTTTATTTATTCATTTTTATTCAGAAAATACAAAAAATAATGCAACCTTACAAGTGGGACCCACATGTCATAGGGACAAAACATCAAATCACCACTTTCCTTATTCCTTTTCTTCTCCTCCATCCATTTTCCACCAAGATTACTCCACTTGACCTAACATATACTATTCTAGCGTGAATTTCAAAAAAAGTATGGATGGTGGAGAGGGCACCTAGGTGGGCCCCACTTGGGGGCCGACCGGCCCAATAAACAGGCCGATCGGCCTCCCCCTCTTTGCCCTATAAAAGGGGCAGCCAGCCCTCGCCATTCTTATCACAAGCAACACAATTTTCTGGCTTCCAAGGAGAAGTAGAGCTGCCTCGAGCAGAATAGGAGAAGGAGAGAAATAGAGGAGGAAAAGAATAGAAAACTAAGAAGAGAGAAAAAAAAAATCCTTGAGATAATCTTCCCTTCCAAAGAAAACCCTCTAGCCAATCCCAATAAATACCACCATGTTTGGAAGGTTTTCGCAGTCACGCCTAACTCCCGGGCCGGTTCCGAGCGAGCAATGAGCACTGACACCCGAGCAACGCCGTCGCCGACCGCTTCTCCATCACCAATGGCCTCGCCTAGCCAAGGTAGAACTCTAACCTTGGACGTTCACCTCCATACACGAGGAGGGGAAGAGAGAAGTCGGTATAACAAACTGAAAAATAGAGATTTCGTATTAACTCCTATGCTAGATAACGAATTCATGGACCGTATAGGGATTCTACCGGAGTTTACTGTTATTTTTCAGTTGCTGGGATGGTCATCTTTTTACGACACCTCTGAGAGGGGGTGCCGACTTCTCACCATAGAGTTTCTGTGCACTTTAGATTATACTGAGGATGGGAACGGGGTAACCTTCCGGTTATTCCGTCAGACATACACCATGACATGGAAACAATTAAGCACTGCATTAGGTTTCGAATCAGGCTGCCCCATAAACGTAACCTCCACCTTGAGTGACTTTAACAGGGAAGTGTTCTGGCAAGAGATCACTGGGAAGGGCATGTTTCACCGGCCTCGTACTAATGATATCCACCTCCCAACTTTAAGATTTTTACATAAATGGATGGCCCTTGTCCTCTTCCCACGAAAGGACAACATCACCGCATCTGCCGAATCGGCTCTCTTATATGCCGCTGTTAAAAGAACATCCGTCTCACCTGTTAAGTCGTTAGTGGAACACTGGCTGACACTTCCCAACTTGGTTGGGGACATAAGCTGCACTTCTTTAATCACACGAATAGCCAGTGATCTTGGCCTGCTTGGTGACGACACCACCATCATTGACATAAACACTCATCGGGAGATTATAGGGTACGATTATTTCAGGCAGGGCCGCTGGGTGAGAAAAGATCAAGAGCAGTACTACTACCTTCACAATAATGATGCAATCCCGTTGCCTAACCCGGGATTGGGCATATATTCTGTGCAATCTTTCTTGATAAATACGCAGGCACAACCGGTCCATCGTCAGCCATCAACCAGAGCTTCAACGTCCCATTATAGAGGAGCTGACCAAACCCGTGAGGGAGCAGCAGATACCAGCGCATTTAGGGCTTCGTGCCACCGCATCCACGCCGCGCCTACCCGTGAGGACCGCTGCCCACACACCGAAACGCCCGAAGGTAGTAATGCAAAGATTTATACCGCCCGCCGTTTCTTTTGCAGATTCGAGTACCGCGACCCAAAGAAAAGATTCCGCCAAGGTATGCATAACAACATGCGCACCGTCATCGACACTCGAACACCCACTCCAACCTCCTTTACAATCAACAAGAGTGGATACAACAAAGGGGAACACAAATTGACGACATCCAAGACACGGTGGAGACCAATACCGAACAACCTGAAAGGCTCTTCGGCCGCCCGAGGCATAGGTAAGTGCAACAAGCGCCTTGGGGAGTGGTCCCCGTTAAAAACCACCGGTGAGGGGAAACCCTATTCAACCAACCAACCAACCAATCGTCCGACCCTCGGGAAGGAGTGCCCCCGAGGTAATTACCGTCGCCCCCTTAGGGAAGGAGTGCCCCCGAGGTAAGTATCTATTTATCTATTTATATTACTATGGTTTTTAATATATTTATATTTAGGTTTGTTTAAGCTAGATAAAATTTGGTTTTGATAAATATATATATATATAGGTGTGTGTCGAAAAATATATATATATATATATATATATATATATATATATATATATATATATATATATATGAGAACAATAATAATAAAGAGTGATGAATTATGCTATAAAGAACATGATAGATGTTGCTCCTCCGTGATGAATGCCTAGTTTACCATCTTTATTTCTCCCGCAACATGGATATAATTGTTTAGATTCTAAAACATGCTTTGAGCTTGAGTTCGTGGGAGTATGATCTTAGATTTCAAGTCTAGGCAATTGACCGATATGATATGATAAAAGTTGAGCTACTATCTATCTTGTTCATACGTGACACTTAAATTTTGGAGTATTAATCTTTGAAAATTCTAAAAATGATGAGTCTCCCCGTATGACATAAGCCCGATAAAATAAATGCCTTGTTGAAAATATGCTAAAATTGCTTCGTTATATATCTCTATGCTTTCAAGAGACTTGGGCATGACAAAAAAAAAAAAAAAAAAAAAAAAAAAGAGAAAATATATATATGAGAGAAAAGTGAGACGAGAAAGAGGGAGAGAAATGAACAAGTGTTCTACTAGGCGAGAAGGGCCTACCTCCCTAATAAAAGAGATGAAAAATGGACAAGTGTTCGGGCGCAGTAGAGCCCACATCTCGAAAAAGAAAAAAGAAAAGGAGAGAGAAGAATGTGACAAAAGTCAATACGAGCGAGAAGAGCTCACCTCTCCAAACAAGTTGTCTTGTAACCCAAGGTTCTCTTAAAATTATTGCCATAAAGAGAGGTATATTTTCAGAAACAAAAGAGGCAAAGAAAAAGGCTAAGAAATTAAATGTTTACTCTTATTGTTGTCATACAGAATACTCCGGCTTTCACTTTATATAATCTTTTGTAAAAAACTCCGACTTATAGTGAAACCACGAACTTGAGACATGGTGTTTGACTTAATTATTCTATCTTTCAATAGTCCAAGACTCATGTATGATAAAAACCCCATGCTCTCAAGTAGATATAAGCAAGTTTATGATTCTCAATTTTTCATCCTACCTTGGTTGAGATTTGACTTGGTAACACACACGAGTCTTGCTAGGGACTAGCAAGAGGTAAGCTTTGGGGGAGTTTGTTGATGCTCACTAACTCATATTTTTATGCATCAACAATTCATGGAAAAGGACTAAAATATAATTAGATAACCTTATTAGGGGTTTCTACTAATGATTTCCATGAGTTTTGGTAAAGTTGTGATTTGCGTGACTTAACAGAAAACAAACAGAAATGACGTGTCATACGACCGACGAACGTAACGCAATCCAACTCCTAAACAAGTCTAGAAAGCTCCTGGATTACTCCCGACGTGAACGAAACTTGACACCAAGAAAACATCATCTAGAAGACTCCGTAAGCCACGACGCACGACGGACCCAGAGTGGGGGACCCACTCCGGGCGATCGGCCCAATAATGGGGCCGATCGCCTCCTGCGGGCGCCCACGCTTGCCCTGCCTCCTGAACCTTCCTCAACCGCCTCTAAAACGCAATCTAATCCGGTCATTTATGGTCGGTTTGATCCGAGGGTGTCGGTAGAAGTATGAAGATTAATACCACATCGCCTCGTTGAAGCCGAAGAGACAGAGGAAGACCCATATATAAACAGCCCTGCACCCCCTCAAGTCATCATCAAGAATTGATCCAAGCCTCAAGTCATCATCAAGAAGGAGATCAAGAAGAAGCCAAGACAGAGTAGAAGAGGAGACACCAAGAGATAGGATAGCTAATTCATAGCTCTAATCTAGAGCCTAGTTTAGATAGAAAGTCGAGTTTAGAGAAGAGAGAGTGTATGCTCCTGTTTCGATCGATAAGTTACACTATGGATCAATATAATTATTGTTCTCATACACCTTTTGTGCTATTTCATTATTATGTATGCAATTAGTTTACTTACACTTTATTCTAGTCATAGCATAATTGATATAATCATTATTCATGGTAATTCAAAGCACTTATTCGTAGAGCTCCTAGTATATTACACGTGTGTACTAGGTAATAGAAAGTATGTAAGCATGGTGCTTAGATATAATTTATTTGCGGATTCACCTTATATGCCTATTCGTGTGGTAGATCGTAGTGGTGACAAAGACTATTGAGTCCTTTGCAATCCATCCCCCGTATATAAGAGTAGTCGATAATGGTTCTTGGGATTATCTTGTTTCGCTCTCTGATTTTCTTAAGTAATCTTCTGGTGCACATTCTTATTTATGGTTTTGATTTATATATGATCTTATGCTATGCCCTGCCTAAAAACACTTTGTAGATTCTTTGTATGCTACCTAAGAACTGTCCCTTTGTCATAAATCCAATCCTAATCTTACTAGGAATTAATCTTATCCTATGCTCATCACGTGCACCTCTACCCGTCTCATATACCTTATCATTATTATCTATTATTGGCTCATCCTGTTTAAGTAAATGCTAAACCACCAAATCTCATTAGTCTTCTATCACCGTCTTTAATCAAATAAATTGTTTATCTTGTCTTCCTCGTGGATTCGATATTTAAAACCCTCCCCGGGTGGAATGCTCACTGACATCCGTGCGCTTGCGGATCTATAATCATTTCTCTCGTAAGCATAACAAATACCAACAGGTTCCCTAGCGGCTTGAGTTCGTGGTGGTGTTGAGCTCGACCGGAGATTGTTCGAGGCCACACCGATGGACTTGTGAGGGGTTGAGCCTTTCCCCGCGAGAGATTCGCGAAAGGCATCACTAGTGGATTGCTCGTGGCTTGTGGATCCCCTAGTGATTGTTTCATTGAGCTCCCATCGGGGATTTGGCACCGCCATTAAGCTTGTGGAACATCTAGTGGGTGTTGTCCGACACTTGTTATCATATAAAATAATTAATCAATTAAACGTGAGAAAGGGGTATCAATAATAATAACAACCTAGAATAAGGGGTCACTAACATATTTCCATCGGTTTTGGTAATGTTGTGAATTGCGGGACTAAACAGAAAAAAAGCAGAGTTCGCGAGCCATACGACTATGCGACGCAACGCAATCCAACTCCGAAAAAGACTCTAGAAGGCTCCGGATTAATCCCGACGTGGACCAAACTTGACAATCAAGAAAACATCATCTAGAAGACTCCGGAAGCCACGACGCGACGACGGGACCCGTGGGGGACCCCCCCCCGACGTCGGGTCGATGGGGCCGATCGGCCCGCTTTGACCGCCACGCAAGCCCGGTCTCCCGAACCTTCCTCCACCGCCTCTAAGACGCAATCTAAACTGGTTGTTTAATGTCGGTTTGATCCAATGGTCACCGTACATCATCAAGGCCCATGAAGATTAGTACGACATTGTTTGCTGAAGCTGAAGGGACATAAGAAGACCCATATATATAGACCCCTAGACCCTCCTTTTCGGATCATCAAGTTCTCAATTCAGCAACAACGCTTCAAGATCCAAGTCATATCCCACGCCAGAAACATCGCTTTAGGAAGAGTAGCAATCAAGATTAGAACTAGTAGGAAGGGAGAAATCCGCTCCGATCGTCGGAGGCCGGCTCAAGATCAGGCCTCGTTCTTGTAAGTTCTTCATTGTAAGTAGTCTTCAAGTTCCGCACAATGTTCTTAATATGAATATCTTGATCATGTTTATATTCGAGATTATTTGTTCTAGTATTTACTTTGATTACACGTTTAGCATAGTTGAATTATCGTTATGTTCATGCATGGATTCGTATAGCGCTCATCCTTTCGCTCGAGGGTGAGTGGTAGAGATGATGTAATTGTGGTGATTAGATCTTATTTACTCAAGTTTGCACCCTATGTGCCGGGTCGTGTGGTAGATCGTGGTGGTGACAGCACCATTGAGTCATTTGCAATCCATCCCCCGTATGTAGGCCTAGCGGATGATATTATTCGGGTTGTTCTAAGTTTCGCCTTAGTCTTCACGGATTCTCGTCCTCATGTGTGGATTTAATTAGTCTTTCTTCAATGATTGTTAGATGTATTGCACTAATTGAGTAGATCCTAACTTATAGTTTAGAGTTACATATTGGAGTTTCTAATGCTAGCTAGCCTATGAATTGCTATCGTCCCACCTGTTTGACACTTTCTATTTTCGCCCACTTAGATATGACTTTGGTTGAATTTATTTATCAAGAACTTTATCATTATCTTTATTGTGAACTTTGATCCTTGTTTAATTAATTGATAAGTTTAACACTTAAAGCTTTGCATACGAGAGATGATTAAGATGTTTAGCACCTATGCATAGTTAATTCATGATAGAAGACTTCTTTCCCCTCGTGGTAGAATATAAATTCAACACCCAGTTCTTACTCCTGGTTAAAATGCTACAATGGTATATTCATATCTCGTAAACTTTGCGATACCCAGCTTATAATTGTTTATTTACTTATTAAGAAGTTTATCAAGGCATAGTACGAATATTTTATTCCTTGCATATTAGTAGTTTAACTATAGGGATGACAACCTTTTCGGATATGCTATGAACCGCAATGAATATTTCTTTTAGTTTTATCTCAAGCAACATTTGATATTCTTTCTAAACGCCATTACTAGTTAGTGACGTTAGAAATACCAACAGTGTATCGCCACAACGGGACTAGCGTGTCGGCAAGCACGTGAACCCTCGGTGAAAAATCATCGTGTCTATTGTCTTGTGCTCGTTGGAGATTTCTCATTGTACACGATGATTGGCAACAACCTCTGCACTCCGGTGGTATTGTATTCTAACCTCTTTTACATTACCTTCTCTACTTTACTTGTGTAGCTTTGCATAGGTTGTTTAGTTGACTAGTGTAGTTTAGCTCCTAGTGGTAAAATTAGTTAGATTATCTTGCTCACCTAGGAGTAAACTAGTGACCTAGCACTTGTGTGGACTTAGAGATATTAGAATTGCTATATTTGACTTGTGGCTTGCATAGCTAGTTCGTAGCATCGCTTTGCTAGCTTCCGCCATCTTATTTACTAATCGGTTTGCTTAGTGTTGTTGCAATAATTTTTAATAGGCTATTCACCCCCCCTCTAGCCATTAGGACCTTTCACCTCTTCCTTCTCACCCATCCTCTCAAAATCTATGTAGTGCATAGTGGTGATCTTGCTCTTGTATGAGCGAAAGAGGACAATCGATAGAAGTTTGAGTGAAAAGCCACCCAAAATCAACCTTAGGCATGGATTCTAGTTTCTTCAATTAATTTGAACCGAAGAGTGACTCTTGATTCCCGGAATTTCTAGATTTATCATCTCCATCTCATTAATGATTTGAGTGATATATATTTGCCGTTTTGAATCAGCTAAGAACAGTTGAAAGGTCCTAAATGGCTAGAGGGGGTGAATAGGCTAATAAAAATTTCTACAAAACACTAGACAAACTTGTTAGAATAACAAATGGCGATAAACGCGTTTGCTCTAGTTTCACTTGTCGGCAAGCCTCCTATTATCAATTCTAGTTGCTATGATCTCTAGTTCACTCAAAAAAGCTAAGTTGCTACTTTACCAACTAGGTGAACAAGCTAGATTACACTAAACAAGACTAAGCAACTAGCAAGTCTACACAAACTACTCAATCACAAGATATATATAAAGTATTGCAAGAGAGGAGTAGAATGATATACCAACGTGTAGAGGCTAGTCAATCCAATCACCTAAGATGATATCACAATATAGACAATGAAGCCAATCACCGGAGACAACAATACACAATGGAGAGACACAAGATTTAACCCAAAGTTTACTTGAGCATCCGCTCAAGCTACTCTCCTCATTGTGCCGACCTTCTCACGTGTGGGCACAAGGTGGAGCTCACTCCTAGCCAAGTGCCTTTAGGCTACTTGCACCCAAAGCAAATGAGAGGTACCCAAGACACGAGCAATGTATTCCTTGCACTTTGTCTTCCCGACGAGGAGTGTGTAATCCTCTCACAAATCACCGGAGGTGGCTAAGAACAATCACCAACTCTTGCCAACGCCTCCACCAATCTCCAAACCGTCTAGGAGTGGTGCTCTCCAAAAGCAATAAGAAATCCACAATTGCAATAACCACCTAGTACCACAAATATGAATCCCGAAATGCAATGCACACTAGGTTTTCCCAAATCTCCTCTCAAGAACTCAAATCCACCAACGAAGTGGAGAGGAGAGGGAAGCAATCCTCTTGGAGCCCTCAAATCGCTCTCTAGCACAAGCTCACTCGATTAATTTCAGCACAAATCAATAGATCGAGGGAGGAGAGGAGAGGAGCTCTTTTTCTCTTGTTCTAGGGTTTGGAATGGGGAAAGAACAAGCTCACTGTAAGATTTTGAAATTAGCAAAGAGAGAGAGCAGAGAGGGAAGAGGCTCACATATATACTCGGAAGAACTCGGCTCCCCAACGGGTAGATTCAACGGGCAAATCTCTCCAACGGGCAGAGAGCGGCAGCAGCGCTCTTCTCTGTCTTAGAGTCTCGGCTGCAGCGTCCAGAAATTTTCTTCGATGAAAACGGACAGCAGCTGCGCTAGCTCGATGTGCAGTCTCGCCGTAGACATTACGATACCTAGGGTTTCCTAGGGTTTTGGGCGACTCCAAGGCGCTCGCCGTGGGAGGATTTCTGGCCGGCGATCCAACGAGTTCCCACCACCTAGCTGCTCGGGCTGATCAAGGGGTCGCCTCGCGTGACTTCCCGGCCTTGGCAGAGACGGTGGTGAGGGCTCACGGCGATCGGCGGGACGAGCATGGCGGCAGGATCATCCCGTTCGAAGATGATGGCTGATGGCGATGAGGTTGAGAAGCTGCTCAAAACTCGAGTTTGAGCGAGGTGGAGAAGGACGGCGTGGTAATCGGCGGCGCGAGACGAGCAAGTCGCCGCGGTTAAGTGGATAGCCGCGCAAAGCCGCCGACATCAAAGAAGTTCGCTGAGCAATCGTTGATCTCGACCATGAAGGCCGCGTGGAACACGGCGCAGAGATTTCGCTTTCGCTCCATTGGAACGAATCTATTCAAGTGCAAGCCTACCGCTTTGGGAGACCGAAGAGGATCATGGAGGATGGCCCGTGGATTTTTAGGGGCTATGTGTTGATGCCGGAGGAGTTTGATGGATCGACACCAACCCTAACAACCTGCCAAATCATGTGCAAGTGTGGGTGCAGATTCATAAGATACCACCGCTGTATAGAACTCGGGAGATAATCACTTTCGCTAGCGGAGCAAGGTGGGAGATGTGGTCACGGTGGAGATGAAGATTGTGTCTAGTGGAAGAGGTGATTTTTACAGGGGCTAGGGTTAACCTGGATGCGTCCAAGCCCTTGGTCCGCTTCATCACGCCACCTCGAGGGATTTGCGACCACGCGTGCGCAAGTGAAATACGAGAAGATGCCGCGGTTTTGCTTCCATTGTGGCTTGATGGGCCACGCCATCTCGAGTGTGGTTCGGGAGAATTCAAGGAAGAGGAGCTGTAGTTCGGGACCGGATGTTGGTCGATGGAATTTTTTTGGCGTGCGGCACTCCCGCTTCCGCCGGGTGGAGAACCAGCAAAAGAACATGCCCAGGGAGGAGAAGAGCGCACCCGGGGACCGTAGAAGAATGCGGGGAAGGGGTGGTCGCTTCACGGGTGGACGTGATGGATTTTGGAGGGAGAAGAGGAAGGATGAGACGGCTGCGAAAGAGGACAGCGCAGGCTCAAGGAAAAGAGGGTCCGTGGAGGCCGGTCTGAGTGTCGATGATGTTGAGGATTCGGCATCGAGTCCCCTGAAGCCATCACATCAGCATGCTCAGTCCGAAACTGAAGCCAAGAAGAAACTTTTTGATGATGCTGAGAAGGGGGCAACGGGTATCCCACCCCCCTCCTCCCCGAGTATGTGTCGCCAAGAGGCAAAGAAGAAGAAGGAAAAGGTACGAGGAGTGGCCACAAGAAGGATGATGCATCGGCGCCTCCGCTGAGGGGGGACCGCCAGAGCAATGAGTTGCCTCATTTGAACCGCCGCGGCCCGGGCAATGCCGCGACAAGAAAGGAGCTTCGCGATTTGGCGAAGAGATATGCCCCGACCGTGCTTTGTGTGCTTGAAACTCAGGTTCATCGTGCACGGGTAGAAGGTCTTAAAAACACTCTAGGTTTTGATAATGCTTTTGCTGTAAGTAGTTCAGGACGCAGTGGTGGTCTTGGCATTTTTTGGAACAATAAAACTAGAGTGGAAATTTTACCGTACTCTCAGTATCACATTGACACTATCATCACCGAGGGTGGGGGTGATCCCTGGCGACTCACTTGTGTCTATGGTGAGGCCCGTGTTCCTCGAGCACCACAAGACGTGGGATATGTTGAAGTTTATCCTCTTCGTCGGCACTACCGTGGGTATGTATTGAGATTTCAATGAAGTCCTCCTTCGCTCGAGCATGAAGGGACGCAGGAGAGAAGTTGGAGCCGATTGCCGGGTTTTCGAGAAGCCGTGGATGTGTGTGGCTTGTCCGATCTAGGCTTTGAAGGGCGTCCCATGGACATACGAGAAGCGGGTCACAGAGGCTCCTACCGCCGGTGCGGCTTGACCGCTTACGGCATGCACGGACCGGTGCTCACGCTACCCGCTAGCATCGGTGGACCACCTCAACTCGGCGGCTTCGGACCACGGCCGATCGAGCTCGGGTGGGCAGCAAGGGACGGGCCGGAACTACTCAAACGAAGAAACGAGTTCAGGTATGAACTAATGTGGGAATCGCATGCGTTTCCGTGATACTCTTTCTCGGTTTGGAAGGACCAACCGCCGGCCAGTTAATCTCGAGGGATCGCTCAAGAAGGTCTCTTACATATCGAGGTACTTTGGGCGGCTGGGAGAGAACTACCTTTGGCAATGTCAAGAGAGAGCTGAAGGTGCTGAATCAAGACTTGGACCATCTCCGATCGGAGCCCCACAGGTTGGAACCATCTTATGAAGAAATCAAGGTTGTGGAGAGGATAGTGGAGCTCAATTATCGTGAGGAGGTAATGTGGAAACAACGGTCACGTATCACGTGGCTTTCTGAGGGTGACCGGAATACCCGTTTCTTCCACCTACGTGCATCTCAACGAAGGAAAAGAAATAAAATTCAAAAGTTGAAGATGGTGGATGGTAGCTTCACGGAGAGGATGAGTCGGTCATGGCATCCATGACGTCCGACTTTTATAGGACCCTCTACTCATCGGAGGGGACGACAGACACTGAGCTTTTGCTTGACTCGGTACCGGTGAAGGTAACTGAGGCGATGAACGATATGCTGCTCAAACCGTTTGGGGTGGAGGAAATAAAAAAGGTTATGTTTGAAATGTTCCCAACTAAAGCCCCAGGCCGGACGGATACCCAAAGACACTTTTTTCCAAATACCTTTGGGACCTCTCGTGGTGAGGAGGTTACTGCGGTGGTGCTGCGTGTTCTGCGTGGTGATGATAACCCAAAGAAAGATTAATGACACCAACATTGTGCTCATCCCGAAAAGTTGACAATCCCCAAGAGCCGCGTTCCGTCCTATCGCCTTTGTAACGTGCTCTACAAGATTGCATCAAAGACGGTTGCAAATGTGCTCAGGGCCATCTTGCCGGTTATTTCTCGAGGAACAATCGGCCTTTGTACCGGGACGGCTAATTATCGACAATATAATTACAGCCTATGAATGCTTGCATTATATGAAGAAGAAGCGAGCCACAGAAAACCGGTTCTGTGCATTGAAGCTAGACATGCGGAAAGCTTATGATAGGTTGGAGTGGGAGTACCTACAACAGATTATGATCAAGTTGGGTTTTCACCGTTTGTGGGTTAATATGATAATGAGGCTAGTTAAGTCGGTCTCATTTTCAGTAATTTTGAATGGGAACAAATTGGAAGAGTTCAAACCATCCAGAGGTATACATCAAGGGGATCCAATTTCTCCGTACCTGTTCTTATTGGCAGCAGAGGGCCTTTCGTGCCTCCAAAAATCTAATTCTCGGTCATCAGGACTCATGGGTATTAAAGTGGCCCCGTCAGCTCCGACGGTTAGTCACTTACTCTTCGCAGATGACAGCCTGCTGCTTTTCAGGGCAAATAAGGAGAACGCGGAAACTGTGAAGGATGTTCTGGATCTTTATTGTCGTGCATCTGGGCAGCAAATAAATTTGGACAAATCATCTATACACTTTGCAAAGGGATGCGAGGCGGTGTTAGAACGGAATTAAAGGAAATTCTACAAGTATCCAATGAAGCTTTAAGTGAACGATATTTGGGAATGCCGACTGATGTCGGGAAGTCAACCATTGGAGCTTTCTCGCACCTCAAAGACGTGGATCTGGCAAAGGGTGCAAGGGTGGATGGAGAAGTGTCTCTCACCGGGCAAGGAGGAGGTCTTGATAAAATCCGTTGCCCAAGCAATACCGACATACTCGATGGCGTGCTTCCGTCTGCCACGAGGTCTTTGCAAACATATTGATGGTCTACTACGTGACTTCGGTGGGGAGTAAAGAAGGCAAACGCAAAACTTCTTGCCGGGTCGCGTGGGGCGACATGGTGATGCCAAAGTGTGCGGCGGATTGGGGTTTAGAAATACTGAGATGTTCAATCTCGCCCTACTAGCTCGGCAGGCTTGGAGACTTCTAAAGGATCCAGAGTCGCTGAGTGCAAGAGTTCTCAAGTCGGTTTATTATCCTACGACTGATATATTGGAGGCGGGCGTGGGCTCTTCACCCTCGCGCATTTGGAGAGCCATCGTGGATGGAGTTGGAGTGCTTCGCCTGGGACTCATTCGGCGTATTGGATCGGGCACGACAACAAAGATATGGGAATCGCCTTGGCTACCTAGAGATGGCCTACTCTACCCACTTCAACCCAGGTAAAACCAAATCCGCCGGTGTGGGTTTCAGATATCATTGATCAAGCATCAATGAGCTGGACGAAACGATCCTACGTGAGTTCTTTTCACCCCTTTGACCGGAGGTCATTGAGAATATTCCGTTATGCACAATGCCGATGGAAGATTTCTGGGCGTGGCATTACGAAGATCGGGAGTTTCTCGACGATCGGGCTTATCGCATGCTTGTCGCTACGGAAACAACGTCGGCTTGGCAAGAAAAATAAGCCGAGCAGATCGGACTCGAAGGCTGAGGAGAAGGAGTGGACGGATTTGTGGAAGATCAAGGTACCCTCGAAGATCCAGCTCTTCCTATGGCGACTGGTGAGGCATTCTATGCCGACCGGGGATATTCGGCACCGCAAAACATGGTTCCTAATGCAAAGTTGCTCGTTGTGTGTTGCTATGGATTCATGGAGGCACTCTTTGCTTGAGTGCAACTTAGCGAAGTGCGTATGGGCGCTCGAACGAGAAGAGATAGTTGAATTCATCTGCCAAATTGAAACCCTAGACGCCAAAGCTTGGCTATCTGAAGTGATCAAGGGCTTGAAGCAGGAGGAGCTCACGCGGGTGGTGGTCCGCCTTTGGGCTATTCCTCGCACGCGCGCCGCTTGGCTGTGCACCAGGATCAGTTTCAGAGTCCATTCTCGACACATTGCTTTGTTGAGCGTTTTATCAATGAACTTAGTGAACTCGACGAGGTGGTGCGGACGAGTCTGCGCCAATCCGATGGCTGCTAGACCTTGGTGCATCGCAGCCGGTCAGTGATAGATCGCCCCGAGGGCGTTACTAAGATCAATGTTGATGCTGCAACCTCGAAGAACGTGAGAAGAGCCTCTCTTGCTGCTTGTGGCTCGAGATGATTCAGGCAGGTTTTTGGGGGCGTCGGAATTGGTGTTGGAAGGATACTCGGATGCAGAGACGGCTGAGGCTCTAGCTTGCCGAGAAGGTTTGGCACTCGCCAGCGATCTAAATGTCTAGATATTGCGGGTAGCAAGTGACTGCATTAATGCAGTTCGAAGTATCCAAGGCCAAGGCTTCGGAGTATATGGCCCTGTCGTTCAGGAGATTAAGCATGTCATGGGGAGTTTCACCAGAGTGGAGTTCATTCACGAAGGAAGGAATTTCAATCATGATGCTCATTGTCTAGCTAGAAGTTGTGTCAATTTCCTAGTTGGTCGTTATGTTTGGTTTGGTGAGCCTCCTGTGGGAGTTTGTAATTCTTATGATATGATATAATAAAGGGTGGCTCGTTATGCTCAAAAAAACAATTGAAGCAGGAACCAGCGGCGGCAGGCAAGCAGCGTTCGGCAAGCTCATTCGGCAAGCTTGGTTCGTTCGGCAAGCACGTTCGGCAAGCACGTCCATCGGCCGAACAGCAAGCCAAAAGCAAACAAGCTAGCTAGTTAGCCAGTACGTGAGCATGACTTGCATATATGTATATACATATACATGTATATAATTCAAGCAAGGTGCACGTCACCTCCTTTTCTTTCCTTTTCAAATTTCTTTTCCAAATATTACGATCAATTCTTGATCCAAATAATATGCCATCTCTTCCAAAAATATGTTAAACCTCAAGACCATAAATAGATGGCATTTCTCAAACATTTTCAAGGCGTTTCTCATCGAGTCGCCACGTCACTTACCAAAATGCACATGCAATTTGAAATTCAAATAGGTGGCACTAGGTGAGTAAAGCGATTATGATTTTCTCCTCTTTATAGTACGGTTATTTATCCTAAATCACTCACACCCTCTATGGTGTCTTGATTGTAAAATCAAAATGGCCCTATAGATATACATTTGCCTTGAGCCCATTTTGATCCTCAAATCCACTCCAAGCAAGCACTTGATCATCTTTTAGATCACCACGATCCATCCACCATGACCACCGTGCATCACACTTGGCTTGACCAATCTCCAACTAATCAAACACTTAGCATAGAGAGATTAGTCATAGGATGTCACTAATTAGCCAAAACCAATCTAGAGATCTTCAACAAGAAAGTTCTATTTGGGGATGGTAGAACCACACCCTCCCCCAAAATCATGTGTACGATGATTTTGTCAAATCAAGCGATTCCAACTATCAAGAATACTTCCCTATGATTCATTAACCATCTAGGAGTAGAAATCCATGACTAAAATCAATCCATCGCATAGATCGGGCATGAACTTCACAGCTAGGGTTAGGTTTACCTTGACTCGTGGAGTGAGGAGATGAGAGAAGCAGGAGCTCGGGAGAAGGGAGCTCGGTCAGCCGGGGACGAATTTGGAGCTCCGGCGCCGGCGGCGCCTTCAAGACACTTCCGGGCACGCGCAGCGGCTGGGGCGGCGGCGCGTCTTGCGCGAGGAGCGGGCGGTGGTCTTTAAGCGTCACGGGAAGAAGAGAAGTGCAGCGTAAGGGAATCGAGCGAGAGGAGAGGGAAGAAAACCGGTCGGGCCAAGGGTAGAAAAAGGAAAGAATAAAGTTTTGGCCCAAAATGGTTCGGATCCGGGGGCCAAAACCTAGGTGCGCATTTGCCGCCGCGAAGGCGCCCAACAGCTTGCCGTGCGAGGAACGCTGCACTTCTTTGCTCTAGTCGGGTGTCCCGAGATTATATTGCAACTTTTTGACTTATTTCTCAAACTTGATCACGAAACACCAAGATTCATTGCCGAGAAAGATCATCAATACAAAACTATGGCATTGAATCTCGGTTAGAATTTGAAATCCTTTTGAAACACAATATGAATGTTTTCACAAACTTTTCCTATGTCGATCTAGTGTCTCAATCAAATAGCATGTATGTTGGAATCCAAACCAAGTTACGAGAATCGAGAATGTTTAGCTCACTCACGCAAAGCACAAAACCTTGACTCATCGAGAGGCTTGGTGAAGATATCGGCTAGTTGCTTTTCGGTGCTCACATGGCGAATTGCGGTATCTCCTTTGAGTTCATGGTCTCTCAAGAAGTGATGACAGATGTCTATGTGTTTTGTTCTAGAGTGTGCTACTCTGAGGGTTATTTATGAAGTTTGATGGCACTTTCGTTGTCACAAAGAAGAGGTATCTTTGTGAAATGACATCCGTAATCCTTTACGGTTTGCTTCATCCAAAGTAGTTGAGCACAACATGCACCGGCTGCAACATACTTGGCCTCGGCGGTGGAAAGGGCTACACAATTTTGCTTCTTAGAGCTCCAATACACTAAGGACCGTCAAGGAATTGACATGTCCCCGAAGTGCTTTTTCGATCTACTTTGCAACCGGCATAGCGAAATCCGAATAGCCAAGTAGATTGAACTTGGAACCCTTAGGATACCACAAGCCAAGGTTAGGAGTGAGGACTAAGTATCTCAAGATTTTCTTAACACCACATTGTGACATTCCTTTGGATTGGCTTGAAAACGAGCACACATACACACACTAAGCATTATGTCCGGCCTAGATGCACAAAGGTCAAGCAAAGATCCAATCATGGAGCGATATACCTTCATGTCCACGGCTGGACCCTCCTCATCAAGATCAAGATGTCCATTGCTTGGTATTGGAGTTTTGATTGGCTTTGCCTTAGCCATATCAAACTTCTTTAGCATGTCATGGGTGTACTTTGTTTGGCAAATAAATGTCACTTCCTCCATTTGCTTAACTTGAAACCCGAGGAAGTACTTTAGCTCACCCATCATGGACCTCTCAAATCTCTTGGTCATTGTCCTACTAAATTGCTCAACATACATATTGTTAGTGCTACCAAATATTATGTCATCGATATATATTTGGCATACAAAGATATCATTGCTAACTTTATGTGTGAAGAGAGTAGGATCAGCTTTGCCTATTTCAAAGCTTGTTTGAGCAAGAGTTCCTTAAGGCATTCATTCCATGCTCTAGGGGCTTGCTTAAGCCCATAGAGCGCCTTTCGGAGCTTGTAGATGTGGTTGGGAAACTTGGGGTCTTCAAAACTGGGTGGTTGCTCAACATACACCTCCTCTTGTAGAGGACCATTGAGAAATGCACTCTTGACATCCATTTGGAACAACTTGAAGTCATGATGGGCAGCAAAGGCTAGAAGGATGCGAATGGCTTCTAGTCTTGCCACCGGTGCATAGGTCTCATCAAAGTCCAAGCTCTCTACTTGAGTGAAGCCTTGAGCAACCAATCTTGTCTTGTTTCTTGTCACCAACCCATCTTCATCTTGCTTGTTGCGGAAGACCCACTTGGTACCAATGATGTTCATCTTGGGTCTTTCCACCAAGTCCCACACTTGATTTCTTTCGAAGTTGTTGAGCTCTTCTTGCATGGCCAACACCCAATCGGGATCCTTGAGAGCATCATCTACTTTCTGCGGTTCCAAAGATGAAACAAGCGAGTAATGTTGACGAAAGCAGCTAGATGAGATCGAGTAGTAACTACCTTTCGGAGACTCCCAAGGATGTTGTCAACGGGATGATCCCGTTGAATTGTTTGTCGTAGTCATGGGTGATCAACACCTTCTGCATTCTCCTCTTGATCTTCATCATATTCATCATCAGCTTCAAGAATTGGAGCGAGATCAAGTGGTTGAACGGGTGATGTAGGTGGATCAGCTGTTGCCGAGGTAGGTGGCGCGGCACTGCCGCGCTGGGCACTTCCAGCAGGAGTGCACTGCACTTTGTCATTGAGTACGTCGGCGGAATCTTGTGCAAAGAACAACCGGTGGATCCTCCTCTCCATTGGCTTGATCTTCTTGAGGTCTTATGTCACCTATAGCCAATTGCTTGATTGCCTCACAAGGTGGATCCTCCGTTCCTACAACACTTTGATCAACTTGCTCTACTTGAGAGCCATTAGATTCATCAAATGTCACATCTATAGTGATTTCAACCCTACCGGTGGTTCGGGTTGAAAACACGATAGGCATGCTCATTTGACCCATAACCAAGAAGAAAACCTTCATCAACTTTAGGTGCAAACTTAGAGGTTCGGGGCCTTTTGTTAAGAATGAAACACTTGCACCCAAACACCTAAAGTATGATACCTTAGGCTTGTTACCAGTTAAGAGCTCATATAAAGTTTTCTTGAGCTTCTTGTGTAGGTAGAGGCGGTTGATGGCATGACAAGTGGTGTTGATGGTTTCACACCAAAAGATGTCCGAAGTCTTGTACTCATCAAGCATTGTCCTTGCCATCTCTATGAGTGTACGGTTCTTCCTCTCTACTACACCATTTTATTGAGGGGTATATGCAGTTGAAAACTCATGCTTGATGCCCTCTTCACAAAGAAACTCTTCAACTTGGGTGTTCTTGAATTCGGACGCATTGTCACTTCTCACTTTGTTGACAAGTAGGCCAAAGACGCTATTGTCGAAAAAAAGGGGGGGTAATGTCATGACCCAACTAAACCACCGCCTAGGGCCCAATGGCTAGGCCTAAGGCCTCTCACGTGTCGCAAGGAGCAGCGGCCGGCCGCCGCCATCGTCGTCCAATCTTCGTCAAAATAAATTAGGGAATAAATATTTAGGAAAGAAATAGATTGCTTTGTCAAGAGGTATTCCGATCTATAAGGAAACCTCCTAAATATTTCTTAAGATGCAAGTCTTCCTCGGACTATAAATACAAGGGAGCTGTCGGTTGGATTTTAATCGAGAAAAACTAAAGGGGTAACACCCAAAAACTCTCCAGCTCTCCAGGATCTCAATCTCTCTCTCTCTCACATCGCGCACGTGCGCCGCCAACCACCAGCGCCTCCCCCACTTTCGCCACACACGCGCCTTGGCGCGCGCCCGGTCGCTAACGCCGCCGCCGCTTGGCGCGGCCTCGCGCCGATCGCCACCACCGCCCCCCTCCTCTCTTCCTCTCCCTATCTTTCTACTACCTTGTCATCGTCATCAATCTACGCCACCTCGCCAATCGTCATCAACACTCCGATCTACGTCGCCCGTCAAGATCGCCATCGATCGACAATCACGTGTCAATTCGGCCCAATCTAGCCTGAATGTGACATTAGGTCATATCCTCATTTTCTCCATGAGAGGTGTGTGCTTCTAGTCTAGAGTTCTAGTATAGGAGTATGTCTAACATTTTGTTTGCCACCAAAAAAAAAGTTAGGTCAATAATGATGGATGGGCATAAGAAGTGTGGCAAGTCATAGTTATGTTCTGTGTGGCAATTTAAACTATGTGTAGCAAGATTTGTTCATTGACCGAACATACTCCTTGGAGCATGTTTTGTAGGATCAGAATATTTAGAAAATGTTTCGGATTTCATTTCTTCCTATAAAATTGCAGTCACTTTCTAAAATTTGTCTTGCTAGCTGGCAGGACTGTTTCTCAAAATGGATGCCAAAGTCATTGGCCCCAAGTAAAAAACATTAAAAAAAAAATGTTAGCGTTTTTAAAATGATCTTCTACCCATTTTACTCGAAGAAGAATAGTAGGAAAAAAAAACTTCAGATTAGAAGTGAAATAGGAAGGTAAGGATTAGAATTAGGAAATACTACATGCCGAGTGGAGAGTAATTCTAATCTCTTGTACCTGGCAAAAGCACAAATGACCAATTGTCAGGTCCGTAGTTCTTCTACTGAGTACGTCTTCTCGAAGGAGCACCGCATATTGGCCCATAACCAACACAATAGCCTCAAAAAAAAAACACCATTGCCCAATTAGCCCACTAAGTTAAAGTTCACTGAGCTAAAAAAAAAGGGCATTCTACCTCTCTAAACACTATTTTTTTTTTTTTTTCTTGAACTCCCTTTTCTGACACCTCTTACCCTTTAAACTCTCAAAACCATTCGAATTGTCTCTATGCACTAGGTTGGAGTGGTTTTCAAGACAGTTTTATCTCGTTTTATAATAAAAATGGTAAATGTTTTATGAGATTTCCAAACCACAGAAAATGTATCTAAATTTTCAAACCAGAGATAGATTGAGACACGACAAATCTAAATAAACTACTTAGATCACATGAAATGGTAATGTGATCTAAATACTTTGTTTGGATTAGTCGTATCTAAACCTGTCTTAGATAATTTTTCACTCCACATATTATTTGGAGTTGGCAAAAAACATGATTTGGTAAACGAAAAATACCAAACTGTTAAGATGCTCTTAGTATCAGCGAATGACAAATTGATTCACCTTGCCATCTTCTTGCCATGGAAATGACACGAAAAATCTTTTCGTTGTTTCCTTATTTCCCCGACAAAGAAACTTAATCATACAACTGGATAAAACCCACGAAAATATTGGACATGCTTTCCCAGTACGAATCCGGGAAGCAAGAAGTTGCAGAGAAAATCGAAATGTTAGCTCAAAGAACAAGAACTCCCATCCTGCTTCTGTCTCTCTGACTAAGTTTTGACCGGCAGCTTACACTGTCAAGAGGCCGACCTCCTGAGCACCGGCTTGGTCGGCTTCTCCTCCTCCAGGGAGATCATGCCGAGGTGAGACGGGTCCTCTAGCATCATTTTGGCCACCAGGTACCCCGCGATGGACCACGTCTGGAACTTCCTCGCCTGCTTGCCGATGTAGCGGCCCAGCTTGCCGTCGTAGTACTCTGGCCAGCCGTCCCTCGCGAGCCTCACCTCGGCTAGATCGATGGCGCGCCGAGCAATCTTCAGCCTCCCTGTCTTGATGCATGCCGCAGTGAGCAGCCACAGTAGCACTGCAGGAAAGTCACATGTGAGCTGCTCAAGTTTTTGCGTTTCTCAAAACCATGGTGCTTGGTGCAGAGTGCCCGAACAGACGATACTGAAATTTTACCGACCTGGCCATGATCCCCCGTTGTGGTAGCTCCATCTTGTGTTCTTGGGGTCGCATCCGGTGACGATCTGCAACTCGTGCCCCTCAATGGCCGGGTAGCATATCTTGACAGGCATCTCGCCGACGAGGTCCTCCCACCGCTCCTCGATGAGGTTCATGATTGCCGCGGCCTGGTCCGGCGTGGCGAGCGACGCGAGGATGGCGACGCAGTTGCCGAGCGCGAACCAGCGGAAGTCCATGCGGGCGGGGCTGACGTTGCCGAGTGCCGACGAAGTAGCCGCCGCGGGTGGGCATGAAGTCGAAGAGCCAGTCCGGGATGGACTCCGGGTTGACGTTGAACTTGTTGACGGCCGTGTGCGAGTACTCCTCCGTCTTGAACCGGTAGATGTCGTTGAGCTGCTGGAAGTCCAGCCAGAAGTAGCTCCGCATGTGGTAGCTCAGCGCCGTCAGCCGCGTCACGATCCGCTCCATCATCTCCTTCCCCTCCGCGTCGGGTTTGAGCATCACCAGCGCGCACCGCAGCGCCATGAAGAAGAGGGGCCTGGATCTCGATCGGGTAACCGTACACACCCATCCTGCGGTCGATCATGCAGCATCCGTCGGCGCAGAGCAGGGTGGGGAAGGTGTCGAAGCCCTCGGCGAGGCACTGGCTCATGATGAGCCGGATGCCCTTCTGGCACATGGGCGTCTCGGCGAGCGTCATGTCGCCGGTGGACTTGGTGTAGGCCCTCAGGATGATGATCCACCAGAACCCGGAATCCACCGGCGCCACGCGTCCGATGGCGCTCTCCCCGAAGTCGGCAACCAGCTTGTCGACGCCGCGCTTGGGGTCCTTGAGCACCTTGAAGCTCGCCGGCATGGCGCCCTCGCCGAGCTTGAACCGGTCGATCCGCTTCTCCCACCCCTGCAGCAGCAGCGTCTTCAGCAGGAAGTTGCGCACGATTTCGGGCTCCCCGTTCATCAGGAACGCCAAAGCGCTCGGGACGAAGTCCCTAACGAACACCTGCATGCGCGCACCGCACAATTCAAGTGAGCTGCTCCGTCCCGGATCAATCAAACGAATGAAGATTATAAAAAAACAAACGTGATAAGTATTTCAGATTAGAGGGAATATGTGGCAACTACTCGGTACGAAACATGTGTACACTACACCATACTACTCTTGGACTGGCCAACCATACAGTTTGAAGTATCCATCTATCTTGATCAGAATATAATCACCTTACTTTCCAAAAGAATCTCGATCAACATATATAGTACTAACAGAATCCAACTACCCTGCCGTGCAGCGAGACGGCGGCGACGAGGAACAGGAAGAAAACAGGAGGTAGGAGGGAGGGAGAGACTGAGCTTGTATAGTACGGGCTCACCGGAGCTCGCCGCTGGGTTTGTGTTCCCGGCGACTCGGAGTCGGTGCCGCGTCGAAGCTGCAGAGTCTGGCTCTGCTCCGGCGCGGGAAGGGGGTTGTGGTTGGGCGGGTACATAAAGCACGCGGTGCAGTGCAGGGATGTCGTGTGGGGACGGGCAGTGCGCGGGCCCACATGGCGGTGACTGTTGATGGTCGGCGTCGGATTTTGTGGGCCCGGCGCTGAGGTTCGTGCGGTTGTCCGAGGGGAACTGGCTCGGCTCGCTCGCCGTTTGCGTGTGTCTGCTCCATGGTGGTGGCCCGGCCAACAGGTGGTTCCTTGGTTGTGGCCGGTTTGTTTAGCCTGTCTGAGAGGAGCCGGTGGTGTTCATCGATTCATCACGGCGATTGCCGATTGCGAATGAGTTTCTATCCTCGTGACATAGTGTAGTGACACCGTGGCAGTGTCTGCATAAGGAGATTATGGATCTTAAATTCTTGTTACGTCAGATGAAAAATTTTACATTGATCAGAAGATGCATTAAGTAACTGATGAGGATGAGGGTGTAGATTGCCTATCGGCGAGGCAATGACAACAGACAATCTTTCACTGGAAGACAAGCTGGTTTTTCATAGTGGATTCAACAAAACTAGTTAAATGTTTTCGAATTGGTATAAACTTTTCTATAAATTTGGTAGAAAAAAAAGAGAAAATTGATTTAGGACAAGCGTAAAACAAACTATATGTTGAAACCGAAGGCCTATGTCACATCTCTGAACTGAATGAATAACTGAAGATACTACCAAATGTATTCTATGATAATATGAGCGTGGCCAGAGTTATCAGCACCCCTACCAAATAATTTTCTAGTTTAATCATTCATCACATTCAAGACGAGTAAATACGTGTCACGTTGCGAATTGGCTTGTAGTCCAATGGTAGGATCTATCTCCTACTATGTATCATGACTTGATGATGGACAACATTGATGAGATAACCGACAAGAGGATACAAGCTCTGAAGGAAAATGAGAAAGACAAAGGCCGAGTTGCAAGAGCTTACAACAAGAAGGTCAAAAGCAAATCGTTTCAAATCGGTGACTTAGTTTGGCAAACTATATTACCGATAGGTTCGAAGAGCAATGAGTTTGGCAAGTGGTCACCCAATTGGAAGGGTTCTTTCAAGGTGATTAAAGTGACATCTGGGAATTCTTATGAGCTTGAGTCTACAAATGATGGAAAACGCCAAGGCAATGCGGTTAACGGGAGATACTTAAAAAAAATATTTCCCAAATGTTTGGCAAGAGGCCTAAGTGTTCTCCATACAATGGCCGATGCATGCATCGCCCTTAGAACAAAAATGGCCGATATCCAATATCGTCCCTTAGTCGCCCGTAACAACCGATACGATGGGCATTCGTGTTGTTTGGATTATATTGTTTTCGAGGATCGTGCATCTCTCATCCAAAACAGGGGGGCATATGTTGACACCCAAATTTGTCCAAATAAAAGTTCCTCAAAAGCAGTAACGGACTTCACCATTGCGTTCCTCTCGTCGCTACGATCGAAAAACATATGTGGATCGCCCTATTTGGAGTTCGGATGGATGAATTTTGGACCCAAGACAATACCCCCCTGACGAGACCCCGGACATGTCTCCTGGTATCCAAATTTTTTGTCTCTACTTTCCAAATGAGTTGGAAAACTCGATTCGAACTGATTTGATTCCTAATCGTGTTTAGGTCGGTTTTGTTGCTTGGAAACGCCCTAGGGCGCCTTCCTAAAAGGATAAGGCCATCTATCAACAAATCGTCAAAACACTACTACCAAACCCTAATCTCCTCTCCTCTTCCTCTCTTCTTCTTTGTTGCCGCCGCCATGAACAGGTGATTCGACGACGACAAACGCCCTAGAGCGGTCAGGCCGGGCAGGGGCAGCCCATTGTCGCTGCACACCCGGGCGGGGTCCCTCCCGTGTGTGTGGGGGGTTCGGGTTTCAAGAGACTTCGCTTGGCGTGTCTGCGTGTCGCGCTCCCGACGAGGCTCCTCCGGACGGCGTGTCTTGCGTATCACGCTCATCGTTGGAGGCACAAGGTCCGTGTGGACATCCCTAGGTGCTTGCTGATCCTCGATTTCGGCTTGCCCTGCGTAGAGTGATCTAGCTCTTGTGTGGTGTGTTGGCGCGAACTAATTTGTGTCAACAATATTCTCATACCTTATGATTTTGTACGTGATGTTACGTGGTCGTGCAACATGGTTTGTCCATGCATACCTTATGATTTTGTACGTGACGGTGCACGACGTGGTGTGTCAATGTATGCTTGTTAGCGAGTGTGTGTCCATGCATGTCATAATGTGTGTGTGGTTAGGTGTACAGGTGGTCAGCGTGTTCGCGAGTTCACGGCAAGCTATTGTTCAGGTGGTTAGCGGATCCATGTACGTTATAGCTAGTGTTCAGGTTGGAAGGTAGAGGGGCCAGATCGTCAGCACCGCGCGCAACCAGGGTCGGGATCCCACGCTGTCTCCCGTGAATCGGCATACGGGATTCCCTCCCCGTCCATTAGGGGATGCGGTGGTTTTTTTTTTTATTTCTTGAATTTAGTAATTTATTAAATCATTAAAAATCAATGGTCCAGATCAAATTGAGATATTACCTCCTAATGAGTAAAAAGGAATACCTGAGCAATGCCCTTAATATGTCCCCAGCATACAAAAATTGAGATAATAGTAAGAAAGTTGAAACTATAAAAATCATTGGTTTTGGTTTCTTACAAGGTAGAGATCCAGGTAAACCAGTTGTAAATCCTTGAGTGTTCTCTGAAGTGCTGGCCGAACCTTATCAGGAGCCAATTCTGTGCACCTGAAGCAGTCAAATATTGATCAAATTTCGCATATTGGAGTAATATTTACTGATATTTAGGTATCCAGCACAACATAATAATTGTGCATATAAGTACCATAACTTCGACGTTACAAACAAATCTTTCCTGTTGATCCCACCCTCCATTGCAGCTTTAAGTCCTTTACCGACCTGATTGACAGAGGATGTTTTTATGACATACTATCACCTACTACTAGGAAGCCTAATACAGGAACATGATTATGAATTTTATTTTGATGCGTACCTCTTTTTCTATTCCATATTGAGCAGCTGTATCCACATGCCTATATCCAGCCTGCAAGTAACCAGACATTCAGATTTCATCGCTGAATTAAAAGCAGGCTCTGCGGAATTCAGGTTATACACCGGACTTATGGCAAATCCTTCAGCTACAAGCTAGTGCTACAAGTCTACAACAGTGAAGGCTTTTAGGCTGTTCACCCTCCATCTAAATAAAGACCTTCAGTCTTCAGAAACTATGTACGATTTTTAATTTCTACTGTTAACTTCTGGCAAAGTGTGAGCAAATTATTGCTTTACCACATTATCGGTAAAACGGTAACTTGGGCACTGATGCCCATGAGTCACTACTATCTGTCTAGCATGAATCAGAACTGGATGAAGTTGATTAATCTTTGTTTACTGAAGTCCCAGATCCACAGCAAAAGGATGTAATTCTATACTCAAATACAGAAGGTGCAGATAAGATTTAACGATGACTAACGCAAACTTTGCGACTAAAATCAGAATTCCACAAATTTACAGCTATAAGCCTATAATTAATAATTTAATTCTTTTCCTAAATATATTAGTCATAAAGTTTGGGTAAATAGGAGACGCATGTAGGTATACCTCGGTCATGGCTGTCTGAACAGAGTGTGCGGTATCTGAGCCGGCCCTCCAAGTGCCTAGACCAACAGCTGGAATGGTGTGTCCGCTCTTCAGAACAAAGTGATCTTGTTCTCCTTGCCCCATTGCTTGTGCACTCGCCATTCTTAAACCACAGTATAATTCCCTTCTGTCTTTTTGAAAATGTTGCTTGTTGCAGAGAAGTGAGATGAGTGCACTACCTATATATATGCAGACAGCTCCAGGAATAGATGCCACGTACATTAGTATCCATGGACACATGGCTAGCCATCACAGCCTGATGACACCTCTTTCTCATGCACGGAGCACGAGTGCACTGGACGAACATGCCAGAGCCCATAGCTGGCCAGTGATACACTAAAGAAACAAATAAGTTCTTCGAGAAAGAAGCTATCTTACCTACCATATTTCTCCGGAAGAGGACGAGCCTAACTAGCTCACTCTCAGAAACATCTGGCTCTAGAGAACCGTTTGGCGTTTGCAACAGCCGGACCTGCCAACCTTCCTTTGGAGAACTATACTGTCAAACTTTCTTACAGATGTACATGGTGCAAACAATATTTACTTAGGAATTAGGAACAAAAATGAGAACAGTATGTGCACTTCGGTGGTAACGCTGAAAAAGAAAATGAACAATTTTTTTGTGACTAATATTTCCTCAAATTTCCACTCCTTGAGATCCCAAGAGCAGGGCTCAATCGCATAGAAGGTGGCCACTTTCACTGTCTATGAACATACGCCATGTGATCCGCAGCCACTGTGAAGTAATCAAATCATTAGCTCGGTCCAATCGGTCCGTTGGTGTTATTGCCGCTGTCATCAGAATCATGTCCTTCGGTTGTACTACCCTCCAAGTGTGCTGAATCAGCTGGCATAGTGGTCTCAACAGGAGGCCTTTCCTCACTTTTCTGTAATCCAGTGTACCGCGCAAGATCAACCCATTGCTTCAGTAAAAAGAATAGGCATTGAGAACTGAGGACAGAGAAAATACACTGCTATGTCGTAGCACTACTAACTTGTATAAAGCATTAAGATTGCAAATGTTTTCAAATCGGCTGATTGTCCCTAATCACCGTGGCACCAATCAGCCCAATTAATCACGAATAATCGTAGTGCACAACTGGTTGCCATGACACTGATAAGCCAGACTAGTTGTGACTAAACGCGACTAGTTGGATAACTTGATAACCTCTGCATAGAAGTATTTTTCCATATTAAGGAATTTCCTTCAAGGGCGTAAATTTGATTACAATGAGCTGATGAACTTATTGAGTATCAGAAAATGTTCAGAAAATTGAGCTGGCAGCTGTACTGGGCCAAAACCCACAAACCAAACTAGCCCACATTGTTGTCAAAAAAAAAAAACTAGCCCACATAAGCCCAGAAGCAAAGAAAACAGGGGCATTTCCGTCAAAAACAAAACCCTCACACCCTCTATATAAGCCGTCCTGCCTAGGGTTTACATTGCGTTCCCTGCTTCCCGTCCCCATCACCCGCCGCCACTGAAGGCGCCGCTGCCGCGCTCTTCGCCAAGTCGCCGCGCCGGAGGAAGTCCGAGGAAGCCGCGCTCGCCGCGCTTGAGGCCGTCCGAGGGAAGCCGCGGACGCCGCGACGGAGGCCGTCCGAGGGAAGCCGCGGACGCCGCGCCGGAGGCCGTCCGAGGGAAGCCGCGGACGCCGCGCCGGAGGCCGTCCGAGGGAAAGCGGACGGGAAAGCAAGGCGCCGCCGTCTGCTTCCTCTTCGCCAAGTCGCCGGCGCCGCTTCGCGTACACCGAGCCGCTTCTCTTCGCCTGCACCGAGCCCCAAGTCTGCGCCTTCTTAAACGCAGGTGAGCGCCGCGCATCCTTTCCCATCTTCTTCATGCGGTCTTTCCCATCTTCTTCTTACGGTCTTTCCCATCTTCTTGCGGTCTTTCCCATCTTCTACTTGCGGTCCGGCGCCAAACACCCCGTTTTTGCATCTTCTTCTTGCGATTCTTCTTGCGGTCTTTCCTATCTTCTTGCGGTCCGGCTCCAAGCACCCCGTTTTTGCATGCACCTTCTAATCTCCCATACAAAATAAAATAATTTTTCAGGAACGGAAAATGGAATTTGTCCGTGCTCAATGTATGACCTCAGTTGTCTTGGTTAGGGATGATGCATATCCAGATGCATACTGCACCGGTTGTGTTATGGTTAGATCCAAAACCATCCCTGGTGTAGGCAACAAGACCTTAATCATTGCATCATCTGAATTTGTTAAAGGATGTGTGGGCAATTTGACAGTTGTGTTTTGGTCTCCGAGGGGCATCAGTTCAGTGCTACTGTTCTTAGGATCCATGAGCCTTTTGCTGTGCTGTCTGTCAACTTCAATACTCACTGTCAAGCTATCGATTTAGTTGAAGATGATGTGGTTCTGGATAACTCGCGATGCTTTCTTTATGCCCCTCTTGACCACATCATGACCTATTTTGTCTTCGGCTATGCTACATGTGATTCCCTTGAGTCTTACGAAGTTGATCATTGCAAACAACTCGTTCCGACTTCACTGGATTATTTTACCGTCGCCTGTGAGTATATTGGAAAGACCGCCACTGGATTGAACAGACTTACGTGTGCTCCGGTGTTTGTTGGGGATGGTGCTTCCTATGGAAGAGCAGTAGGGATCATTTTACAGGATCTTCGGAATACAACAGGAAATCCAGAGGGTCGTCGGTTTAAGGTTGCTCTCACTGCCTCCCATCTGCGCAGAGTTTGGGAGGCACTTGACCCACCTCCAGGTGAAGCTAATCCTTTGGATCACTATCAGTACGGCCGACCTGCGTATGATATTTGGGCTACTATCAGTACGGCCGACCTGCGTATGATATTTGGGCTGTATCACAGTCGGCACAGTCGGGCTCAGGTCAGAGAGGGGTGAAGAGGAAAAGAAAGAACAGTCGGGCTCAGGTCAGAGGGGGTGAAGAGGAAGAGGAAGAACAGTCGGGCTCAGGTCAGAGGGGGTGAAGAGAAAGAGAAAGAAGGCGACGAGGACGAAGGCGAAGGCAAAGAGTAAGGGCAAAATTTGCCAGGAGACACTCTTCAAAGGTGGCTTCTCGCTTGAGGACATTGAAAAATATGCTCTCTGCTGAAAGACATCAAAATTTTGTGGCCCTTTGCCATGGCACACTGAGAAGGACGGGATGGATAGATTTCTTAACTCCGTTGCTACAGTAACTAATGGGCCCACCTGTCATCGCCTCAATGATATCTTCCACCAACCTTATCTTTTCACGCGACGAAGCGCAAAGAGTGGGCGGTGCGGACCTCGCCTCCTTCCCGGCTCCTCGCCCGAGCCGCCGCCAGCCGCTTCGATAACCCCGCCGACGGACATGCCGACCCGCCCCTTCTCCGGCTCCGACATCGCCGGGTCGCGGTATCGCCCGGACCGACACGCAAACTGCCAAAGTTCGCGTCGTTTATCGCCGGGCCGGGGCGCCGTCTTTCGATTTCAGCGGGGCTCGAGGACTCCATTAGCTGGCGTCTGCAAGGGATTCGACCGCGTCCTTCCGCCTCGTCGACGGCAGCGGCCGAGGCACCTGTGGTTCGGGCCACGCCGGCGGATCAAAGAAGGCCGCCCCGCTCCCGCAGCGCGCGACGAAGGTCGAGGCTCGGCGTCGGCGAAGGCGAAGGCGCTACCGCTTTCGACCGCCACCGCGGCGAACTGCCGCACGCACCGCCAATTCAACCGTGGCGGGCCCCCCCTCCTCGTTCGCCAAGTCAGTCCGTTGACATCCACCCGGTCGGGCGAAGGAGCGAATCGCTTTCTCAAGCTCTCCTCCGCCCCGCCGACCAACTTGAGGATCTCCTTGTCCGTGGCGCGGGCAAGTCTACGATCGGGCCTACGACCGCGTCACCCCCTCGGGTGGAGCGTCGCCGAAGTGCTTCAAGTGGCGGTACTTCTTCAAGGTCACCACCACCGACAGTCCCACGGGCATCACGAGTAGCGGGAGGAAGAGGATGGAGTTGCTGCAGTGACGCGAGGAGACGGAGGGCAACGGCGATGTGCGGTGGCAAATGGCCACAAAATTTTAGTGTGTTTGGGCGAAGGCCACATTTTTAGTGTTGTGGAGCAAAAACCACCTTTGAAGAGTGTCCCCTGGCAAATTTTGCCAAGAGTAAGAAGGGGAACCAGAGCCATAAGTAGCTAGATGATTTTTGTAATCTGTTGTTAAAGCTGTCTTGGATATTTAGATGGACTGTAATTTATTGAAGTTATATCAACTTCTATGACACTTTGTTTATCAATGATTACTTTTAACTCTTGTTAGCTGTACTACCTCTTTAGTCCAAACCAGCCAGTGCTTAGGAAGTTGGTTTTTGTTTCAAATATTTGTCATTTCGTTGATTTTTCCACTAAGTCGCATCTTATTTTAAGTGATTGTTAGAAATATGGGTATATGGTGAACAGGAACTGCATAAAAGATTAGAGTATTATCTACTTGTTCTATGTGAATGAAGTTAAAATGATAAGCAAACTGACAAAAGTACATGAATCATAATGTCGGAAGGTTTAGGGTTCGTTCATGATTTGATAATATGATGCAGTAAGCATTTACTAATGACTATTTTTCTATGTGTAACTAGTTCATTATTAGATCGGCATAAGATTAGTTAAGCAGTCTTTCATGTACTCCACCCTAAGCTAGTAGTAATAAGGTGTAAACAAGGTACCACTCAAATTGAGTTGAGAGCAAGCAAAGGTGACACGCTTAATCAGCACTAGGATACGCGCAGTTAATTAGCTTGTCCTACGCTACGCAGACGCCGCAGGCCAAGTAAAGTTGCCCGGAGGACTTTTGTGTGCCTTTCCTGCTAGGGAACGCAAGCTACCTCATATTTCGCCTTACCGAAAAGGATTTCAACACTACCCCTTCTTGCGATCGCAGCCAGCCTCTAATAATCACGTACTACGTGTCCTAACAGTTGTCAGTAATGGTTCTCGTTGCATTGTCCAAAAATGTGTACCTAGCTTGCGGTTTTACACTTCACTCTATGTCTCTGTGTTGTTCTTCTGATTTTCTGAATAGTTCTTGTGCACCTTTATACACACCACAGCTATATCTGCCTAAAACTATCTTTATCAACGGTAGTTATACATCATGAACAGTCAGGCAGCTGTGATCGATCGACTACACAACATGGTGCTTTCAGCCTCCATGCCACGTACACGTCAGTCCACCAGCTTCGGTTCGGAGAAGGCTGTCACGAGTACGATGTATCCAGAGCTTTAGGAGCTTGCACGCATCCTAGCTTATGTAGTATAGGATCGCAACTTGTCTCTACCCATATTCTTGGTTAGCTCATTAGCTGGTGAGGACGCATGTATATAGTGTGGCGCCATATCTAGTGCAACCTGTGATTAGAGATGTCCAAAAAAACGGTAGCTGCGTCTGGCATGGCTTGTGCTCAGCCAGTATGGAACTCCAAGCTAATCTCTTGATTTCAACCTTAACATCTGGTGGTTAGTCAATTTCAAATTACCAGTAGATCTAGTTATGAAATTTTCCCAGTCTTGTTCAACTGGTGAAATTATGTGTTATTACGAAAGATCTAATTAAGTGACAAAAAGAAAATGGGGATTCGTTCACAACTTGGATGTCAAATTCAGATGTTTGTATAATTTTCAATAGATCAGTGCAATAGTTATGTCTTGCTTCATTATGCCTTTTATGTTCTTAGCCCTTTAACATTTTAACCATGGGAACTATATTATGGACGGGTACTCAAAATAATGTTATGGAATAGAGAATATCTTATGCATGTGATAATTTTTTTGTGCGAAAACTATCTTATGCATGTGATTTGATGTTCTGACTATCCTGTAATTCTGAGTAACAGTACTGTCAACTTGATTTATGGGAAGTTGGGAATCTGTGCACTTTTCTGAATTCAGACAGCTACTCTAACTGTTCAATAATCATTTGAGACAACTGGTCCTTGTATGCAGTTTTTGGGTTTGTGACTAGTTCTGAACATTGATTGCAGGATGTCAGGAAGAGACATCAGGGATGTGTGCCAGCAAGCTGAAAGACACTGGGCGTCAAAGGTTTGGAAATTGGTCTGCGAAAGTTCCTTTTCTTTTGACGCTTTCTATGATTAGCGTTTAACCTTGTCATTTTATATATTTTTATTGCAGTTAATAAGGGGCAGGTTCCGAAAGATGAGAAGGGGGAGCTGAGTCTTCCTCCAATTGACGAATACCTTTCCTGTGCTGAACAGAGACGGAAGTCCTTGCCTGATAGAACAGGGCGGACATCCAGGTCCCCTGCCCTTAAGTTAGCATGAAGGATCTACTTACCAGTTTACCTTTACATGCTCATATAGCACATAGTACTACCGAATGTAGTTCAAATGAAAATGTGCTAATACTTAGGAAATTTGACATCTACGATCTATCCAAATTTTGATGTCAATGTCCACACCTGAAATTCTGGAGAGGAAAGCTTAAGTGACAGATAAATGGCTTTCTTGTATTGTTTAACTAAACGAATGTACAAAAATTATCAACGCACAAGTGAATATCATGTTTAAGTGCCAATACCAATGCCCAAGCAAGCAACTTCACAGAGTGCCTTTTCTGATCAATTTTTGTAGTGATCATCTTAATTAGTTTTTACAACATATGTATCAGCACAGTTTAGCACTTTTTATTGTGTCTCCGGGTCTGCCTTGTTATCGTGATCGGTCTATCAATTACTCCTGTATGTTTGCCTCCTGGCTCCATTGATTTGTGATTACTCCAGTCTATAGGATACATAAATCAGGGCAGTGCACAACACTTCTAGAGGCTTGTCAGTTGCAAAAAATAAGGAAACTCCAACGTCTTCTTTTTATGATAAATCTATCATTATTTCCTGTGGCATCAAATTTCTTCATTGAGTACTAGTGGCGGTTTCAAACATTGACTATTCTAGAACAGGATATTGAAAAACAAGTTCCGGTTTCATCTTCTTACGAAAGAGGCATCATGTAAAAAACTAGTACAAAGTCTTCACAAAAAAAACGTACAAAGTACACAATGAAAGTGTCCCGTGAGCTCTGGCCAGAGCTCTCAAATCATTGCGTGTTTTAGGGCAGGGACGTTTCTTGTGTGTATATAAAAGAAAGACAAACAAAATATATTCCATGGATTTGATGATCCCATCGCCTGAGTCAAGCCACACACCGTTGGAGCGTCCCCTACTGCCCCACACTAATCATCAGAAAGCAATCGCCTACCGGTCAGCGACTTAACACCACATTAGGTGACCGACCGACATGCAACCGGAATGATCCAGCATTCCTCGTCTTCACCCAACCCAACCCAACCCGTGTAATATCCTCCTATTCTAGCAAGTATTATTACCGCTTCCCCCGGCAACTGGTACTCGGTAGCTTGGCAATATGTATTGAAATCACAAAGGCGACACCGGCTGTCCATCCGGAACAGACGAGGACGACGGCAGCGTTGTGCTACCGTGCGACGGCGACAGTTCTGTCCGCAGGAACTAGCCTCCGACGCACGCAGGTCCCCTCAGCCCGACGCATGATCGGCGGCACTAGCATGACAAATGCATGCCAATGATACTTGCGCCCACCGGCCTTCACCGGCAATTTGGCCAAAAGACCGCCGTGCGGTCCCTGCCACACGCGCTGAGTCGCTGACACGCGCGACGAGCGAGTGTGCAGCGCGACCGAAAGAAACGGCCTATCCACCCGGGGCGTGCGCGTCCAGGCCGCGGCGCACGACTCTGCTTGTGCCAGCCACCGTGCCCATGCGGCGGAGGCAGGCGGTCCAGAACTCCAGATGCGCGGCGATCTTTCTCCGTTGTCGTGCTCCGGCGGCAGGGCAAAGCAGCGTGGCGTGGGTGTGCGTCCGGGCCCTGGCGGACGGACGGGTCGGCCATGAATTCCGCGTCATTTCATTCATCGCTCGGGACCAAGGGTCACGCACGAGCCGTGACAGCGAAGCCTTCAATCCGTCGTGCTTTTGTCACGGCGCGGTGAAAGAGGCCGAGCGCACGTATAGATGCATTCAAGTGCATGTTTCCTCTCCTGGTTCCTTCCTCTGAACGTATTGAATTCGAATTTACTACACGTCTGACGTGTGTAGTAAACGGGGGTAACATGTTTGGCTCTATGATGCCCACGTAGGTCTGCCTTCCTCCAAAGGTTGCAGTATTCTCCGTAGTTCTCCTACATCCTAATTTTGCCCTTCTAATTTTTACTCACTATCCCATGTAGTAAATATAGAGTATTAAATATATGTATTTTTGTTATGTCTAATTAGTTCATGATTTGATAATATGATGCTGCAGTAAGCATTTACTAATGATGGATCAATTAGGTTTAATAAAATTGTCTCGTGGATTATTGATCACCCAATATGTAATTTGTTCTTTTATTGGTAATCGAACACCCTATGCAACACTCCACGTGACATTTGATGCGATACCTCCTTAATTTTAGGATGACATCCGAACAAAGTTTAACTAAGTCCCTCAATTCAAACACCTCCTAAATGCTGAAATGTGCAACCATATCTAAAAACCTGGAGTGCCTACGTTTTGCGGTCAACTTCATTATTAGATCGGCATAAGATTAGTTAAGCTGTCTTTCATGTACTCCACCCTAAGGTAGTAGTAATAAGGAGTAAAAAAGGTACCACTCAAATTGAGTTGAGAGCAAGCAAAGGTGACACGCTTAATCAGCACTATGATACGCGCAGTTAATTAGCTTGTCCTACGCTACGCAGACGCCGCAGGCCAAGTAAAGTTCCCCGGAGGACTTTTTGTGTGCCTTTCCTGGTAGGGAACGCAAGCTACCTCTCATATTTCGCCTTACCGAAAAGGATTTCAACACCAACCCTTCTTGCGATCGCAGCTAGCCTCTAATAATCTCTCTTCGTACACTTGAATTAGGTGAGCAGCACGCATCAACCTACCTACTGCACCCAAGGACTTCCCCTCTCTGTAATCTCTCATTAGCTCACCTAATAAGATCGAAGGTGAGGCCAACATCAGTACAGTAGCCCGTACTACGTGTCCTAACAGTCGTCAGTAATGGCTCTCGTTGCATTGTCCAAAATTGTGTACCTAGCTAGCTTGCGGTTTTACACTACTGCATTCTATGATTCTGTGTTGTTCTTCTGATTTTCTGAATAGTTCTTGTGCACCTTTATACACACCACAGCTGCCTATATATATCTGCCTAAAACTATCTTTATCAACGGTAGTTATATACATCATGAACAGTTAGGCAGTGATCGATCGATCGACTACACAATATGGTGCTTTCAGTCTCCATGCCATGTACACCAGTCCACCAGCTTCGGTTCGGAGAAGGCTGTCACGAGTACGATGTATCCAGAGCTTTAGGAGCTTGCAAGCATTCTCCATGTAGTCATTCTCACGTAGTATAGGATCGCTGAACCTTGAATACTACGGCCCGGTGATGAAGCAGAAAAGCAAAACATGGCAGTGAGATGGATGGCCAATATCTCTGGCAGTAACACTAACACCTGGACCGACAGAGCATTGCTTGGCTCCTAAGCGTGTCGACTAGCAAGGGTTGTTAGAAGAACCCTACAATTCCATAGCACAGCTGCTGAGCTGCACATCTCAATAATTCACAATCATCGACGACTCGGTTTCATTCATCTATATTTTTCTCTTCTATATATGCGCGAGCGCGACAACCACGGCTGCTTACTTTTGAGTAATTTACAAAAAGAAAAATCTAATAAGGACATGTAAGGAGATTGGCGTAAGGACAGGTGCCAAAGGATCACGGACGCGCCGGTGGAGAATGGATGTTTCCAAAGCTCCAGTGCCGTGGTCCAGCGTGCATTGTGGATACTCCTACTAGCAAGTATCGACGACGTCCACGTGAACGGGGACAAAACGAATTTAATCCCCGGACCAACAACCTGCATGCGCCTCGTAGCCGATCGAGCATCTGCGGAAACTCGATGAAAATCTCTTGAGATGCGTTCGTTTTTCTTCAAGTTTATTTACAGCAAAAACCCAAAAAAAGGGTCATCATCAGTCACAGTGTCCCAACAAACTTAGCTCGGTGTGTAGCATAGCATATTGGTGGTGGGGGTGGTGTGGCAGCACAGCAGGGGTGATGATCGCTAGGCATTTTTCCGGCGTCCAAGAAAGGCGGGGCACATGGCCGGCGTGACGGACGGGAAGCAGAAGCAGGCACCCGCCATGATAATGCCGCCGCGCATGTGGTGATACTAATTGGGAGGGGGCCGGTAGACATAATCTAACCCCAAGTACCCAATAGCCAACGCTGCCTTTTCGTCCTCCGTCCTTCGGCTCCCCTTGCCTGCGACATGGATGGCATTGGGCTTCCGATGCCAAGGGGACACACCACGGGCATCAAGGCCAGCATGCCACCGGCCTGCCTCTGCCATACCAGTCTGCCTTGGGGCTGCACTGCGATGACAGAGACTCTGCGAGGATTGTGGGACAGCGATCGGCACCACAAGCGTCCGTGGTCAGAAATCAGAACCCATCCCCCATGCGTGAATTCAGGGCCATTTGGTAGTTGACACTTTGACACCTACTCCTCCTGCATTTCCTTTTGTTTCGTTTCACGTTTGTTTGACATTATATATGAAGCTTTTGAATGAACATGGAAATGGCAACAATGTACTAATAATCATGTTAAGTACTTATTATTACTAGTGATTTGTTGGTGACTGAATTTGTGTTTGGCAGAAAATGTCACCAAGATATTCAATCATCAGCTTGCCGCATCTATCCGCATGCAACGATTCAGCATGGATACACACACACACAATGTCGTCTCCAAAAGGCAACGGAATCGAACAAAGCTGTAGGTAGTGAGCATTTAAGCCAAGGGAATTGTGGTCCTTGTACGTGTTGATGCATGCCTGGATGATACATAAAGTGGGCATACATGCATTCGTTTCTTTCAGTACACTCACTCACGTGATGTACCATGCACTTTACAGTACTTAACCTCTTTATTATCATGCGGTGCTAACAGTGGATTTTATGAGCTGGAGCTGTGCTTAACAACCGAGGATGTACAGTGGCATGCATCTTGGAACCAATCGTAGCACCTCTTTAGGCCAATGCATCGAGATTTGAGAATCATGGTAATTTGGGTAGTTATTAGTAGAAGTGGTTGTACCTGAGAAATCTTTACATATCGTACATTGGTATATTCAAATGTGTGTGCGTACATGCGTTTATAAGTTGAGTGTTTGTTCGTTTTAAGTGTCTATTTGTTTTTAAATAAAGATCTTGGTACCGATTTATTTTTTCTTAGGCTATATTTTATTTTTAAGAGGTTCCGATCGATTGCTAGTCCAGGTAATTGGCAGAAGTAGTTGACCATATAATTCAGGACCAATACATTAATTGACCATGTGCTTAAAACACCTTAGACTGTTGACAACAGCAACTTCACTCTTACTCGTCAATGGAAGCGATTTCTGGTGTACCGAACCGTGGACATCTCAAATTTTAATGCAATGCATGTAAGCATGTTACACTGAGAAACGTTTCATTCATATCAATCTCCTGGCCGCACTTGAATATTTCTCTTTAGAGCTACTCCCTCCGTCCCTAATTGACCGTCGTTGTGGGTTTACGTGTCCACAAGTTTGACTTATTTGTACAAAATACGTGCAACATTTATATTTTTAAATAAATTTATTAAAAACTACTTTCCTCTCTGCCTCAAAATAATTGCACGTCCTAGTTTTTGGATAAGTCAAACCCTTTCTAACTTTGACCACATATATAGAAAGAAATAATCATGTTTACTATGTGTAATGAGTATCATTAGATTGATATTAGAACATACTTCAATAATAAATTTATTTGGGGTTCAAAGTGTCCATATTATTTTCTATATACTTGGTCAAAATTAAAAGAGTTTGACTTTTTTTAAAAAGCGAGATGTGTAATTAATTTGAGACGGAGGGAGTAGACGAAAAGATCTTTCCGATGATACTAATTACGTAGATAAATATTTATATATGCCGGCAATAATTTCTCGGTAGCGGTAACGACAAACATTTAAAGACGTAGGGAAAGGGGCCAATTTCCAGGTGGCATCCACTCGAGCATCTCCCCAGATTCACCTATCAACACGCACTCAAACAGGCCGGTGGTTGTGGGTGTGGATCCCTTGCAATTCAATACGATCCACTAATCCTGGCACTCTTCACCACTTGCTACCAAGTCAAATGGTATGGGCAATGATCATCTTTCGTGGCAATCCTTTCTGACTAACATCAACACCGTACGTACCGCCCACTTAAAGTTGACGGAATTCATTCTGAACATTTTTTAAGAAAAAAATCTTATTTGCACGCATACAATACCTTTTAATTCAGTCAGCTGGAATTGACTGATGCACGAAATGTCAATGCGAGGTCGTGCTGAAGACTGATACTAACGGAAAATGCAATGCATGCACAGCTCGGCGGGGCCACGGGCGCATGGAGCATCCTCGGCCCGTCCCGCGCGCGTAAAAGTCCAAGAAAAAAGAGGTCACATGAGCTGCGAGGCTGCGGCGAGATCACACGTCGCATGGGATTGAGCGGCAGCGGCAGCGGCACATGCACCAGCGCTAGTTTCCTTGTCCTGGACTCGCCGCACGTCTCATCCATCCATCCATCCATCCGGATGCAGAGAACGCAGGCAATCGCCGACGGATCGCACAGTTGTGTGATGCCCATGGATGCGGACTCTGATGCCGATTTGGACGCGCAATATTGTTTGGATTCCGGATCAGGGTCATTCTTCTTCTTCTGCCGTGATATAGATAGAGAACGACAGTACCGTGGATCGGTGTTTGGGACCCTGTGCTTGTACAGGATTGTAACCATGTAAATGTTTGCAGTTATGACTGGATCAACAACAACAGTACTCCACCTGCCGACGACAATCTGCCACGTGGCAAGAATCTGCCCTGTTGACGTTCTACAGGCTGTGGTCGAAGTATACATACATTGCCATGTGAAATAATGGAGAGACCTATAATTTCAAGCAAAGTGCATGGCAATGATCCAGCTCAATCCGTCTCCCGCTCATTTCGGTATTTTTTTTAAGATAATGGATAAAATATCCGACCTCTACGTTCGGAGACGTACACATCCCAATTATTACAGAGTACATAGAAAAAGAGCGACAACTGATCTACTCATTTTGGTATAGTTTCCTACAAATGTTCTCGACAAAAAAAAAAAATCCTCCTCTGTTCAGGCCAAAGTGAAGTACTCAAATGAAACACGGTTCACACAGTCCAACTTGAGGTGTGCTTGTAGCTGCATTCTCTCTCTTCAAATTTTTGATACATTTCGAGGTAGAACTTTGAAAGCCTGGACGGAGGACAACCTTCTGCTTCCCCACCACCACCACCACCAGGCCACCATCTATTCAGCTCAGTTTTGCAACTTTAAAGCAGGCGTCGAAAGACAAGTTCGTGTCGCTTTAATTGCCAATACACTCACTGGCATACAATACAGTACGTACACAAAGCCGTGCACCTTCCTCACCACTTTGACGCAGGCCAGCGCCCCGGCGGGGCTTTGCGCAAAGGCAAAGCTGGCACTCAGCAGCGTGCCATCACGTGCCGCCGTGCCGGTCGCCCGGCCGGCTGCTCCACCCGCCAAGCGCGTTTCTCCTCTCGCGCGCGGCTTCGCGCGCGGCACGCCCAACCAAACCCAACCCGGCATGACGCCAGGCGGCAGTGGCACACCTCAGGCTCAGGGCACCTCGACCGTCACTGACTGTTGCCAGGCCTCTGCCGCCGCGCCGCGCGCTGCGCAGGTGGGTGCGCTCAGGCTCAGAGGCACCCGATTGCCCGCCGCGGCGCTGAGACGGCAGCCTTTTTTTTTTCACCGCGCCCGCGAAGGTAGTAGCAGCTCCGTCCGGTCTCCGGAGTCCGGGCGGTTGGTTTGGTCACGTCATTTGCGTTGCGTGCCTGGCGATCGACGAACACGAAGTTACTACTGTTCCGTGTAGAGTAGCGTGGCATTTATGTACAGCAGTGGTGGGTTGGTGAAAAAATGTACTGCACGCAGAAGTCCGTATAACGCTAACGAGCGCCAGCTGTGTGTGTTGGTGCACTGGTGCCAGGATGTATGCCGGGTCCATACCGGCACCAGAGTCTCAGAGCAGGGCAGCGGCAGAGCAAAATTACCTCTCCAAGGCTTTGAAGAATTTACAGCAAAAAGTGTTGCTAAATACTAGTAGAAGTGAAGGGTTTTAGATGTACCTGCTCCGTACACTATTTGCCATGGAAGATTCAAGTGTGGACGTAGTGCTATGCTTTAGGGGACCTCCCACTCCCACCCCCACCCTAAATTTGTCAGGCCATAAAACCTTCTGATTCTACCGGTCTACAGTATTTTGTCGAACACTCTGTTGTTCCATTATTTTTTTTTGAAAGATCTGGAGGGGCCATGGCCCCTACAGTGATTTATTAAAAGTAATAAGACAAAACAAAAGTTCAGAATAAAATACAAGCAAACAAGTTTTCCGAGCATTACATTTGCCAAGGAAGACACAAACAAGTTTTCTTGCGGAAAAAGACAGACACACCGCTTCGCTACTACGGTTCTGCTAGTACGTTTTCCTTGAGGTGCAATTCTTGGGTAGGCAGTCCAACGGGTAAATAAAAAATTAGAAATTTGGTGAATGCGTCTAAAACGCATATGTTGCGATGTCCAGATCAATCATCATACTAAGCTGCTTGACATTTTTTTTAATGAAAAGCTGCTTGGCATTTTATATATGATCCTCTTTTGTTTTCCTGTCCTAATTGGATTGTTGCATCATAATTCCTTTGGTTTGGTCCAGGAACCATATCATTAGACATGAGTTGGAGAGTGCTAGTTCGATTAATATGCTTTTATTCCAGTCACCTGCATTACATCTAACATAATCCATTTTGGGGTCATGTGCCAGATAGGCAGATACTAATAAAATACCAGTAGCAGATCCTTTTCTCCCAGCTTCTCTGATGAAGAAAGGGAGGTAGACCCCCTCTTCAGAGTGATGTTGTATCATGATCCTGTCACTCCAAAACAACTCACGACGTAGTGACATGCTCTTTCACAAGAATTATTAGGGTTGCAGATCAGTCGAGTAAGGCGTTATTAGTGTTTGTGGTTTTTATGGCTGCTCGGATTGATAGATCCTCCCTCCGTCTCTAAATGTTTATCTCTGTAGAGAACCGTGTTTCCTCACAAACACGCGTTTATCTGTAGACAAACAAAAAGGACGGAGGGAGTAGTATCTACAGAGACTGCAGGTGTCACTTGCATGCACAATTGCTCACTTGAGTTCTTTTCTTTTGCTCTTATACCGAAACTAAAAAATACTCCAAATGTAGCAAAACTTAAATACAAAATGACGCTAGAGTGATTTCTACAAACATTTCTCTACAAAATGGCCGAATTTATCAAGAAAGTTTTATATGGTTTTTCTTTTAAGTGATTTCTACGGATGAAATGACGCTAGAGTGATTTCTACAAACATTTCTCTACAAAATGGCCGAATTTATCAAGAAAGTTTTATATGGTTTTTCTTTTAAGTGATTTCTGCGGATGAAATGACGCTAGAGTGTCTAGCGTAATGGTTTTGATTTTTTTGAACGGGAATTGAGGTTTTGATTTTTTGTTTCCCATACCATTCAAAGGATATTTATCTAGACACACTTCTCTAGCTACTTGACAAAGAGCCTCTAGCGTAATGGTTAGAGCTACTCGAGGCACAACACGAGTCCCAGGTTCGACTCGTTATGGGAGTGAATTTTTAGAATTTCGACTTTGGTTAAAAAAAATCTCATCGTCACGTCCCATAGCCATGTCGACCGCGTGAGAATGTCTTCTTCTTAAATAAAATGCTCCGGGGCTAGTCTTAATCCTCGTGGGTTGAGTCTTTTTTTAGCTACTTAGTCGGTAGTTAGAGATTTATTCAATTATTCCTTTGTCTCTAAAATAATATATTTTTTTAGGTTTTAGATAAGTCAAACTATTTTTATGTTTGACTAGATTTCTAGAAAAATATCAACATCTATGTCTTGAATTGGATTTTATTACTAAAACATATCTCATAATTAATATAATGATTACAAATGTTAGTGCTCTTTAGATCCAGCTAAACTTTAAAAGTTACTTGATTCTAGAAATGAGAATTGTATTATTTGCTAGAAAGGGGAAGAATTTTGAGTGTATCGATTTATTTCGGGAGGGAAGTATTCACGTATGAGCTGGTAGTTTACTGAGCTCTACCTACCTGGCTCTACAAAGCTGCTGTTCAGCTCTTTCATGTCCAGTCACATAAAGAAAAGTAAAAGCTAAAAAAAAAAAAAAAAAAAAAAGAGAAGCGCAAAAATAAACGCGCGCAGCAGTTGTGACCCCGGGCGCAGCACCGGCACCTATTAGAGAGAGTTCACCAGTAGGCTAGGCAGCTTCCATGACACTCCTCCACAGCCCCGGGCTGAAGTCCATAACAAGCCGAGCAACAACAACGCCGCTCGTGGCTCTCGCGCCAGCAGCCATGGGCACCACAGCGCGGCGCGAGCCGCTGAAGCAGCGCGTCAATCGCTGCCTCCTCAAGCTTTCCGACCGCGACACAGAGGCCATGGCGGCCGCCGAGCTCGAGGCCATCGCGCGCGCGCTCGAGCCGGACGAGCTCCCGGCCTTCGTCTCGGCGGTCTCGGACGCGCGCCCCACCGACAAGACCCCGCTCCGCCGCCACGCGCTGCGCGCCCTGGCGCTCGTCGCGGCGTCCCACCCGCGCGACGCCGTGGCCCCGCTCGTCCCGCGCATCCTCGCCGCCGCGCTCCGCCGCGTCCGGGACCAGGACTCCTCCGTCCGCGCCGCGCTCGTCGACACTGCGCGCGCCGCCGCCGCGGCCTCGGCCTCGGCCTCCGCCGCGCTCCGGCCCCTCACGGACGCGCTCCTCCACGAGCAGGACCAGTGCGCGCAGCTGGCCGCCGCGCTCGCCACGGCCGCCGCCGTCGAGGCGTCCGCCGTCACCGCCGACCTCGCTTCCTACCTCCACAAGCTCCAACCGCGCCTCCTCAAGTTACTTCGCAGCAATGCCTTCAAGGCAAAGCCCGCGCTCATCACACTCATCGGTGCCTCCGCGGCCATGGCCGGCGATGCCCAAGTCACCGCCTCCATCCCGTGCCTACGGGATGCAATCGCTAGCGATGACTGGGCAGCGAGGAAGGCCGCGGCGGAGGCGCTTGCTGCATTGGCCCTAGAGCACACGGATCTTCTCACGACCTACAAATCCTCTTGCGTTACCTCTTTGAGGCCAGAAGGTTTGACAAGGTTGGTCATGAATTTGGTTCGCATCTTACTGTTAACAATTTTTTTCTGGATCTGACTGGGGGCTGAGTATCAAAATGCATCAATGCAGGTCAAGATTGTGCGAGAGTCGATGAACCGGATGATTGAGGTGTGGAAGGAGATCCCGGGTGCTGAAGAGGACGAGTGCTCCTCCGCTCCGCCACCAGCGTCCCAGTCACAACGAAGATCTTCTCTTACAGGTGAGGGGCATTTTCCCTTTGTGGTTGGGTTTAGCTGTACTTGGCTACTTGCTATTAGTTCGGCATGTACAGATCTGGTAAATTGTTTTTGTATACCTTGCAAGAGGTAAAGAACCGCGCCCACATAAGAGTCTCTTGTTGTTTACTTCATAATAAAGTCTTGATGAATACTTGGGTAAAATGCTACACCTCTTTCTTTTTTATATACAAATTATCTTGTGTAACTAATCAGGGAGCGCAAGTGATGGGCGATATCCAGCTGCTTCCCTGGGCTCAAACTCTGTTCCATCAGCAACGAGGAGGAGCAGAGTACCTGTGAGCAGATCATCTCCGCCGTCACCCAGTGTCACCAAAACAAATAGTCCTTCATCCATCAGGAACAAGAAGCTGTCACCGCCTTCTTATCGCAAAGTGCGCCAAGCAAATAATTGTGACTACAAGGTTGAGATTGCTGTTGCTCCGGATGCTACCCCAATCAAAGTGGTGACTGAGGAGAAGCTACTGAAAGGAGGCAATGTGAGAGACAGACTGGAGGCTAGGAGGACACTCTTCCAAGGCAGCGAGGATAGGTCAGCCAAGCTGGCTGGACACAAAGCAGGGTCACGAGTTGTTCCATATGAGGGCGGTGGTAATTTGGAAGAGATTTCAGAAGTTGAAGGTGGATCAGGAAGGTATGCAGTTCACAAGGATGAGAGCTTGTCAGAAATAAGAACGCAGCTCCTTCAGATTGAAAATCAGCAAAGCAGTTTACTAGATCTTCTCCAGGTAACTTTCCTTTATTCTGTTGGTTCTTATATTTTTACAGTTCTCTTGCGAGACTTATTTGGCTTGTAGCCATTATACATTTCTTCCAGAATAAATAATTACTAACTTCTCCCCTGATTACTAGTTATACCAGAGAAAACATTCTGTAACTGTAAGTTAGTCCATGCTGGAATTGAGTATTTTGCTTTCTGGATACTTCTTTGCAACATTTATGTTGGTTGCAAGAAGAGGGTAACATTAGCTCCTGTTTCAGAAATCAGAATACTGGAAAGGGACTGCTACTTAAAAATTTATGTTTCCATCCAACATTAACTTTTCAGTATCAATGATACGTTGGGTCAGATTTGAACATGATTATTGCAAGTCAAGACATTGTCAAATACATATAGTAGCACATGTCATGTTATTGTCCATGTTCCCTACTTAACATTACATTGCTAAACTTAACCATGCACAAATATTTTAGTAGTGATATGAAGGCATGCGTATTATCATCTTATAGCTGCACCTGCCATATGCAATTAAAGTGTTGTATCGTCACATGTCAAAAATGTTTAACATGAGAGAAAAAAAAACGTTTTATGCCATAAGGCATATAGGTATTAGTCATCCCGAAATTTACTGGAAGTGAGTCTGAAATTTATTATCCCTTTTGTTGATCAGAAATTTATGGGGAAGTCTGAGAATGGTATGAATTCTTTGGAGACAAGGGTGCATGGGCTGGAGATGGCTTTGGATGAGATCTCTCGTGATTTGGCCTTCTCTTCAGGAAGGATGTCAAACAGGGAGCCTGATGTAAAGACATGCTGCATTCTGAGCCCAAAATTCTGGAGAAGGCACAACGGTGGTAGGTCTTCCTCAAGGTTTTCTGCCTCAGACCCAGCAAACAGCTCAGACGAGAGTAGAACTTCCTACAAATGGGAGAGGCAGAAGTTTGGGCTTCAGGGTGGGTTTGTCACAAACCCATTAGCAGAGCCAAACATTTCATCTATAGGGAAACCAATGGTTACTCAAGAAGGCAGGAAGAGGGATACAACTGTGCAAAAGTCAAGGTAATTCTTTGTTAATGAAATATCTGACAATCTTTTTTCTGTATACATATAGTTCAGTTGCAGAAGATACGGTTGTTAGTACAATCAGATATTCCCAAATAATAGATTACTGAAGTTAGAAGCTGACAATATCAATGCTGGCAGTACTTTATGCATAATACATTGATATGATTTTAAAGTTTTGATGTCCATCTTAAGTCCTAATATGCAATAATGCATCTTTGAGTATCTTCCTCTTTTAAAACAGGTGGGGCTTCCCTCTCATTTCCCACCAACCTACATCTACATTTGCAATATATTTTCCATTAATTAATACAATTCTTTTCCTCTCAACTACTTGGTATCTAATATCTTCATACTTAATTCACTCAGGATGGGTTAGGCATGATTAAGACCTTCCGTTTCAAGTGTGAGCTGGTGGAGTTTGCTTATTATCATGGAGGCGGCTGAAGTTCTCTTCTCCACTGCAACTTCTTTTTGTCATTTTTGGAAGCTTTCCCCATCAGAGCAGAAAATGGTGTGCGCGTGAACTATGGCTCTATGGGAGTCACTCTAAAGCTAACTGTTTGAGTACTGCTGTGCTATGATGCCTGCTCCCGGGAGCTGCATTCACATCTTGAGGTGGATCACCTGCAGGGAGGCTTCTTGATCAGACAGCCTCGCTTGACACCGACGCAATCAGGCGCCCCCTGGATGGAGTCCTGGACTAGACTACGCTGTGGGTTGGAATGAGAACGACCACTGCCTGTCATATCTTAACTGGAGAAATAACTAGCTTTATGACGGAACGTAGTCACAATGTATTACCATCCTACGGAACTATGGATGCGTCTTGTAAATACGCCGGATAAAGCGCTTCTATGTTCGCGAGCTTCTTTTTCTTTACCATGATTCAAGTGTGTTGTTTTTCTTGAGTATTAAGAAAGAAAAATAAGACGGTGGAACAAACTGTGACGAAACACGCACTCACAACAGAATTCCAAACACAAAATCGCGTAATAGAGGGCAAGAAAAAACAAAACAAAACCAATGCCAGAACACAAAAACGCCCTATTACAGAACAAGAAAAACTCCAGAACTAAGACCAAATGCTTGTTCGCTTCTGCTTGAAAGGAGCTGCGGATGCAATGGTTGTATCTACGGTAACCAGCAATTCACATCCTGCATCTGCATCTGCGGCAAGAGGGCAGTCATTTCCTTAATCAGGCTTACAACAACCGAGTAATAATAACTGAACTGGTAGACATTTTTCCTTACAGCTTTGCAGTTCGGACATGTCGATAAGGCCCAGTAAGGAAGGGATAGAGGTGCGGAAAGCGGCCGCATGGACCCGCAATAGTACTGATGGGCCTGTCCATTCCAGATCTGGAGTAGCGCAAAAGAGAGGCGACACTCTCCGATCCGTGCTGAACTGCTGAAGAACTGAAAAAGTGCAGACAAATGTCATGCCCCTGAGCATATCCTGTCTCGGTGATTTCGACGCCGGACGGCACGGTAACTAGCAGCAGGTGAAAAACGCCTGAAAAGGCACTATCAGGAGCCTATTTGATATCGTGTGGGTTAGCTAAAAACTAAATTCTTCTTCTAAGAAAGCTAAAAGCTAAATTTAGTCTCAGCGCATCACGAAAACTATTTTTAGCCACTTTTAACTAGCTGTTAGCCAATTAGCTAGTTAATTTGAATTCTTTAATCTTTTAATCCTCGAACAGGCTCTACGACAGTAACAGCGATTCGTTCTTCAGAAAGGAGGCCGCAATTCACTGAATCAAACAATTGCGCGATTTGGCGCAATGGCGCGGATCACTCAAGCCAAACCAAACAGCCAACCGTCACGAGCTCACGTGTCACATCTGTTCCGTCCGCGCCACAACGCTCCCTGCTGCACGTGCCGTTCCCGAAACGAGATCCCCGAGACACACGCGCGCGATGAGCCGAACAAAAATCGCCAAAACCGCCCAAAAACTCCAAATCCGACTGTGGCTTCCGCGCACGGGGGCCGGTCACCCGCTCCCCCCCTCGGCTCACCCGCGCGCGTGAGCCGCTTAAATTTCAATTCAAACAGGGCAAGCCAAAGAAAGCCTGGGTCTCACGCACACGCACGGGCACGGCTCACCCTTCCCCATCTTGCGCCTGCGCGAGCCACAGCCACGCCGAGCCGATCTCGAGCAAAACGGCCGCAGCGGAGCGGACAGAGAAAAATTTTGAAAGGCGGGCGAGGCCGCCACCACCGCGCCAAATCAAGCCCTCCAGATTCCATTCGACGGCCGGCGCCGCGCCTACGCCTCCCCTTCTCCCTCCTACCAAGTCAGATCCGTCCACCTATAATACCTCCAAGAATTCCCGAGACCCGCACCGCACCACGAGAACTCAAACCCTGCGAATTCCTCGCGGGCATCGGCAACGGGCAAGTAACAACGGCGATGGCGGCGGCCCCTTCTTCCGTCGCCGATGTAGCGGTGGCTGCTGCTGCTGCGGCGGCGATGGCATCAGCTTTGCCGCTGAAGCAGGAGCAGGAGCGGCCGCGGCCGAAGCACGCGGGCGGCGGCGGCGGCGGCGGTGGCGTCAATGGCCGCCACCACGCGTACAGCCGCAAGGACAAGTCGCTGGGCCTCCTCTGCTCCAAGTAAGCCTCGACGCGTACAGAGATTTGTAGCTGCTGAGTTATCTTTCCTTTTCTGACCCAATTCTCCGCGCTGCTTTTCAGCTTCGTGGTTCTCTACAACCGCGACGACGTGGAGTCCATCGGGCTGGACGAAGCGGCCAAATGCCTAGGCGTGGAAAGGCGCCGGATCTACGACATTGTCAACGTGCTCGAGAGCGTTGGGGTTAGTTAGTTCTTTCTTTCTTTCTTCTGGCTTTCCGGGATACAATTCTTGATTTCTTGTGCGGTCTGTTTGGTATGAAGTAGTACGTATGATTCTTTCTGGCTCTGATTCAATTCCCCTTGTGATTGTGAGAAGATTCTTGTGAGGAAAGCCAAGAATCGCTACACCTGGATAGGTTTCGGCGGAGTCCCAATGGCCTTGCGAGAACTCAAGGTCTGCGTCTAGTCCCCTGCGTGATATTTGGATCAAGAACTGTAGATCTCGTCCATCTAACCCGACATTTTTCTTGTCTTCTCAGGAAAGGGCGTTAAGAGAGAAATCTGGCTTGGCTCCTCTGCAAAACGAGCAGCAATCTGCTGGCATTGTACGACTTCTTATCTTTCCCTTCCATTTGAACCGATGTATCTGATTCTGGTCCCTAACAATTTGTACTGCCTTCGTCCTAAAAAAAGATGCAGTTCTGGGTCTGCCTCTAGTCAAAGTATCCAAAATCTGACCAAACTTATAGAATATAACATTAAAATGCTAGAATTGCGTTCTTCTTTGGACAGAGAGGGGTTGATTCCTAACTGAAGTGCTTCTTATCCTGTGCTCTTTTGCAAAGATTTCTGATGACGAAGATGATGATGCATTGGGCAATCCGGGTGCTGATATCGAGAACGAGAAACTGTGTCAGACTGTGGACAATCTTTCCGACAAACCTGGTGCACCTCGATGCCGCCTTCGATCTGGTACATTGCTATTTGCTTCATTTTGATTTAGCATGTGTGTGCTGTTCCATTTTGTCTGTCAGGTTTAGAATTTTGGTTCTTACATTTTCAGATCATAGGAAAGAAAAGTCACTTGGGTTGCTCACACAGAATTTCGTGAAGCTCTTCCTTACCATGGAGGTGAGAAATTCTTATACTATGTATTTCTTCCTGAAGATTCATGCATGACGAGCCCATTGATATGAAATCTGTACCTGGACAGGTCGACACAATCTCACTTGATGAAGCTGCAAAGCTGCTCCTTGGAGAAGGCCATGCGGAGACCGATATGAGAAGTCAGTACTTTTGTTTGTCTTCCTCTAAACGCGCAGCAGTAGCACTATCAGGGCAAAACAACTTAATTTAATATTGATATATTATTGATAATGCAGCTAAAGTTCGGAGGCTATATGACATTGCCAATGTCCTGTCTTCATTGAATCTAATTGAGAAGGTAGACTTTTGATGCTTGCTGACGATTAAGTTGCAATCTCCTAGTAGCATGTTTCTTAACATACATTCTTGAATTGTGTATTCCAGATACAGCAAGGGGACTCGAGAAAACCTGCATTTCGTTGGTTGGGTAGGGCTACAGCGCCGAACAGAGAAAATGGTGTCACAGTTGCTGTACCCCCACCAGGGAAGATCGCATCGAAGAAAAGAGCATTTGGAACTGAACTCACTAACATTGACATGAATAGAAGTAATCTAGATTCAAAAATTCAGAAGAAAGCAAAACTGTCACAGAGTGGTGGTCTTGGGCAGGGTAAACAAAGTGGCTTTGTTTATGGTCCTTTTCACCCTGCTGCTGCTGGTGCAAGGAAACATGAACTTGGTAGCGGCAATAAACCTGGGCAAAGGGTGAAGGCTGAGGACTGGGAGAGCCTTTCTGCTTCATTTCAACCACAGTACCAGAACCAAGGTGGGTTCAATACTTTAATCCTGTTTTATTTCTTAGGACAAAACTATAATGTTTCTACTTAAGCATCAGAAGTATGTGGTGTAGCGTATCTGTCTAGATGTAGTTTTATATAGTTAGGTTTAAGGTAACAGTGGAATCTCTCTGCCCATCTTGTTTCATCATGTTACCCTGTTGCAACCCGTCAGATAGAAAGTCTGAAAATGAAATATGTCCTCAGGAACACTGCAACACATCTCTAGTGTAACTCCATCTATTTATTAGAAGTTAATATGAGCTTATTGAATTTTTATAAGCTATGGTGCAGGACACTAGCCAACGCCCAATGGTTCATTATGACCATTTGACATTTATTATCACGTCTATGCACACTGTTTTATTGGAAGTTTGAAGTAGGACTGGAATAATTGCTAGATGAGTATATTAGAATGTGCTCAGCTATATATGTTACACTAAAGCATTCCCACTTTTCTGAATGCAGCACTCAGCAATCTTTTGCCCATTATGTCGAAGCATGGAAGACATGGTATTCTGAATTTGCTCAAGGCAGCAACATCATGCAACAGCACTTTGGCCATTCTGTTAACTATTTTTTGTAGGCAAATTATAGGGTCAAGCATTGCAGTTCCTAGTGCACACTTGTTTATTTTACCTGTACAATCTGTTAAAAGAGGAGGAAACAAAGACATGGTCAGGCCTAGGGTTCATTGTATTTACTCAATGCAGGATGTCTTTAGGCTATTTCAATCTCTCTAATAGAAACATCATTATCATCTCACCTGTGGGTTCTTTATTGTTAATTGTTGTTTATGTGCTTACCTCTATGTGGTTTCTGAAACTTTATGTCTGTCACTGGCCATGCTGAATTGCTGATGAAACTTCTCATAATGATGAAGTATATCTTGCACATGTCTATCGTGAAAAAAAACTGTATTCAAATTACAATTCAGATACAATCACACAAATGTTATTCATTTGTTCCTATTTGTAATTGTTGTGATCATATTTCTTGCTACAATCCAGACGCTACAGAACAGAGAAAGTCTCCAGGCCTGGCCTGTGTGGCTGTATTCAGATTATGCAAAGACAGCCCAATCGTCTTGCCTCAATTGGTACAACCAAAATACAGGGATCACAGTTTCTGGAGCTTTTCAATTGATGGCGACCACTTGACCCAAAAAAGCTGCTCTGTTATTTTGAGTAAATGGAACTGACCAAAATAGTAGTGCAAAGCTCCTATCATACGCTAGCCGCAAATAGGATGCTTTGACCCACCGAGCGCTATACAATGCTTGAAAAGACTTTGTCAAAAAAAAAAAAAAAAAAAAAGCTTGAAAAGGATGGTTGATTGAGACACTGTTCCAAGTGATTGCCTCCTCGCCATTGCTTTGGGTTGTTTTGAATAAAGAAAGATGTTTAGTTGGCTACTTGCCTTTGGGTTTGTCTACCTATTAATGTTAACCAAATATTTCCCCAACGTCATCGACAGGAACACTATATCCACCAACCATTCATGATTTTTGCTTGGATTATGAAGAGCATCTCAATTACAAAGCTGTTGTTGTAATCATGCAGATGCAGTCACTTCTGCTACTAATTTTCCATTAGTGAGAAGAAACAAAACGGTACATTTTTTGTTGCTTCAAACATAATTCTGCCAACCAGGCAATGTTTTATAATCGAGAAAACTTGTGCAGATCAGATACCATACGAAACTTGATATTAAAAGGTCAACTAGATGCACTTGTTGTCCAAATAATATTCTGTTGTCAATTGTCGTTTGTCATTTGTTTACCCATATTGCAAATCTATAATAATATACTTTATTATCAGTTAAACAATGAACCAATTAGATTACACATCGCGCACGACTGCAGGGGGCAAGGCAATCGCGGTCTGCGCCGCCACCTGCCAAGTCCGGCGGCGGCAGGCCAAACACCAAACCAACCCCTGCTTCTTAAGAGAACCGAGCAGCGCTCGGCTAGCACAGCCAGTGGGCATGCAGCCGGCGAGTTCGAATCCCAGGATTCGCACTCCCGTCTCTCACCGGGGTACGCCCCCAATAACTTCTCAGACGTGCCTCTCAACGCATAAACCACAAAGAATGCGTCGCAAACTAGTGATCTCTCCAAGGACGATGCGTCCCGATATCTCGTATATAAAGGTCTCGTGTGTGTCGTGTGCGTGTGTGTGGTGGTAGGCGTGTGCCTCTCTTAGCTTGTATCTTGAGAGGGCGTCGAAAAAAAAAAAAAAAAACCCCTGCTTCTTAAGAATGCAACAACTACGCGAATAAAAATCTCGCGTCTATCTTCTTCCCTCCTTCCTTCCTCCCCTCCGTCCCCACACCCACCGATCCGCATCCACCCCGAAACCCTAGCGGATCGTCGCCATGGCCGCGGCCGCCCTCCTTCGCCGCATCCCCGCCACGCGGGCCCCGGCCACGGCCTTCATGGCGGCGCGCCCGATCTCCGATTCCACGGCGGCGCTCACCATCGAGACATCTGTTCCTTTCACCTCCCACCTCGTCGACCCGCCATCGCGCGATGTCACCACCACCCCCCCGAGCTCGTCACCTTCTTCCGCACCATGTCCCTCATGCGCCGCATGGAGATCGCCGCCGACTCACTCTACAAAGCCAAGCTCATCCGCGGGTTCTGCCATCTCTACGACGGCCAGGAGGCCGTCGCCGTCGGCATGGAGGCCGCCATCACCCGCGGCGATTCCATCATCACCGCCTACCGCGACCACTGTACCTACCTCGCCCGCGGAGGGGACCTCATCTCCGCCTTCTCCGAGCTGATGGGCCGTGAGGCCGGCTGCTCCCGCGGGAAGGGCGGATCTATGCATTTCTATAAGAAGGATGCCAATTTCTACGGCGGGCACGGCATCGTCGGCGCGCAGGTGCCCCTCGGATGTGGCCTCGCCTTCGCTCAAAAGTACAAGAAGGAGGACACAGCCACGTTCGCGCTCTATGGTGACGGTGCGGCTAACCAGGGACAGCTCTTTGAGGCTCTCAACATTTCGGCTCTCTGGAAGCTGCCTGCCATATTGGTCTGCGAGAACAACCATTGTGAGTTCGTGCATCAATTCCGGGAATCGGGGTTAGATCGTGATAAATCTGATTATTCATCGTGAGAAATATGACGTGATCTGGGTTTGATTTCTGTTGTATAGATGGGATGGGAACAGCGGAGTGGAGGGCAGCGAAGAGCCCTGCCTACTACAAGCGTGGTGACTATGTGCCTGGATTGAAGGTAATTATTCTTTGGGTGAATTCATGATAGCTGGCTGGCATGATAAATTTGGGTTTTGTTTGTGGCATGTTGGTTGTTTATTATGAGTGTGTGATATTATGAGTGTGTGATATGTTTGATTGTTTAGGGTCGTTTTATATGGGGCCTTTGACTCTAGGTTCTCTGTAGCTGAATAGAGCTTGTTCATTGATCAAAGTATAGGCATACAATTGAGTGAGGATGGCATACAGTTGAGTGGAAAAAACATCTTGTATTGATTTTCAATTATATATCCAGTCCCCCATATTGATTTAGCTCCGCTTTGACTGTTAAGTCAATAGCTTAAGCTTGTATTTCATTGGCATTAGCTTTAGTGTTCGCTACAAATATAACTAAATCATATTTCGTGCAGGTTGATGGAATGGATGTTCTTGCTGTGAAGCAAGCGTGCAAATTTGCAAAAGATCATGCTGTTGCAAATGGCCCAATTGTGAGTAATATGCATCTTTTCTGACTTCTGTTATTTGGATGCACCAGCCCATGTTGGAGAACTACTATTAGGCATTTGGGGTTGGCTTGGCTTTCTGATGTTGCTAATTTAGTTGTTAAATTCGCATGAAGAACTGGAAGAGTAGACCAAAATTTGAACATAGTAGCACTGCACTCACCGTTTTATACTGAGGAAACATAATATATGATGATTCTAAGAGAACTTCCATTGTCGAAAACTTACACAATTTGTTAGCATTATTCCAGCTCTACAGTGGTTACTAATGGTTGAACTACCCTACATGGCTGCATATATTATTTGTCTGCTATATCCAACATTGGCCCTGTTTGGGACCGCGGTCTGTGGCCGCGCGGTGCGGGTAGCCTAACTGTGGCTCCATGGCCCGTGGTATTAGGAATCTGCAGTGGAGTTCAATCCTATGGTCATAGTCTCTTGTGTGGTCTGAAGAATCATGGATACCACGAACGTTGGTGTGATTCTTCACTTCTTTCGGCTGCTGCCGCGAGAAACACGGTCCCAGACAGGGCCATTGTAGGATTGGGTTAGCATTTTTTTTTAAAAAAAAGAGGTGGTGCAATTAAAATGACAATGTGTGTAGCTGTCTGCTAAAGAGTGGTGTTGATCAATGCAGTTGTACAATTGAACTCTGTAAGCTACTGTTATCGATCCTTGTTCACTTGTGAAATATGAAAATAACTATACAATGATGCTAACAATGTGGTCAATGCATGACTCAATCATATGCTAGTGCTTTGTGTTTATTACCCTAGACACCTGTATAGTCCAAAACGCACCATGGCACATCATAGGTGTTTTGTCAACCTAGCCTGCTAGGCACTGGTCTGCCTTGCTACTAGAGGAACACCCTGTTATGCAAACTTAGTAACTTAAAATGTGCTGCTGCTGCTATTTGTTACCAAAGGTACATTAGGTGGTTGAATACACATGCTTTAAGTGTTATTTCTGATAACTTGCTCGCTTTATTTGTTGGTTCATGATTTATTTTTTTCATGTGCTTAATGGTTAGTTGGTTACTAAAACCCTCATGTTCTATGTATCTAGGTCCTTGAGATGGATACCTACAGGTACCATGGCCACTCTATGTCAGATCCTGGAAGCACTTACCGCACCAGGGATGAGATTTCAGGTGTCAGGCAGGTAAGGTCGTTTTAATCTTTCAATTTGAAATTTAATTCATGCTATTAGTGTTTCAATTAATTGTGTTACAATATCATCAGGAACGGGACCCAATTGAAAGGGTTAGAAAATTGCTTTTGAATCATGACCTGGCAACTGCTGCTGAGCTCAAGGTACACGTTCTTCTGGAAATATGTAGAGTATATAAATTTGTAATTGAAGCATAAAGAATGTTTATAAGGCTAATTTTTATCAAAATATTATCCCTTTCAGTTCATATAGAGTGTTTAACACACACATTATTTTATCAGGATATGGAGAAAGAAATCAGGAAACAAGTAGATGACGCCATTGCTAAAGCAAAGGTCTCATTGCATTAAGATACGCTTTTATGGTTCTTTGGCTTCAAATTAGTTATGCTTACCACTTCATATGCTCCTCTTGATCTGCAGGAAAGTTCTGATACTTCTGAGCTCTTCACAAATGTTTATAAGAAGGGCTTCGGGCGTGGAGGTAAGTTGTCGAAAAAAAAAAATTATCTTAGTTGAAGTGCGACCTTACTTGCATTTGCGACATCATATTTGTCCCAAACAAGTTGGAGCAGGATATGACACCCAGCTTCATTTCCCTTTCTGAAATTATTTGCATTCTCTTAATTATGCGAACTGACATTAGTTTCAATTCTGAACATCTTGGAACTAGTAGATAGGGTTATTTATAATGAGTTGGATTTCCCCAATACATATGTTCAACTATACAGATGGTAGTTTCCATTACTTGCAGTACCTCTTTTTTTTTATCACAAACACTTCTGTTCCTGACATTGGCATAGTCTTGAATCACAACTTTAGTCATTAATTTTGATTGCAGTGTTACTATGAAAGTGCTTAATATTTCCATTGTAAGTCTTTGAAAGCTGTCAATTGCCCTTTTTTTATAAAAAAAGTAAGGTATGCGCAAGTTTTAGTAGTTTCTATGGCCAGAAAGTGTACCGTAGTCCCATTGTAATGGTAGCTTTTAGTTCCTTTTTACAAGAATCTCAAATAAAAGTGCCGGAATGGGTGGTTTTGCCTCCTTTGTTGATGTCATCATATAATATAGTACTGCAACTACAAACTGTGCATTTTGGTCATATGGGCATATGTTGTGCTAGTTCTGACCTGATTCGCTGATTGTGCAGTCATTTGGGCCAGACAGGAAGGAGTTGAGAGCTACCCTTCCGTAGGTTGGCAGCATGATGGGCAACCCTCATGATATGATATGATATGATAGCCAGGAGAAATAAACATTGATGAAGGCCTCAGACTTCGCTGGAATTTTTGTTGGCAAATGAACCTGTATAGAGATGCGTTGTCAGGAGGATAAGCTTCTTTGTTTTGCTTTTTTTTTCATTTCTACAATTCAGTTTTAACTGCTGCTGGCCGGCTTCTTATTGAAGCTCTTCGGTCCAAGAAAACCGAAGCTGGAGATTAAAGATTTGCTCACGCCTATCGTCTAGACCTGCCCACTCTTTGCTTCATCAGTTTCTACCTTGCATACAGTGTCATTACACTTATACTGGTGGGTTAAATGTTTGTGCTTGTACCGAACGTGGTGCATGGATCGGACAGTTTGAATCAGATTATCGTGCACGAAATTGTCAAAATCAGCGGAAGTAGCAAGTCCGGCCTGAAACTATTCCTGCCAGGTTCGAACAATTCCTGCCAGGTTCGGACAGTGTCGTCCGACGGATTCGGAGAAACCGTTTTTATTTAGCCTCAACAACTCTTCAATTACAAGCTGTACTCCTCTGCCTCATGGAGTTAAATCGTTTTTACTTTTGAACTTCACGCTTAACCATCCGCCTTATTCAAAATATTTACGTAAATTATAAAATAAATTAATTAATATTCAAGTATCTTTATTGATAAAATGAGTCGTAACAAAATAAATTATATTTGTGCAAAAAAATTTTGAATAAGACGAAGATCGAATAAGATGATGCGATTTTAATCCGAATGAGCTCGTTAAGGGGACGGAGGGAGTACACATGATGCATACCCCTCCGTCCCATGATTTAAAGTCAAACGACATTCTTTTTTAGGACTGGAGTGAATAGAGTCTTTTTTTTTTTTTTTTTTTTAGGGAACTGGAGTGAATAGAGTCTTGCACTTCCATATGTTTGGTTTCGAGCGCACTCGAACAGTGACCGGCGGCCTCCACACCCGGAGGACTGACCGCCCGAGCTGCGGCACGACCCGGCCACGTTTTTGGTTGCCAAAGGTGCGGCCTGACGACGAACGAGTCCATGCCGTTCGGCAAACCAAACGCGCCGCTTGGCCTCGCATACAGGATCGGATCGTTCGGCACCGTTCCACAACCCTAACTAAACACATCCTGTCGATTACCATTAAGCATTTTAGAATTACCTATCTCATGATGTTTCTGAATCGCACTGTTGCATTATTTATGGAGGATGCGCCAGTTTATTTAAAAAAAAAAAAAAACGGAGCGTCAGTTCAGTTTTTCAGTTGGGGTCACTGCTCGGGCCTCGGACTGTGGAGGGTAAAGTTAAATTTGCTCCTAGCAGCCTGGAGCTTCTCGCTTTTGGAGGCCCAAGAATTTAGAGTGGGCTTTTCAGAATGAAATTGTGTACTGTAGGCCTGAGTGGGGGCTTCTGCTACGGCTGTGGCCTCTGGGTCTTGCCTATGGGCTGTGGCAGCAGCCTTGTCTGAAAATCCGAGCTGATGGCCCCAAGTCCCCCTCCTGCTGCCACGCGCAGGTACAAAGTACAAAGTAACCGTTGGGCTGCCGTCAGAACCAGCACACGAGTCGCGAACGCGATCTGATCGTCGTCGTCGCCGCCGCGTCCCCGCACCGCGTCGCGGGACCGCTTCAAACCGGAGAGGCACACGCTGCCCCGCTGCCTTCGCATCGCGAGCTGCGTGCCGCCGGTGGGGATCAGATGAGTCGATCCAGCAGATCAGACTACCGGTCCAAAGTCCAAACCGTAGGGGTGCCAGCCAGACGGGATTTTTTTTAATTTTAACCCTTTTTTTAAAGAAAATTTATTTTTAACCCGGGTCAAACTTATATTCCGTAAATAACCCTTTTGACCGCGCCATAGCTCGACGCGGCGGCATTTGTATCTTGCCGCGCCCCAGATGCTGCAGCGGCAGGCGACTCACACGCGGCAAGTTTGCATGCGGTCCCACGCCGACGTGGTCGCCGCCAGCCACGCCAGCGGATCATGGCGCCAAGCGGTGCTACGCCTGATCCGGGGCGCGGCAACATTTGTATTGCTGTCTTTGCATAGTGGTCCGATGGAGAGTCTTGTCACGTTGAACTGACGTGGGAGCCAATACTGTGCATGCTGATGCTTTGGTGCATGTGCATGGACTCCCCTGTCACATCACCTCTAATCATGCACCATGTACTAGCTTGTTGTATCTATAGATTTACTTTATTCATAGTCGATGCAAAGCAATATTACGATTTTTCATTATATATTTTACAATTATGCAATGTAACTTTTTACACTATTTAGATAAATATATTTAAAAATATTAATATTTATAATAATTTTGTAGCTTTAGAATTTTTTTTTGAATTTAGTATAGGTGATATAATGCAGCCAGTACAACACTGCACACCGCTCTTGTCAAAAAAAACAAACACTGCACACCGCACTGCATGCACTCCTCTTGTGGCAGTGTTTGGGGAGAGAAACAAGGTGGGCCTAGTGATAGCTGTACTGTAGAGCGGAGAGAGGTGATGTGATCGCTGATTGGATGTGCTCTGAGATGTTTAGATCACAATTTTTCTCCAAAATTTTTTGCACTCTTATTACATCGAAGTATTAAATACACCAAAAGACGTATGCTCGGAGTACGGAATATAGGTAAAAAACTAATTACACTGTTTAGATGTACATTGTGAAACTATTTTTTTGAGCCTAATTACGCCATGGTAGGATAATATTTATCACAAATAAATAAAACATGCTACAATATTTTTTACGTTCGTTACCGTGCTTTTCATTACAATTTCCTTAGAAATCCCACGAAGAGGTAGGGCCCTAAGATAGTACAGTAGTATTGTGCGAGTGGGTCTCACACTAAGAGAGGTGGAGCCTGAGAGGTACTAGGGGTTAGATTTGTTATCCCTCTGTCCTAGAAAATATGGAACTACTCCCTCCGTCCCGAAATGATAAAGCGTATTTTGACCAGGGGAAAGTCAAACTTTATAACCTTTGACCAACAATTACTTAAAATATATGTACAATTAGTACATAAAATTTGCATCAATATTTTTGTATTCAAAATGGTTTTGAGATTATATTAGATCTTTAGCAATTGATATTATATTGTAAGAAAAATCAATGGTCAAACTTTTCTTTACAAGACTTTTCCCCGTCAAAATACGCTTATCATTTCGATTCTATATATGTGAAGGGTGTTAGTCAAACTTTCTCAACTTTAATTATGTTTGTAAAAATATATGCAACATTTATTTCTCTAAATAAATTTATTTAAAAATTAGAATTAAAAATCTTTTCGATGATACTAATTATTTAGTATAAATATTTATATATTTAATATATAGTTGTCGGCGAGTTGAAAATGTTGACTTCTTAAAAAAGCGAGAATTGCATGTTTTTGGGGACGACTTCACTTCAACTTTAATAAAAAAAAATATGTTAACAATACAAATATTTATGTCACATAAACCAAAAAGCACAACATCGTAGCCTTACCTACTGTATAGCATCGTTCCGTTTTTTTTTTTACCATAAATTTGACTCAATTTATAGAAAATATATTTAACATTTGTTTCTTCCCAAATAAATTTAATAAAAAATTAAACTAAAAATCTTCCATATTTTTACTAAAGTTGTTTTTGACACATAAAAGATAAATATTTTTGAATAGATATCAGATACAAGACAGAGATGATATCAGATACAAATCTAATAGCCCTGCCCCTACCTCTCCTTCCTTTCGTAGACGCACATGCACATGTCCCATCCCCTCCCTCTTTGTTGATATACGCACAAGCACGCACAAGCACATGACCCTACTGCATGCGTGCACAGTTCTGTCAAATCATACTGTACGTGGCATGTGCAGAGCATCTAGTGGGGAGCAATACAAATGCTGCCGCCGCCCATCAAGGCGTAACACTGCCGCGCCATGATCTCATGGCGCGACAGAGGCAAAAATTCCACGCGGCGTGGGACCGCATGCAAACTTTGCCACGTGAGTTGTCTTTGCAAGGCTGCATGCATGGCGCGGCGTAGATACAAATGCCGCGCGTCAAAGGCGGGCGCGTCCAAAAGGGTTATTCTCGAAAAATCTTTTAAAACCGGGTTAAAAATAGTTTTTCTTTAAAAAGGTTAAAATTAAAAAAAAATTCCCAGACGGCCAGCGGCGCCACACGTCGCTCTCGGCACAGCTGACGACGCGACGCGAAGGCGGAAGGCTGTGGCCTCGCGGTCGCGGTCGCGCGCTCAGGAAGAAAAAGCAAAGGGAAAGCGCGCCGTGTGTGTACGTACGCCGCCGGTACGTGGCCGTCGCTGTAAGCGACTTCGGTGCTTGACCGCGTCGGCATAGGCCGCGGGAGAGACGTCAGCGACGCGACCTTTACCGTTCCCCTCCATGACCGCCAGCCGAGTCCCGGCGCACCGCCGTGCGTCCGGCGGCGGCCCGTCTTGGCGACACGTGTGACGAGCCAGCCGGTCTCGCGTGTCCGGCGCCGATGGGTTAGCACGTCGCATGACCTCCCGTGGAATGCAGTACGTGCTCCGACGTACGCCGCCGGCCTAGTTGGTGGTAGTCGTAGCCTACCCAGGGATGATGTCATGCGGATGTCACTGCTAGTACTCGCTCTAGACATCCCGTCGCGACTCGTGGCCCCTACCCCGGCTGCCACTACGACGCACGTTGACGAACGCCGAACGGTGTCGGTGCAAAAGGAGGAGAGCACCGCTCGCTCTCCCTCCGTCCCCGGGGCTCTCCCTGGGTGCTAGTACGTGCTAGAGCATATTCTGAACTCTGAAGGCCCCTCTGCACAAGGCAACTAGAGCCACCACCGAGACCCAGCGAATCTGATGCGTAACCACCGAATCCATCCAAATACTTTGGCTGATCAGCAGGAGGCAAAGGAAAAGGGCTAAACAATCCCTTCCTTTCCTCTCCAGCGACGAACTCTCGGTATGCAGATGCACAGTATAATATTCTTCGTTCACAAAAATTCGTGGACGCTCTCGAATCGAGGCATCGAGCACACGCACTCACGAGGACTTGCACGCGGCACATCATTGGAAGCAGTCAATAGCTTGCATGGGTGCCACGCGACCAGCACCATCGGCTCTCCTGTTCCAGGATGGCCCCGGCGCGAGCTCACCAGGACACCACCCTTCGTTTTCCTGGTCCAAACAGCGCAAGGGGACACGCGACGGGAACAGCCCAAGAACGTTCCTGTTCCGGGGCACGCCCCACACCTACCTACGCGGCACCGTTCTGCTGATCGCCCCGGCCGCCTGTCATGGACACGCCGCCGTCTTCTTCGTAAAAACCAGGGCATCTGTCTGTCACAAGCCCAGGCCGGAGAAGACCGGAAAACTGTCCGGTTTCCTGCCGAGCTACTGTCGCTGCTGCTGCTTCGGTGTGATTTGATCTGGCTTCGTTTATTTGCTCCGTTTTGTCTGTTAGTTCGGTGTGAACGTCGGTGTCGCTGAAGGACCGAAACGGTGACTTCTTTTGAATGGGAGCCTCGATTTTCCTTTTCAATTTTGGGTCATCGGCCAACCCCCAACCTCAAAAGAAACTCAAACGAAGATGAGTAAACCACGTCTAACCTTGCAAGGTATCACGAAAAAAAGAAAGATCACGACCTAGGTAACTAGGTGGATGCACTAGAGTATACCTAGATACCCATCCTCGGATCAAGGGAGGACATGAAAAAACAAATGCCCCACGAACAAGGCACTAATTTCAACCCGGAAAGCGCGAATTGCAACACTACTAGAAGCCCAATTGCAACCGTTCAACCCGGGGTCACGAGAAGTAACTCTGCGGAGAGTACGTTGTGTTCATGTCCGATCCCGAACTCGATGCCAAATTGCAACACAAAACACAAGTGGATTGCAACACAACTAGAAACCCGATTGCAACAAAGTGCGGTCCGGCTTCACGAAGTAACTCTTCGAGAGTACGTGCATGTCGATGTCCGATCCCGTGCGCTGCCAAATTGCAACACGAAATGCAAGTGGATTGCAACACAACTAGAAACCCGATTGCAACAAATCTAGAACACCCGATTGCAACCCGAGAAGGGCGTCGATTGCAACACACCTGACACCCGCGAACTGAATCCTAGTAGATTTCTTGACGATTTTCGAAGAACCGAACACCAAATCGCCAAGAACTCTCTCCAATCGAAACCTCGGGTCACAAGAATCAAGCCATAGCATCTAGGCATGTGGGTGACCATTTCCCCTTGAAAATTTCGAGTTTGACGGAGTGAATCGAGAGAAATCGCGGATCACACGAAGAACACACCCAAAAAGATGAACTCGATCTAAAACTCGCCCGATCTCGCGTAAATTGTGAGGAATTAGCTCAAACCCTTTGGTGGAAATGATCCTCTCACGTCCTAGCACGAATCAAGGCAAGAAAAACGAGATCAAACGGTGCCAAATCGAAGAAATCGCGAAGAGAATAGAGGGGGAGAGGATGAACTCGGGAAGAACAAGTGATGAACAAAAATCACAAAGACACGATCAACAAAGAACACCGATCGAATCAACCCAAACGTCACCATGTGACAGGCTACTCGTCTAGCCCTTGCTCACCGATTCGACACAAGATCGGTGGACCTCTCACACCAAAGTCCGAGAACCCTAGACTAGAAATCGTAAAATGAGAGGCAAGAGAGGATGAAGGGGTATGCCTCGCTATATATAGCCCCAATTCCCTCTCTCGCCTAAACTACCCCTAAGATACATGAGTCGATTTTGTAACCCTAAGGCTATTTCGACTTAATCTTCGATCCGACGGCCACCGCGCCTCCTCATCGGTAGCCTTGCCTCCACGCAACCTCCCCGACAGCCACGTGCCGCCCTTCCGTCCGACAAGAACACTTCGGGTTTTGAGGCCCAAACCCGCGAAACCCGCGCCCGTGGTTTTGAGGCCCAAACCACTAAACCTACCGATGGTTTTGAGGACAAACCACCAAACCTCCTCGACACGGTCACCGCCGTTTGACGTAGATTACCCGCCAACATCCGAAGCCCCCGCTGCCGCGTGGACGCCGCCGGCTTGACCCGTCGACACGGTCCTCGCCGGTATCCGCCGATGTCCCAGAATATTACACCATGGCTAACCCGTACTCCGGTCCTGGTCCAAGCCTCACAAATCCGTTTCACCTCCGAAGTCCATCGTTACTGACGTGATGAATTCACCTCTCGTCACCATCTCCGTTCCCAACACCCCAACACGAACCAGAGATAAGCCTTTTAACACTCCACGTATGCCGGTGAAACATAGCCAAGCATAAAGGATAAAAAGAAAATAGAGGAAGAATGTTGATTTTTGACAATCACCCATCACAAAAACTAAACACACGACCTAAATCAACCATGTGTTTCGCAGTCGCGACGCGTTGGAGTGACTTCTTTTCTTCCTTCCTTTCACAAGAAGCGGGCGGTCGCTGTCCGTTTTGTGCCTGCCTGCAAGTTAAAACGACCCAACGAACCTCAAAAAACCACCCAAACTTGTTCACAAGATTCACCGTGTTCTCTCGCGATCGAGACCCGCCCATCGATCCCCATCCTCCGGTCGGTCAAGGAGCCCCGTCCAGTTTCGCGTAGCTGCTCGATTATGTAGTTGACAGGCATATGCTGTTTCGGCTACATTTCTCTTGCTTTCGCGTTAAGCCTACTTGGGGTTTGACTAACGGCCGCAACCCGGGGTTGCTTCAGTACTCATCAGTCGTTTCAGTACCAGTTGCTTGGATGCTGATGACGAAGCAGAGACGTACGGCTCAGCCCGGTGGCCCGCCGAGCTGTCCGGCTTCCGGACTTTCCGTGCGTGCGTCGCTTTTCCAGTGGCAAATTGCAACTGAAAGACGCGATTGGTGAGACAGAGACGCGGATCGATTCGTGCTCCAGTACGTAGGGGAAATCGGGGTTATTTTGCATGTTTGAAGGAGTAAACTGAAGCTTATAGTAGAGTAGTAGTCGTATAGTAGTAGGTGTGCTGAGCCGGCGGGTACGGTGGCTGCTCTTGCTAATCTCCGTGATGGGGACAATCCCAATAGCATATGAATACATGCACGACCGAACGGTTCAGACATTGACGAGTGTTGTATAAGCAGTTAACCACGGAGAAATTGGGGGATTTGTTTGTTGTCAGCACTGGCAAATTAAATTGCGGGAATCAGTTTAGAGCTTTTTTGTACTATACCTATACTATACGTATACTCGTACTTCTTGTATGAGAAAGCAGAGCAGGCTACGAGATTGTACTAGTAGTAGTGCTTTGTGCAAGCAATTATTGGAAGAACTAATATTTTTTTGAGAGAAATGGAAGAACTAATATTCGTTTAGTCCATGTCAGAAACTAGAACACGCAAAGCAACCTGTCACCAACGACGTCGTTCACTGTTACGATTGGTCGCATGACTGCTACGTAATCTGTCATCGGCCGGGAGGGAGAGACGTACGTAACAGAAGATGCAGGTAACTAACCAAAACAAACTCAACAAATCATTAGGCATCTCACACTTGTCAGGCTCGTAATATTATGGAAGGGATCACTGCGAGAAGCACGCAATAAACTCTGACAGCGACGTGAACTTCAGGGCGACAAGACGCTGCCAATTTTACCAACGTGTACAGTAGTAGGAGGTTCCTTGTCCTACATAGGAATAGATAGATTTTTCCTGAAAAGGACCCGGTTAGACGTAGATTACCCGGCAACATAGCAAGCCTTTTGCCGCGTGGAAAAGTATGGCAACCTGTCATGGTCGGTACTCGTCGGTACATAGTTGTAGAAAATATTACCTCAGTAATCAGTATATTTGTCAATCTATCAAATAAATTAATGAAGATGTTACTGTGTGATGAATGATTCTCGTCAAGATCTGTTCCCAGTCCCCACACAGATCGCCAAGGTTTTTAAAATGTATCAACGTGTACGCCACTTTATGTGTGGAAAATGCCACGTATATTTTAAAAAAATGTTCACACTACAGAGATCAAGGGCCCGCACCCCTTTTGTCCTTTAAAAAACTGCAAAACGAATTGGAGACATCCTCAACAACTCATCACATAGAAAACCATTTTAAACGTGCAGGCCTGTCGCCTGTCGGCGTCGCAAACTCGCGATGCCATTCGTGTACAGCAGCCAGAAGAGAAAGGAATGTCGAGCTAGTACGACGTGTCGAGGTCGAATTGTTTCTCGGAATTGTTGGTCCAGCTAGCAGTTGAGTTTTCTCGATCGAGATTTTTGGTCCAGTAGTTTGAAGTAGCAAATGTTGTTACGCAGGAAGAAGCTGTGAGACGACGGCACGATGGGTTGATTGATTTTACCAAGCCATGGGAAAACTTGGCAGCGACGTCAAGCATTGACGTTGGATGCGACCCGCGACCCAAAGGCCGGCCTTCGAGAACCATATATGCATCCGTGTCTAGGCACAACTTTTCCGTGCGTGCCTCACGAGCCGCAGCCATGTGCCTTGGTGGAATTGAAGCCTTCTTTCGGAAGCTATAGTTAAAGGAAAGGAAGAGCCAGAGCCACAGCAGACAGACATGGGGTCACTGACCTCGACGGCGAGCAACCATCTCTGAATTCTGGAATATTTGTGTTGCATATGGGTGTGTTTAAATCCCAAAATTTTGGGTGCAAAATTCTTTTTTCCCAATTTTGAGGACCACATCGTTGGCCAATAATCAAAGACGTTTCGTTTGTTAGTGATAAATATTATCCTACCATCAGATGGTCAACTAACTAATCAAACACAAAAAAAGAATGTTCATACTGTTGTCTGGAATGAATGCGTCTAAATCTAAACTGTGCAATTAGTTTTTAATTACCTAAATTTTATAGTGGTCGTCGAATAAGCCACTTTTTTGGGTGTTAAATGTTTCGATGTGATGGGATGTGATAGGAATTTTTTAACAATTTTTGGTTGATGTGACTAGGAAATGAACACACCCTTGAATTCTGAAATGCTCCCATTATCATGTGGCGTCGTATGGTCCCTTTTAACATCACTTTGAGGAATGAGGACCAGCAAGTTGGCCACGAGCGTAGAGGAGAGGGCTCTTCCAACACGGAAACCCTTTCTATTCTAGAGATACTAGGAAAGGCAGTAGTTTGCTCTTCTTTCAGATGGTCAACTAACTAATCAAACACAAACAACAATGTTCATACTGTTGTCTAGAAGCTTCTCGCGTCCGGGAGCTGCCTCTGGCGAATTGCAAAAGAGCATTTTGAAAATTGTATATAAATTAATAGGAATAAAATACCTTCACATAATAATAAGAATAATATCCTATGTTTCATCCTCCTCCATTCATGGGATAAATCAGTATCAAGTTTGATTCATATTTTTTAGGAAAAGAAAGGTACATTTGTGCACGTTTGTTGAGCACGCTACCGGTAGGTACATCGGGGGAGGGGGAGGAACATGGAGGTGAATGGAACCAAGCACGTGGCGCCACGTTTAGGTCAGCCTGCCTGTGCTCACCTAAAAGCGGTCACTGTTCTCTGGGTCCCACAGGCCACAGCGTGCGCCGTCTTGGGCCCCGAGGCAGGCTGGGCCTGGAATAAACCGCGATCATCAGGGAATAATAATACCGTGTGAGCGAATTTTGACCTGGACACCCTGGCGGCACCAATCCTAAAATCAGAGATACGCTACCAATTTGAATTTTCTTGCCACTTTATAAAAATGTTAAATATATTGTGTATACTGGCGTGTGGTATAAAGATATTGGGCATCATATCACATGATGGAGCACATACCGTATAAATATCATATGTTCATATATAAGCATGCTACGCAACAAGATTTGCCGTCGACGTACGTGTATATGTACATTTTTGTCACACGCGACGAGTTGCATCAATGGAACTTGGCACAGTTTGCCATTTGTGTTTGGCATTCTCAAATTTTTGCCAAAAACTTCAAAAACTCTCTCCTTGACATTTGGAATTGGTTTTAGTGAGTGTTGGCAAATCAAACCCGTCTCTGACGTTTGATATTCACGGCACATACGCATTTATTAGAAGAGGTGGAAGGGCATAAACATACTCCCTCCATATTGAAATAGAAGACGCTTAGGACAAATAACACACGTCTGTCCCAAAACACTACTTTGACTTTTTTTCTATAAAAATATTTATTGGAAAGTTATATATATGTATATTTTTATGAAGGTAATTTTCAAGATAAATCTATTTATATGATTTTCACGCTTTCTAAACTCAATGACTTAAAAAATATTCACCATTTATATTCCCAATGTTTGACCCAAACCTTTTCCAAAAACGCCTTCTATTTCAATATGGAGGGAGTACTTTGTTTTTGTCTCGGGGTTCCGAGGTGCAGTTTTCAAAGAGGTGGAGGACATAAGCATAATTTTGTTTCTCTTCTAGGGTTCTTGCAGTAAATTAGATCTAAGTTTGACAAATGAATTATGCCAAACCATTTGGAGACCAACTCTTTTTTGACTTAGCATTTGCATTTCACATTTGGCAAATAGGGAAATTGTCAAACTATTTTTGCCAAAGCTGTTGGAGATACTCTAAACCGTTTTAAATTGTAGTTCGTTTGACTTTTTTTCAACTCCAATTTTGACCACTGCCTTATTCAAAATTTTGTGTAAAATATAACTTCTTTTGTTGTGGATTGCTTTATTAACAAATGCTCTTTAAGAATGATTTAAATTTGGCTAGTTTTGTGCAAATTTTTTTAAATAAGACGAGTGGCTAAATTTAAGGTTAAAAAATTAAATAAACTATAAATTTAAAACAGAGAGAGTAATTAAGTAGCTATAGCATTTTGCGTGCCAACAAAACATCATATGTCACAGTTCGCAGAACATGTTGCTATAGTGCTATCAGCTGCAAATCCAGCAAAACTGTACCAGGAACACAGATACCATGCTTCTTTCCTTTTTTTTTTTTTTTTTTTTTTGTCTCTTTGGAGTAAATACAATTAATTTGCTGGCAGTTTTTAATGGAAGGTGAACCAATATTACCCGTAACACAGTTGTCTGTACCGCGTTATGACTTTGTCCGCTAACGATTTGTTAGTCGACAAGTAATGAGAAGGAACCAAGTTTCAAAAAAGTACAGTATATGTACTTACCACACCGCGTGAACTTGGGAGTCATCATCGTGGTGAAGGTGAATTCCCCAGTCAAGGCTGACTAATTTTGCGACCCTATGATAATGGACAATTTAGACCACAGCACAAAACACAAAGCGGATTAGTAATTCAAATGCGCGGCTCGATCCATTATCTCCATTCAATTTGACTCCCCCTGGATTAGTGGATCTCTACGGAACAAATAGCTGTGCAGCAAAAGCAAGTCCAGCAAGACTGCAGCTGGTGTCAATTTGCCCATCCATTGCTTCCAACGACATTGAAACCCACGCACGCATAGACCAACCAAAGCTAGTTTACTCCACTTTAATTTTAGCAACCAAATTGGTTATACAAATCGCAGTCAATTACGAGCTGATGAGCGCTCTCCATTTGCAGATGCCGCCGCTCTCTGAATGCCTGCGATCCATTAGTGGACAGCTGCGGCGGAGCAGATTGTGCACGCCCTCATCACGCATACATGTACCCTGTTCGTACGTGCGTACGCTCACGATCGTTTCGCATGGATTAGGCCGTCCAGATTGTTAAACTTTTTTTTTTGGCAGTTTCGTTGTCGGGTGGAAGACGCTTAATTAAGCGCCAGCCACTTGGCAATTTTTTTGGTAGCACAACAGTAAACAACCCCCTGTGTCACGGGATTCCTAGCTCGCTCGATCATGTGCTAACCTAACCTGTGGCCGTTACCAACAGCAGCACTAGTATAGTAGAATAATAATAAACCAACCAGAGAACACTGGAAAGACGTGGAAGAGGTGTGAGCTGCCTACGTACGCGGGGGTGTACGAGTAGAGTACGCGTTGCCGTACCGTACGTACAGCTGGAGCTGGAGCTGCTAATCCCGGCCGGATTAGCCCTAATTAAACAGCGCAGCGCAGCTCGTTAACCACGCCGTAATTACCCCCGCCCAGCCGATGGCAATTGCGATTGCAGACGACACGACGATGAGCAACGCGTAGGCAAGGCAAGCAAAGAGGAAAATTCCGAAAGCCAACGAAGCGCACGTGGGACCCACCTTCCACGCGTGCTTTATTGGTAACGCCACATATAAATGTCCCCGATAAAACGACTCGGCCGATCGACCCAGCCCACCCAGGCTGCCATACCATAGAGCGAGGCAGGCGGGGAGGGAGGCGAGGCGAGAGGGAGGGATCCAGCGAGCGGAGCGGACGCGGACGCCACCCGCGCGTTCACCTACGCGCAGGCGGGCAGGCGCATACACCACCAACGACGCCGACCACTTCTCCTTCCAGGGAGGGAAGGGAACCGGACCCGACCCGACCCGACGCCCCCGAGGCGAGGGCGAGCGGTGATCCCCTCGGCGACTGGGCGTCGGCAGCGGCCATGGCCTCCCCGGCGATGTGGGCCGGGCTGGTGCTGGTGGCGTTATTGGCCGCATCGGGGCCGGCGGCGGCCGCGGGGCTGCCGAGGTTCGCCGAGGCGCCCGAGTACAGGAACGGGGAAGGGTGCCCGGCCCCGGTGGCGGGCGCGGGGGTCTGCGACCCGGGCCTCGTCCACATCGCCATGACGCTCGACGCGCACTACCTCAGGGGCTCCATGGCCGCCATCTACTCGCTGCTCAAGCACGCCTCCTGCCCGGAGTCGCTCTTCTTCCACTTCCTCGCCGCCGGAGGGCGGGGGCGCGCCGCCCGTCACCCTTCCTCAGGGCCGCCGTCGCCGCGTCCTTCCCGTCCCTGCGCTTCGAGATCTACCCGTTCCGCGCCGACGCCGTCGCCGGGCTCATCTCCGCGTCCGTGCGCGCCGCGCTCGAGGCGCCGCTCAACTACGCGAGGAATCACCTCGCCGACCTGCTCCCGCGCTGCGTCCCGCGCGCGATATACCTCGACTCCGACGTGCTCGCCGTCGACGACGTCAGGAGGCTCTGGGAGACGCGCCTGCCCGCCGCCGCGGTCGTCGCCGCGCCCGAGTACTGCCACGCCAACTTCTCGCGCTACTTCACCGAGGCCTTCTGGAGCGACCCCGCCCTCGGCGCCAGAGTCTTTGCCGGCCGCCGACGCGCGCCCTTGCTACTTCAACACGGGCGTCATGGTCATCGACCTTCGGAGATGGCGCGTCGGCAACTACCGCCAGCGCATCGAGCGCTGGATGGAGATGCAGAAGGAGAAGAGAATCTACGAGCTGGGCTCCTTGCCCCCTTCTTGCTCGTCTTCGCCGGCGAGATTGAGGCCGTCGACCACCGGTGGAACCAGCACGGCTTGGGCGGCGACAACGTCTTCGGCAGCTGCCGCCCTCTCCACAACGGGCCCGTCAGCCTCATGCACTGGTCCGGCAAGGGCAAGCCATGGGACCGTCTCGACGCCGGCAAGCCGTGCCCGCTCGACCACACCTGGAGGTCGTACGACCTCTACATTGGCGAGAATGATTCTTCATCAGCATCAGGGCCGTCCCGCTCAGCCTTGTCATCGTCGGCGGCATGGTAGAAAGTTCAGACATACACAATAATTCATTGATTTGGGGGTTTCTTGGCCGGTGATGGAATTGCCCATTGCCACTGCTGCCACAGCTGCTGCTGCTGCAAGCCAGCTGCCGCCTTCGGCTGTACAGGGAGGGGCGGTATACAGATTGCAGCAGCAGCAAGAGGATGAAGAAAGACAGTGAATAGTTGGAGCAAATTCTTGTTCATTTTGCACTATGATTCAGATTGATTCATTAGGCTCTGGTTTGGAGGTTGTGACGATCATGGGTTGGAAGGAATTACTTGATTGGTGGTGTACAATTCTTGGATAGGATAAAGGTTTCAGTTTTTGGTCTATTAGTTCAGAATTATTTCATTTACATGTCTATTCAGTACAGTCGTATAATATGGATTAATTAAATTGATTTGAAACAATTGAGAGTGCATTTCTCTGGTCTTGTGCCATTGCTGAAATCCTGTTCTATATGTGACTTCCATGATCCAAACTGGCCTCTGATGTCCTGCAAATTGCTCTCTTCGTTGCCATGTTTATCTATGTTTGGAATCAAGGATGGGACAATGGTTTGCTGTTCTGGTTTTGCTTATTATGCTAAGCAAGAATGGCCTAATTCATTTGTCTCCTTGTCGTCTTATTATGCTATAAGCAAGAATGGCCTAATTCATTTATCTCCTTGTCGTCCTTACTTCATTCAGAGTAGCCTAACATGCTCTAGTTGTGGGCTTCTGGCATTGTTAGCACTGTCTGTCTGCTGTTATTAGTTCTACAACCTTTGGTTCTTCAACACCTCACAAGCTTGGGCAAATGTTTGATTCCTGTGTTCACCTGTTGCTGAATGAACTTGAAATGCTTTTTCCTTTGTTCTGGAAGTTGATATTGCTTCCAAGATGGTGATGACTTGTTTCATTTGACTGGTGAGCTGTGGCCAATGGTGTTTCTTCAGTGTTACACATATGCAGGGTGTTTCTTCAGTGTTAAACATATGCAGGAGCATCAGGAATTAAAAAAGCATTAGAATACGCGAGGATCTTTACAGATGGGTGTGCACAAAAGAGAGCCGAAAAGAAAGGAGAATAGCAATAATATTGAAGTTAGTTAGGATGAACCTTTTTTATATCAGAAGGTGGAGGCGTAAGGACGGGGACTTCTCAACAGACTCATAATAGTACAGTGTTAATACTGCCTCTAATCATCCAACTAACGCCACCTAAATGTGCACAAAACCAGAGCGAAAGATGACCTCTCTTTAAATTATCAGCCACAGGCGATGGAATCTTTGAAAGCTGACCGCAGGAGTGCTGTAGGATTGTAAGGAAGGATCACTATCATTTGAAACCTGACATAAACATCAAAGTTCTAAAGGCTGTGTGTTTTTTCTGAAGTCGCGGCAGCGGCATCAGCAGCATCTCAATTATGTTTTGTGGTGATTGGTGCCGAGGCTGAAATGTAGCTGCCGAAGAGGCATCCTCCACATGCGCAGCGACATCTTTCTCTGGCGATAACTTGAGCAGCTGTAGGCTTGCAGTTGCAGCTGGACTGGACCTGGACATGTTGCTCCCACTACACTACAGAAGCAATAACTGTGATTGGTATCTAGGATTCTGAAAGAAACAAATCACTCTCCTAAATTGCCAATTGCCATGGTCCCATGCCGCGCTGGGAGAAACTGAGGCCGCTACTTGCTGCTCCCCACATCGCTTGGCAAGGGTGTAAGGCTACACTGTACACAGCTGACCAGGCTGGAGGCTGGCAGTGACCAGCTGGAGAGCTGGAAACGCAAGGCAAGTGCAACTAATGATTGCCTGTATTCCTCCCCTCCAGTCCTGCCCCTTTTGCCCATTTCACATTTCTTTCTGTTTATTTATTTTATTTATTTTTTTATAAACAGTCCATGGCCCCCTGTGAGTGCGATGAACTCCATCCACCCACACCCACCAGTGGTGGTCATCAACCACCCTACGCCATTGTATTCAATTCCTTTCACATGCTTCATACCCGTACGTACTCTACTCCCGACGGGGACGGGGACGGGGCCGGACGACGGACAAGAGCACGAGTTCTTTTAGGCCGGCCGGACACGGACAGTGCCAATGCCAATGTGCCATGCCATGCCAATGATGGGCACTGCCCAACGACATCGCCCGGCCTACTGAAGATCGCTGTTGCTCGATCGCCCTTGTGGTTCATGCACGTCAGGCCGTCCGGCCACACCACCCTCCCCTCCTGGAAGCTACCGGTTTCCCGTTCCAGCCACTATTATGGGCAGGTGCAGTGCAGCTCCGGTTGGTGTGCTGCCGCCGCGGTGTCGGCCGGCAGCCCGCCACCGATTCCAACCTCCCAATCCCGTGTCCGCGAGCGGAGGACGCCGGAGCGCCTCGGAAGTTTCGGGTCGCGCGCATCCGCTGGCGCCGAGCCCTTTCAGGTTAACGATCGACGTGATGTGTTGGGCCACTGTGCTGTGGATGGATCAATGCATGGAGGTGATGGCGTTTGGTGGTCGTTTGGAGCCTAGCATTTGCGCCGAACAGAAAAGCGTTCAGGCTACCGCAGAGGTTTCGTTAGGGGATGATTGCGTGCATTGCAGAGAGACGGATGGCATTGGCATGGCAGCAGGGGATGGCGCCAAAGGCGTCCTGTCTTTTTTTGCTTCGATGAAAAGTGTGGTACAGCACTTGAGATGAGAGCAAGTGATAATAATAATAATAATAATCGCGGAGAGCATAACAAACTCGGGGTCGAGGCACCTAAAAGCCAACCACCGCGAGCCATTGAGCAGCCCTGTGTCCACCGAATAACATCAGTTCCTATCGTTATTATTGTAATGGCGAACGACGACGTCAAGGCAAGTAGGCAACAACACTGTAACGACAATCGTCGGCTACACTGGCATCAGGTCCTGCTGACTAAGCGCGGATTCCGAGTTACATTGACAGGAAATTAACCGTTTCAATTCAGCAGGAATCGGGGCAAATCTGAGTTAAATTCCGAAAGCATCTGATCAGCTGGTTTCATTCTCGTGGCGTGGCATCAAAATGGTTGAAGGCTTAGATCACTGTGGTGCAGGCGTTCGTCCTCCTAACACTATCAGTTCCCAACGACTTCTTCTCGATCCACGTCAGTGATTATTTTTTTTCAAAAAAAAAAAAATCTTGCCGTCATCAATAATTAAGGAGCATAAGAACAAAATGGTGGGGCTATATATATGCACGGATCATCCACCAAAGTGTGAAAACCTTTGGAACATCCAGCAATGATTCCTACGCGTCACTACGACTGGGGCTGTGACTGTGACCGAGCTAGCCATTGATTAGCAGATTTGGTTAAGCAACGAACAGGAATATGACAGCTCGGTAGGTCACCAAAAATGCGTGCAGGTAAGCTTACTCCCGGGACGAAAGGAATATCACAGGCAACGGGTTAGGAAGGAGTACCCAGTACAGCCGGCCGGCCGTCCTCCATCGCATTCGGTTCGGTGCACCAGCCAGCAGGCCTATGCCTATCTCCAAAGGAGTCTCAAGACTGGACACTGAAGTGCAGTGCAGGAAACTAGTCGTGGATTTGGTGAGGTAGTAGTATTTTTTTTCTCGATCGGACCATTCATGAGGCAGTAGTATTAGTATGGTCCGTAGCAGCTGTCAGTGATCCCACCTTACTTTGTCGTCAAAACACAGCATGTGAAAGATACCGTCCGAGGCCTGGTTGAGAGGGCTAAAATTTGGAACCTACATGTCATACATCGTATATATATCGCAAAGACGCTTGTTTGATTTGTGAAATATCATCCTATCTCAACAAGGCCTTAGTAACTAGCTTCAAAAGAATCCCACCTGTCGTCAAAACTCAGCAAACTATGTAATTAGTTATTTTTTTTGGCACTGACATTTAATAAGATAAACATATGGTGCCGGTTTGGTGTATTTAATGTGATGTGATGGAGTACTATGGGAAAAATGTTAAAACTTTAGCAATCTAAACAAGGCCCAAATTGCCAAGTTCTGGCATGGCATTGAAAGATAATTTCAGTAAGAGGGTAGTGAAACAAATGGTGCCGGTTCATGGACAAGTTGTTGCGCACGCGGGTGATATCACAGAGAAGACAACGAGTACATGGCATGCACAGGCTGATCAAAGAAGAGTACCAAGTCTAGTAGTCTACTCCAAGGCATCAGATACTTGGGGTAGAGGCCGGGGCACTCTCTTGCTTGACTCCTAAGCTTGTGGAACAGTCACAGATGCAAGCCTCGCGTTCCAAGGCTGGTCCTGCAGAACCAATCGGGGAATAAAGCTATCTATCGTCATAGTACTTAGTACCAAGCTAAGCTAGGCACAATGATCAGTAGAGAATCGAGGCTTAGGGTTGGAGGGCGAACCTGAAAGCCAGATGGAAAGGAAGCTAACGTGCGCATCCCTCGAGAGCAGGACACGAGGGGGTAGAGGCAGCAGATCCAACCAAGCACAGGCGTCCTTGTGTCCAAGTTCTTTGCCTGCACTGCAGCATCAGCAAGGGAAAAAAAGCAATGCCCATGGACTGGACAGAAAGGCAAAAGTCACAAGGGAGGGCATCAGCCGGGAAGCATGATTTGTTTGGTCATTTGGACAAAAGCTGCCGGTGTTTTGTAGCTCTATCCAGTGTCTCTAGCATGAGGCCTTTTCTCCTACTGCCGTGAACGACTTGGCCCATTTCTTTCTAAGCCTGGCCCATAGTACAGCCGAGCAACGTGCTAAGTTAGGACAGGCCTTCCTCCAGCCGTATGTCCGCAGGCCGGCCTTCCTCCAGCCGTATGCCCGCAGGCCGGCGGCCTTCCTCCACACGCAACGACGCAACCCAAACCCAACAGCCCAACCCAACAACAACAATAACGGAGCCGGGGGCACCCAAGTCAATCACGCCCCACCTCGTCCCACATCCATCCCGCCCCCGTCAAATTTCCATCCCACCTCGTCACGCCGATGGCGCCGCGTCCGCGCCCACTCCTTGATCCCCAGGCCCCAGCCACCCCCGGAGCCGCCCGAGTCCTAGGCGCAGACGCCGCCAGCGGCCCGGACGCGATTCACGCCGCCGCGCGCGCGCGCGCGCCGCTTATCCTCGCCGGTCAACGCCCCAAGGTCCTGAGGCCTTGCGCACAAGCAGTTTGTGAGATGTGAGATTTTGTTATTGATTTGTTTGAGATTTTCACTTCAAAGGAGCTGTGATTTGTATAACTAAAAACAATTTTATTTCATGTTGGTGTGCATTTGTTGTGAACATTTCTTTTCTAGATAATCTGAAGTCATTTTTTTTTCCAAACTTTACTGGCTGTGACTGACATTTAACTTTCTTTAATTCTGCTTCAGTTTGAAAGATGGTAGCAGGTAAGAGAGCTGCTGCTGATCCCACGAGTTCCTCAAATGAGAATAAAAGAACTTGCAATGCGGAAGGAGGGACAACTGAGCCATTGATTTCAGGTCTTCTTGTTTTCCCTTTTTATGCATGTATTTTCTTTGACCGTTAGAGCACTCACAGATGTCTTGTATCATGTATCTAGATGACTCTCAATATCTGCGGAGTCAGTTGGGTGAACAAGTTTCAACAGATATGAGTAGAAGTGTTGTCGCACTTGTTTTGTCTCGAGGTGATTACACTACTTTACCCTTAATTTTCAGATAATTGAACATTGTTAGTTTTCATATGGAGTGAGTTGGGTGAACAAGTTTCAACATATATGTTTAGATCTGTTTAGAAGTGTTGTCAGTCTTTACCCTTACATTTCAGATAATTTAACATTGTTAGTTTTCAGATAATTGAACATTGTTAGATGTGAATGATATAAACTATGATCTTGTGTAGGAGACAAAGTGCTATTTGCGTGCTCTGGTGTAGCTATAGAACGCCGGCGGAACTTCACGAGGTTTGTTACTGCAGCAAGCTTGGTTAGAGCTTTATGTGATGACGTTAAGGTTGGTGTTGATGATGACCATTTAGTATTTTTTAAACTTGTTTACTCAAAATAAATGTAACCATTCTATACTGTTTCCTTTTTTTATATAATTGTAGATTGAAGTGTGCTGTGAAGGAGAAGTTGTCATAGGTGTTCTGGAAGAAATTGATCCGGAATATGAAATTGCTTTTGTCCAAGCTATGACCGCCCTTGATGTTCATTGCGTTACTCTTTATCCTGTTGTGGAATGGAAGCCGGAGACTGCGGCAGTAGCAGTCTCCCGAGACGATCTGGGAAAATAATGGCGAGAACTGGCAAACTTGAACAATCAGCAAATCTTATTTTCTCTACTGCTTTTCAATTATTACCTGATAAGGTACACTTGCTTTATCCTGAGTGTTTTAATCATTTGAAAGACCCATTGTGTTCCCTCTTTTTTTTTTTTTTTTTTTTTTTTATTTTATTTGTCACCGTTGACTGTACTGCAAAAAGTTTGACCTTTGGTACCTTTTAAACTTTATTATAGTTAAGTTGAATGGATTTCGTATGGTTAGATCTGCAATGGAACATACTTCAAACTTATATTTCTAAGTATTTTCAATTTTATTGTTAAACAGTAGCATTTACGATTTCCAAGAGAATTTCATGTGAAAGTAAGCATATTCCTTGTAAATTTTGTTTCAGTGTAACCCTTGTTTGCCGCTGCTTTATTTTTTGTTCTAGGGTTGGCTGGGGGGTGCCTCTTTTGATTTTGAAGGGAACTTTGTTGGCGTGAACCTTGTTCCCATCATCTTGCCAAGGAGTCAAATTCTTGAACGGTGGAAGCATTTACGTAAGCCTGGAAGGTCAGTATTTTTTGGTGAAAAGGTGAAGTCTGTTACTTTCAGGTGTGGAAATATATTTCCAATTTGCTTATCTATATTTCTAGTTGCAGCATTTAATGTTTACCCCTAATAACAGCATAATGCTTTGGTATCTTTACTGAAAACAGGACCAGCTAGTCTAGTGGCATAGCCACATATTTGTTTGTCTAACTTAAAACCACAGAATTTTTGTTGAGACTAAAATATTAGCTGGGATATGGTGTTTATGCTCAGTTCTTGTTTTCTTGGAATTTGAGCCACATATATGTTTGTCTAACTTAAAACCATATAATTTTTTGTTGAGACTAAAATATGCACATTATTTGCTGGGATATGGTGTTTTTTGTAGCTTGACTATGGAGGTATGCTCAGTTCTTGTTTTCTTGGAATTTTTATGTCCAGGCATTCATGCTTATATTTACAAGATGTGCACGACTCCTGTCATCAAGGTGAGTACAAAATCACTATTTGTTAGGTCCTCTAGTGATCCAAATTAAGCATAACATTTATACTAATATAATAACTATTAGTCATTTACAGTTTGTATCGTTGTGTTAGCATTAACCAATTAATGTTTTTACCATGTGTGTTGCAATTTAAGTATATACCACAGCATACGTCTATAGATTCATCAAGAAGTACTATGATATAATTATATATATATAGTCGTATCATCAATCATTCATACATATACACATGCAGATAGTGCAATTGGTTGTGGTAGAATAAAATGCTACAGCATGTCTATAGATTGGTCCAGAAAAGGTCTGCACACCATGAACATCAGCTGCTCCTTAAACCATAGAGATGTTCATGGGTATAGAGAAGCCTTTTTACTTCTAATTTAGTAGTGTGCCCCTGCTAATGCTATGGTAAAAGTAAAAAAAAAAAAAAAAAGAGTATTTTTCTTTGCACTTGGACTAAACCATTTTCTAATGCTAACCCGGTGCCTAACAACTCTTGGGCTAAATTTGTCCATGATGCCTAGCCACTTCTAGTATGAGTGGTTGGTTGCACAATATGCCATATATTTCTAATCTTACATACAATACTATTCGTAGAAACTTATGTGTGATAGCTACATTACTGTATTTAGATATATTACGAAGGATACATTCCAAGAAAAGTGAGGATGTTCCCAGCAATGTAGAGTCTGAGGATGTTCTCCCCAGTACATCAAAGGATACGTTCAATCGTGAGTCAATGTTTGTTATCTGGCAATTGAGCCTTTTCACAGATCTGCTGTACAACTGACAATTATTGTACCGTTGTCTCTTGTACCAGGTGGCATCGCTTTGCTTAATGCTCATCATGATCCTTTTGGTGATTTGTATCCTAATGAAGGTGTCTGGGGTGAATTTGATAAAAGTTTTTCTCTTCTCTTATCAAAAAGTGTTGTTGCACTTGCTTCGTTCATTGGTGAGTTTAGTGTCCAAACTTGTATTCCTATCTATATTATAATCCTCTGCAACTAATAATCAAAATTACTATATCCAGGAGGAACAAAGTTTTTTTCATGCACAGGATTTTTCATTAACTTTGATGATGATTGTCAGACTATTCTGACTTCAGCAACCTTGGTTAGGCATCCTGATGGTTCACATAAGATTGTTGAGGGCCTGAAGGTTGATGCTCTAATACACTCTTGTACTTGTTTATCCAGGATACTGCTTAAGTATCATTGTATCATTTGCAGATTAAGGTGTTGCTTCCAAACAATCAAAGTAAAGAAGGGAAATTGAAACATTGGAGTTTACAGTACAATGTTGCTCTAGTCAGTGTCAAGAACTGTCGTTATGTTCGTCATCTGGATCTTGAAAAAGTTTCATTGAATTTTTCTTCCACAGTAGTAGCTGTCGGTCGTTCTTTTGAATCAGGTGCATTAATGGCCACAAGTGGGAGAGGAACCTGCTGGTCAGGCCCTTTTGATTGCGAGGATCTTTGTTACTCTACTTGTAAGATCAGTAAGGTACTATTTGTTGATTTCCTTTCTGCCCACTTGCATGTTACGTGAATGAGTAAACCTTATTTGCATAGCTGATGACCTCCGTGTAACCTTGGTTAGGTTGGGATTGGAGGCCCCTTGTTGGTATCAACGGGAATTTTGTTGGCATGAACTACTATGACAAGAAAATGGGAACTCCATTTCTCTTTTTTTATGTTATCTGTGGAATCCTTCAATATTTCAAGACGAAGAAGTATGTTTATTAGATTTCTTTCTTATTATTTAAATTGCATGTCAGTGTTAGTATTTGGATTTGTTTTGCACTAGACTGTAATTGAATGAACATTTCCATTAACTGGTTTAAGGAGATACAGTCGCCATAATTCTCTCTATATATCTTAGCTTTTATTTGATTGACAGGACTGAGTATCGGTCAAAGGCTATGGGTAGGACGGTGTGCCACATTCGTGAAGGCAACAAATACGAGCAAAACCGGTATGTTGATACATCTCATTACCATCTTTGTACATTTCTCATCAATTTTCATTGTGGGGAAATTTTGAATGGCAGGTGGGTATTGCCTGATCCAGGTGGTATGGATGAAGCTGAACGTAACGAGGAACGCAAAGTCCTAGCCAGCCTCTGCAAAACCAGGAGTCGCCGTATCCAATATGCATACACAGATGGTGATATTACCGTGTTGAAGTAGGCAGTTTTTGTTCTACCGGCTGAATTACTCTTTTAGCTATGACTGATGACTGAAGTATCATTTCATGTTTGAACCAGTATCCTTGTTATGTAAGTTAGATGATGCTGTTTCTAGTTTGTGAAAAAGCATGTGATTTAATGCTTAACATGTCATTAACAGCATTAGTAAGGTCCTGGGATCTAAGTTAAAACTACAACATTGTATATTTTGCTGTGGTGCTTTTGTTTCATTGTTACCGTATATGCTCTTGATTTGCTTGAGGGCAAACGCAAACTATTGGCAATGAGATACTTGTTTTGAAGTGTAACTGGCCTGTGATTGATGAATTCCTCGTCATTGGAGATATAAGCACGCATGACTTCCCTGTAAGCAGAAAAGCTAATCAGTGTGCTCCAATTAATAAAGCGCATCCAGAGAGCTCTTTGCGAACTGTCGTATCTAACAGTATCCAAACTGTCAGTCTAGTCTCGATCGCCTCTTTCTCTCGAAACCTCACCTCACGTCAACAATGTTTAAAAGTTTAGAGCAATTGATGTGATAGGTTAGGGCAGGGCATAGTGTACGTTAGCTGCATCATAATCATACGTACCCCCTGCTTTTGTACTACCCAAAAGCATAGAAAAACATTCAATAGTTCAAAGCGTGACGGCGCGCCCGCCCAATACACAGCGCTTAAGAAGAGTCTACGGCATCATCCAGGATTATTACATCCGAAGCACAGACATTCAACAAGCTATCAGGCCTGGAAATTGCATCTGTTGGAACCAAAAACTGAGCAGCCGATGGACCCAACCCTGATAATGCATTCCTGTACAGGGTTTGAGGTAGCAAGCAGGCTTTTCTCTCCTTCATCGCGAATTCTTCCACTTGTGCACCCACTTCTGACTTTTTTAGTGGCATCCATCTTCGTAGCAGACCAACGATCTTCAAAGAATCCCGGCGAACCGAGGACAACGGCGGCTTCCTCTTGAACAACAACCTATCCACAACAAAACCCAAACCCCCAGCTATTGCACCACCGAAGACAACAAAGACGACTACCAACAACAACCTGTTCAATGGCCAACTCGCCAAAACCCTACAACATATTACGGCGGGCAAAGTAACCTAGCAAAGGTTCCGGAGGTCGACGACCTTTTAAACCCATCAAAGAACAAGGATGTCGGGCCAACAATCCCTTCAAGAAGTGTACGACGCCTTGAATTGCGTCGCCGCCATCGAGCTTCCCATCCTTCCCAACAATGCCCAAATCCTAACACACCAGCGTCCGAGCAAGCGACCACTTCTCGCGCATCATAGGATTGCGTGGGCGGCGACTCATTGTCACGCAAAAGGGACAGAGAGAGGTCGGAGTGTTGAGGACATGCCAAATCCAGTCCATAATGGAGGCCGGGCTCCACATCGTGGGCATGACAATAGGGTCCTCAATTGGTACATCCATATACCCTCGTCTCAGCTTCTTTGTCATCCGGAAGCATCTTCGCCCAAACCCGACTCTTCAAAAGATGTATGAGGAGTGTTTGGAGAAGTCCAATGCAACCTTGTTTTTTTGTCTTTCCCCCTTGGGAGGGTGAGTTCACGTTAAAATCTTGTGTCTTTCACAAATTTTCTTGTTCTTGCTCTTGGCACTCCCGTGATTGCTCCTTTTTATCCTCCAACACATTGTTCGGGTCCACCACGGCTCACCGAGAATCTCATCATGCTCCTCTTGATCCTCCAACACATTGTTCAGGTCCACCACGCTTTGGCCACTTCTCATCATGCTCCTCTTGATCCTCCAACACATTGTTCGGAGGTCCACATAGGATGGACGAGCTTCGGGTAGGCATGAAAGAATCGGGCGGTGGTGTTGGTGAGGTGCGAATGGTGGCGGGGAACAAGGGCCAAATAGCCGCCGTGGGAGACCGTCGCCCCTTGCAGCCATGCAATTCGGCGGTTTCGCATGGTTGGCTATCCGATTACTCTACCACTTTTGATAGTTGGAGGCTCAATAAATGTCTTCACTTCATCACAAAGAATATGAAGAGTTTCTAGGAGCGTATGGCTATGGATGCTAACAAAGGCCCAATCAAGGAATGAAGATCCGAAATGGATGAACCATATGAAATTCAACCATTATAACCACAAGCTCCCCATTCCCTATCGTGGTTAGGCGGTGTGGGGTATCACAATGCTCGTTTGGAGGATATGTAGCCACGTGGGGGCGGCCCAACTCTGAGTACTACGAACATGGTGATGCTGATGGCCATAGGAAGAAGAAGGGAAGGGTGAGAAACATAATTTTATTTCTCTTCCGATTCCACACAAAACTGCCTGAGGGAGTTTTCATATTAGGGTTTAGTGGATTTTGGGATAGTCTAGGGGTCCGGATGCAAAGTCGCCGAGTTTTTGAGCTCGGAAGGGAACGATGGGAATGGAAGGGCGAACGGCATTCAAGTCTTTTTGGCACCCGACGGACGACGAGCTGGAGTGGCACATCAACCAAAGTGCGTCGATTTATCGGCAGGCTGGAGCGGTGCTAAAAAAATAGTGGCGCACCTCCACCTCTGCTATTTGGAGAGCGTGCATCCAGACGCAATGTGGCCGGGTTATGGGAGTATAAGCTATATACCCCGTGAAACGGAGTAGAACAGCGCCAAGCTAGCAGCAGCACTCACTGTGGGCTAGGCTTTGGAGTTTGGATGCGTTGTTGTGTCCTTGTGGGGTCCATACTCCATAGCTGATGATGTACTCCTTCCGTTTCTAAAAACATGCAAGGCGGGAAGCTGCAGCGAAGAGGTTGCTCATCAACTTATGTGCGCAGTTTAGGAGAAAAAACGGGGTTATGGATATGTCTTGAAATAAATTTATTATAAAAATATTTTTCATAACTAATCTAATGACACTTAATTTGTCTCATAAGGCTTAGTATTTTGTAATATATTTTTAGTCAAAGTTTGTAATGTTTGACGCCTGGGACTGTGAGGCATATCCACTCACTTCTGACTTGAATAGTGGCATCCATCTCTAGGCACCGCACCAGGTGAGCTGGCAGCCAAATCCAACGACGTGTGTGTGTGTGTGTGGGTGGGTGGGGGGATCTTGCCACTCTAGCCTTGCCCCGGCTGTCAACCCCATCGACCATGTGCGGGTGGAGCCAAATCCGGCGCTGAGTTAGGGCACTACCAACTCAGACAACGGCGAGGCGGGCGAGCGGGCTAAAGTCATTTATTATCTCGAATATCCTAGATTTTGAGTACTAAGATTTGAGAGTTTTGGTTTTTTCCCTCTTTCTTCCATAAATATATTGCCACATCAAGAAATTACAATAAATATGATGTAATAAATACGCCCCGACTCTATATGGCGAGGCGAACTCAATGCCCAAAGAATCAGAGAGGGAATGGAATTGTTGAGTATGTTCCAACTCATCAAACACAAAGGAGGTCGTTGGCCAAACGCGCAATCAGTTGGTCTTGACCTAAAAATAAATCAAAGCAACAATCTTTGCGGATGGAAACTGAGCAAGAAATGGGGCAAGCAAAATGGTATATCAAGAGCCTTCACCCCCCATTCCCTTGACTTGCTAGATTGATTTTACAATCACGAGCCCCGGACTTCCACATCCGGACTCTCGGGAGACGGGGGTGGCGGCCCGAAATTCGTGCACCTTTTGACCCCTCCGTTCCATCTGAAATCGAAGGGAAAGGGTGAAAACCAATGGAATTTTATTTCTCTTGAGAGCACACGCCGAAATTGCCAAAGGGGCTTTTTGTCCGGGTTTAGTGCCTTTTGGGATAGCCTGTAAAGGTATGCAAAGGCATTTATTTTTGCTACAAGAAGGGTATGGTGGGAATGGAAGGGCACCATAGCTATTGTCCATCAAAAAGCACCTCAAGCGTGGACCGTGCACCCCAATCAAATAAACTAAATATTTATCTCACATTGTCTCTCCTTTTTCTCCCAAAAATACTCCTCTCTGCGTTTTGCTATTTGGACCCATCTTTGCTGCACCATTGTGGCCTTGGCCTTGATAGGCACATTGCTCATGCCCTTAAATACCCCGTGTCAAACCAAAGGAACACCGCCAAGCTAGCAGCAGCAACAACTGTGTCCTTGTGGAGTTTGGAGGTCCCAAGTCCTTGTGGGGTCCATACTCCATAGCTGACGCCGTACTCCCTCCGTTTCTAAAAACATGCAATTGTGGGAAGCGTGTTCGGTCAAAGTTCAATATTTTTGAAATAAAGATATAATAAAATAGGGAATAAATTATGTCTTGAAATAAATTTATTATGAAAATATATTTCATAAAATCTAATGACATTTAATTTGTCTCATAAGCCTTAGTATTTTGTGATATAATTTTAGTTAAAGTTTGTAATGTTTGAATCTTAAGAAGAAAAAATTGCATGTTTTCAACGAACAACCACCTCCAGACTCCGCACCAGGTAGGCTTGCAACTCCTTCCCTGTCGGCTATCCACCCCCACCGCCCCATGTGCGGTGGAGCCAAATCAATAGTGAGTTAGGGCACTACTAACCCGCCTTCTGATTTTGTCTAAGGTCATTTATTACCTTGAATATTCTAGATTTTGAGTCTATAAGGCGGGGAGTTTTGGTTTTTCTCCCTCTTTCTTCCATAAATATATTGCCACATCCAGCAAATTACAATAAATATGATGTAATAAATACGCTTAGACTCTATAGTAGAGTCTGCATTGTGAGTGCCCTTAGCAATCGGCCGGAATGGAATTGCTTTGCGGCCAGCGGTCATCAAACACAAAAAGCGTCGTTGGCCAAACGGCAATCCAATCAGTTGGTCTTCACCTAAAAACAAATCAAAGCAATAGCGTTTCGGTGGAAATCGCCGAGAATCCAACCAAGTGGTATATGAAAGCCTTCACTGGTCTACGCCGAATATTTTGATTTTACCAGGTTTCAGTCCGTCTGGCCTATATAGCCCGTTTCAGTCTGTGGCCTTGCTGATCCAACAGTAAATGGCCCATGCTTTTTGACTTGACCCCCATCCAAATCGGCTAGTCATAATTCCACCACGGAATCTGTTCCATTCCATGCAGAAACGTCCAAATTCTCCTGCTTGCGTTCAGACTATTTTCTGTAATCCTAGAAGATCCAACGGCACTTTGGTGCCAAAAATTGCATGTAATGGCAATGCCTAGAGCTGGGAAGAAGTGGTATTAGCCATTTGGAGTTGGACCATAGCTATTGTCCATTTTAAAGCACCTCAAGTTTAAGTGCACCACAAGCAATTAAAATATTTTGGGTTTCTCTCACATCTTCTCTCCTTTTTCTTCCACACATTTCCTCTTCTTTTTTGCTGCACATGGGCCCATGCTTTGCTGCACCATTGTGGCCTTAGTTGTAGCTATTGCCAAAAAAATGTGGCAAAACACACTCACATTACTCTCAATGCCCTTTTATAAAGGGCTTATTGTGGTCTACGCCATCTATTTTTAAATAGTCAGGTTTCAATCCGTCAAAATCCATTGAAATAGTATCCACAACATCAGTCTGTGGTCTTGCTGATCCAACAGTAAACGGCCCATGCTTTTTTGACCCCCAGTTATGGCTGGTCACAATTCCACCACGCGCTCTTCCATTCCATGCAGAAACGTCCAAATTTTCCTGGTTGCGTTCAAAAATTTTCTGTAATCTAGAAGATCCAACGGCACTTTGGTCCCAGAAATTGTTAATGGCAATGACCTACCTTTAGTACAAACCAAAGCCTACTCCGGCGATCGCTGTCTCGCTCACAAATCACCCGAATTATTCTATATATAGCTGTTTTTGTTCCCTTCATTCCTTCGATTTTCAGAGTGCGCAGGTTACTATGGTTGGGTACTCCGTCACTATCGAAGATAACGATGACACTAGATTATAATGTCCGTCCACATGGCATAATAAATCACAAAAGGACAAGATATAATCGTGATACTAACAATAATTAAATATTTTCTTTTACGTAAAAAGTAGAGAAGTCTGAAAATACACCAGAACGTTTGACTCATTCAATTGAAGTAGTAAACATAGTTTTGGAGTTGCCACTTGGTGGACACTCATTAGCAAATGTATTTGGATATATACCTGTGTATATAGTCGTTGGTTGTAACGACTGATAGACGCAAAGATTAAAGTATATGTTTTTCTTTTTGAAACTGTGACGGCTCTCTATGGCCATGGATTAAGAACAGACAACTCAGCCAGCTCGCGAGTAGCATGGACGTTTACACAGATCAGGACTCAGGAGGGGGCCAGTCCAAACATGCAAGAGTCCCGGGAAGCCACTTTTATCTTGCATGATTAGCATTCAGGTTTAGCCACTCTTATTAAGTACACCATACTTTTTCCTCATCTCGGGAGTTCAAAGAAGTTCATCGGAAGCAAGAATGTGCAAGCGAGTGTGTTATTATTATAAAATAAATGAGACATGAGTGTATGCATATGGTTGGTCTCAACTATAAAGCTTGCAACAAACACTAAGGATGATTGTGGAAGCTTGCAGAATTATTTTTGCAAGCTATCTAGTTCAAGCATAAGACAAACAATGTAAACTAAAAAAAAATCTTCAAAGTATGGTTGGAAGCATTATCATGACTTGATAGCTTGAGAGGTGAATTATTATTTTTAGGGCAATTGAAACCACCAACTCAATTGAAAAGAAATTTACTTGTTGGAATGCTGTAATGCACCCGACAACTCAAGCCCGGGCATAAGCACACGGCTGGAGGAAAGCTTGTGCACACAAGTGAGCAAGACTGCACGAACATATGTACCAAGTGTGGGAAGGGTATGACCTCTCCCTTCCGGCTCAGCCATATTAGTTAGGATGCATAGTGAGGAAATGGAAACTGTATACTTCCACCGGAGAGGGTTGTCAGTAGTTGCTAGACTCATGAAGGATGTGCGTATGTGCTTAGGTCATAGTCCCCCCACCAGAGAGGGTTTCATCTTTTTGCTTTTTTAGACACATAGGTTTTATAGACACTTATTACATGTACATTGTGCCTAATTATATCATAAAATATATCATAAAAATAATATACGAAAAAGCTAAATACCATAATTTACCAGCTAAGAATGCATGAGATTTTGTCCGTTTGACATTTCATATATACATAATAAAAAAATTTTTTATAAAAATAGAATGTGAAAGACTTATGACATATTTGTTTATAGAAAAAAAGCTAAATACCATAATTTACCGGCTAAGAATGCATGAGATTTTGTCCATTATATAGAGAAGAAAAATTTTGGGTAAACATAGAATGTGAATTATGGCATATTTGTTTTACTTTACTTTCCTCCGTTTCAATTTGTAGATCCATTTTTTTTATATATATTTAGACATAGTGTATAACTAGATGCATAATAAAATCAATGTATCTAGAAAAACCAAAGTAAACTACAATTTAGAACGGAGGGAGTACTTGCTATAACACGTCAAATCTTTTTTATTGGTGAGGTCATAGCTCCATGGGTTCATTTGGTTGAACCTGTAAGTGCGGCTCAGCAAAGAGGCTGTGAGGACTTACCAAACAAATCACCAATCACTGAGACACCGATTACAACTGCTTCGCCAAGCCAACGAACTAGTCATGGGCGATGGAGCTACTAGTACTCTTTTTTTTTTCTTTTGATGAGGGTAGGAGTAATCGAAGAAACAGTCTTTAACTCGTGTCTACTAATATTAATATATGATGCAAGAGAGGAAGCAGTCTTTGCTCACCTCATCGCACCTCATAATAAATTTATTTGAAAGTATAAATGCTAATACTGTTAACTATAATTTTGGTCAAAGTTAAACTAATGTGACCGTAATAGATTTGCATGTTTTCGTGGAGGAATGGATTATGGAGTATACCATGAATTGCTTACACCAAGTCAGGCGTGCTAGGCAGGGGGCTGTGCCAAGAGCACACGCACAACTCGCCGCGTCACCGAACGCGAAGGCACGCGCAAGCGACAAGAAGACAACCAGACTGTCAAGGCAGACGCTGATCCGAATGTCGGACACGCACGTCACCAGCATGGTAGTTACAGCTGCGACTGCGAACTGTACAAACGGACACAGCACCAGGGTAGCAGCAGCACTGTGGGATTTGGAGTTTGGACGCGTTGTATACTCGTGCTGCTGTGTGCATAGCCGGCGATGTAAACCACCACCAGCACCAGGTCATTGGAGCTGGCAGCCGAATCCAACAACGCGGGCTTGGAACTCCCGCCCCGCCTTCCACCGGCCATGTGCGGCCAAGCCAAATCCACTACCAGTACCACTAGTCAGTTTTTCAGCAATCAGCACAGCAGGGAATGGAATTGCTGTAAGCCAGCACTCATCAAACACAAGAAAGGTGCCGTTGGGCCCAACGCGCAATCAGTTGGTCTTGACCTAAACAACAAATCCTAGCAAACTTTGCGGTGGAAACTGATTTGCTGAGAAAGTGATCGAGAAGGCGAGAAGCAAGCCGGGAGGGAGCCCAGGAGTGGGTTGTCGCTGTAAATCGGAGCTTTCACCCGGCGCCGGCGGAGGCACGACTTGCCAGTTTTACACTAGAACGCGACGCTCCGCGAGCCGCGACTTCCACATCCGGACTTCCGGAGAGGGGGCTTTCGACCCGAAATTACGTGCCCCTTTTGAGCTTTGACCCCTCCGCCGCTCCATCTGAAACCGATGCTGGGTGAGTCCATGGGAGATGGGACCCCCGCCGTGTCAACCCCGCGTCCCAGCGGGGGCCGACCGGACGAACCGCAAGCAACGGCGCGGCGGCGGATCCCGCGGCTGTCTCGGCGCCGGGTCCTTTCCCTCCCTTCTCCCTCCCTTCCTCCTGCGTTCCACGGGCACCACACACGACGCGTCTTCTCGGCCGTCGTGTCGTCCCGGCTCAACAGCGGACCGAGTAAAAACAACACAAAAAAGCCCGCAGGCCGGCCAAGTCAACACACCACCACACGCAACGACGCAACCCAAACCCAACAGCCCAACCCAACAACAACAATAACGTAGCCGGCGGCACGGCGGCACCAGCGTGCAAAGTCAATCACGCCCCACCTCGTCCCACATCCCGCCCCCGTCAAATTTCCATTCCACCTCCCCCCCCACCCCACCCCACCTCGTCACGCCGATGGCGCCGCGTCCGTGCCCGCTCCTCCTCCTCCTCCTCCTCGCCGTCGCCGTCGCCGTGTCCCTCTCCCCACTCGCGGCCGCGCAGGCGCAGCGGAACATCTTGACGACGTTCCCGTCCACCCGCACGCCGGCCTTCGCCACCCCGCCGCCGGCGATCGTACCCCCGTCCCCGTCACCAGTCACCGCCCCGCCGCCGCCATCGTCGTCGTCGTCGTCGTCCGTGAAGCGCAGCGACATCGCGGTGGCGGTGGTGAGCACGGCGCTCAGCAGCTTCGCGGTCTCGGGCCTCGCCTTCTTCCTCTTCCTCCGCCACGGGAGGAAGAAGGAGCTGACGGCCGGGAACGGGAATGGGTATCCTAACCAGCCGCTGGAGGGCGCCTTCGCTGGGAAGCGGCCGGAGAGGGAGCCCAGGCGGCCCCCGCGAGGTGGGGGGCGGCTTCGGCATGGTTGACGAGAACGGCCTCGATGCGATATACTGGAGGGAGTTCGAAAAGGACGGCGAAGGCGGCGGCAGAGGGAGGAAGCCTACGGGGACCAGGCGCCCCCGCAGCCGCAGCCGCCTCCGCCTCGGCAGCAACAGCAGCAGCAGCAGCAGTGGGCGGAGATGTGGCCGGAGCCCCAGCAGTCGTCGTCGCCGCCGTCCCCGCCGCGACGGTCCAGGAGGAACAAGATAGATCAGGAGCCGCTCATCCCGTCGGGCTCCGTGGACTCCGCGTCCCCGGTGTTCGACGACTCGCTGCACCCGCCCAGCTCTGGTTCCAGCTCCTCCTTCTCCGTGTCCGCCGCGCGTCCGCCGTCCCCGGCAGTCGCTGTCAGCTCCGTGCCCCGCCCGCCTCCGCGGCCTGCACCTGCCGCCTCGCCAAGCGCATCGCCGGGTTTGCCGCCGCCGCCTGGGAGAGCAAGCCCGCCACCCATGGTCGCTGCCTCTGTCGCGTCGCCTCCACCGCCACCTCCAAAACCAGCAGCCGCATCGCCGCCACCGCCACCACCACCGGCCAAGGGCCCACCTCCGCCACCACCACCGGCCAAGGGCGCACCTCCGCCGCCACCTCCCAGAGGTGGCCCGCCTCCACCGCCACCGCCCAAAGGCCCATCCCTCCGCCGCCGCCGCCACCAGGAGGAAAGAAAGGAGGACCACCTCCGCCACCTCCAAAGGGTGGGGCATCGGCGTCCTCTTCTAGGCCGCCGACAGCGCCGGGCATGCCATCCGGGGCCGGCGAGCAGCAGGCGAAGCTGAAGCCGCTGCACTGGGACAAGGTCAATGTGCAGGCCACCGATCACTCGATGGTGTGGGACAAGATCACCGGCGGTTCATTCAAGTAAGTCCCCCCTCCGAATTTAACACCGCTTCTCATTTCCATTGCTGTTTCCGTAGTACTGCTACTATACGATCGAGATAGGTGTCGGAATTTCATTCTAGGCGCTTTCCACGCTTGTGCATTATAAATGTCACTAGGATCAGTAGGAACACACAGTACTGAGACATCGGGACGGATGGAGTAGTGGAGTACCAAGTGCAATTCAGGAGTTCAGAGTTCATGTGGGGGTACCATGCAAATCAATCAAGCATTTTGTGAATGCTTTCAACTAATTTTAATCAGCAGCATTGAGCTCTAGGAGTATTTCTAGAGTAGAAAGAAATCGCTCAGGTTCACTAGAGTTGCCATGAAAAAGAATCCCCAAGAATATGCAAATACAGAGGTAGTACAGTAAACTGTAAATTATGTGGAGGGACTTTTTGCTTTTTGGTAGGAGCAATTTTGGTATCGACAAACCATGGCTGCTGTGTCGCTTTTTGGGTGGACTGACCTCGCAGCATCCTCGCTCGGATGCCCAAATCCAGGTGCTGTGGTGCCTTTTTGTGCGCGTAGGAGTATGTTCTAGGATCTGGAGTACTTTACATACTCCCCGGATGCCCATAGATCCAGGTGCTGTCAAAACTTTTTCAACTGCGATAATTTATATTAAAATATATATAAATATTTATATCTCCATATAAATTTATTAAAAACTATCTTTAAGATCTTTTCAATTTTAATTAATTTAAATATTTTTATATTTTAATATATAATTTCTACAAAATTTTGAAAAGTTATTTGTCTAGCTTGAAAAAAATCATCTAATTTAAATGACGGAGGGAGTACATGCTGGGACAAAGGTAGATGGTGAGATTTGCTTTAATCTAAAGCGCGTTCTCTGTCTAGCTTGAGCTTACTTATTAAGAAATGATCAATAGAATAGGTATACCGGATTTCGTGGAACAAGTATACGAGTTCGTGTAGCATGCTTCTCATTGAACAAGCATGAATATTTCTTATTTGACAGAATCAACTGGTGCATAGAATAGCAGAGATTCCCAACTTCTCTAATCTATCTTTTGGAGTACGAATTTAAGCTTATTAAAGGCCAAAGACTTTGTTGTCGAAACAATGGTCAATGCTGGGAAATTGGTTTTCTATGTTTCCATTCACTTCGGATAGAAATGCTTCAACGGAACTCACAAAATGGACAACAATATTACTCTTACTACTTTGTTGTACAAACCCGAAATCACAAAATAGGCAAAGATATTACCGTTACTATTTTGTTGTACAGTACAAACTATGATAGGGATGAAGATACTTTATGCCCTGTTTGAAAGCAATTATGGTCAGGATTCCAAGGGTATAAAGCAAACGTCTCTGTCCACTTGTGTCATTGGAGTCACTTGTCAGTTGTCACGGCACGGCATCTCTTTGCATGATTGAAAAAACCAAGCTTCTGTGAGCTATTAGTTACGGCAATTTTTATACGAGCAATTTCACATAAATTTACAAGTATTATATAGTCTTCAGAAAACACATGTTTTTTCCAACACTTATTTCAGTTAGTTTGATGGATCCAATATCATCTCAAGTTTCTTACTGTGTCAATTCTGGTGTCTTTCCAGCTTGGACGAAGGCATCATCGAGGCTCTTTTCGGCACTGCAGCAGCAAACCGCAAGCCGAAATCTGCAGACTCCAAGGAATCCGCCGGATCGTCGGCCCTTGGGCGCTCAAACACGCCAGAGCAAATATTCCTGCTCGAGCCGCGTAAGTCGCACAATATTTCCATCATCCTGAAGTCCCTCACGGTGGGGCGGGATGAAATAATCGACGCCCTCCGGGATGGGCACACAGAACTCAGCACTGAGGTCCTGGAGAAGCTTTCGCGGATCAACATCTCTAAAGAAGAAGAGTCCACCATCTTGAAGTTCTCTGGGAACCCCGAGAGGCTTGCCCCTACGGAGGCCTTCCTCCTCCGCCTCCTCCTTGACGTGCCCAATCCGATTGCGCGCGTCAATGCACTGCTTTTCAAGGTGAACTATGGTGCTGAGGTTGCGCAGCTCAAGCACTCGCTTCGGACGTTGGAATTGGCAAGCCAGGAGCTGAGGACAAAGGGCCTGTTCTTCAAGCTGCTCGAGGCCGTGCTCAAGGCAGGAAACAGGATGAATGCCGGAACAGCACGTGGCAACGCTCAGGCCTTCAATCTTACAGCGCTCCGCAAGCTCTCTGACGTGAAGAGCACTGATGGGAGCACCACATTGCTGCACTTCGTTGTTGAGGAGGTTGTTCGCTCTGAGGGAAAGCGGCTTGCCATCAATCGTAACCACAGCATCCGTCGCTCAGGCAGTCTCGCAAGGTCTGGCCATGAGGGAGGCAGCTTTGCAAGCCAGGGGGCATCACGGGAGGAAAGGCAAAACGAATATATGAACTTGGGGCTACCAATTGTTGGTGGTCTCAGCACAGAGTTTGCCAACGTGAAGAGAGCCGCACTGGTCGACTACGATGCAGTTGTCAGCGAGTGTGCCATTCTAGACAGCCGACTCAATGAGATCAAGAAGCTCTTGGAGACCTGCAGTGATGATGGATTTGCAAGGGGGTTGCGAGGATTTGTGAAGGCTGCAGAACAGGAGCTGAAGGCACTAAGAAGGGAGCAGGAAAGAGTACTTGAGCTGGTCCAGAAGACAACAGAGTACTACCATGCCGGTGCCACCAAGGAACGGAACGCACATCCCTCCAGCTGTTCATCGTGGTCAGGGACTTCCTGGGTATGGTTGATCAGGCATGTGTGGACATCAAGAGGAAAGTGCAGCAGCAGAAGAAACCAGCACCTTCGTCACCGCAGCCAACCACAACTGCTGCTCCCACGGTGGCGACTGCGGCCACAACAGCGGCAACAGCGGCTACAACAGCGACGACAGCGTCAGCGACCGATGGTCAAGCAGCGCCATCTCAGAAACCACCGGAAGAGGCAGATACCAAAAGGAAGAGGGTCATGCCAAGATTTCCAAACCTACCAGCGCACTTCATGAAGGATAGTGCAGATTCTGATTCAAGTAGCGACGAGGAATAGATTGAACGGGTGGCTGTAAATGATTGTTTGCATTGTTTTGAATTGGTTGTTGTAGAGGACTAGAGGTATAGGGTAGGTGCAGACTGTACATAAACCAATTTTTGCATTGGTTCTTTTGTCCGTTTCTTCAATCAAGATACATATCGAGAGCATCGAATAGAATTCTACAGAAATTTGTAACAACAAAAATGATGTGAAGATCTCAATTATTTAGAAATGATATCTTTGTTTGAGGGGAAATGCCTGCCGGTAGCTATATAAAGAAAATGTAAAGGCATTGTGCAAATACAAAGGCTAAAAGGCTAACAAAAGGAGAGACAATTAGGAAAGAGATCCCAGCCATGTCAGAAGATATGTTGGGTCTCCTTTAGAAAAAAATGAGTCCATTCCTTTGCTTCCAATTTTCCAGGCTACTATTATAAATAAATAAATAAAAAAAAACCCTATGAATGAAGAAAGGTAACTGTAAATTTTTGCCATGATCCAGGTGAGACCAATCCAGTGCTAACAGGCTGACTGAATTGACATCCAAAGAAGAGATGAAGCACTGTTTCTTCCATTTTGCATAGTACCCCATTAATAGCCATATCCATTGACACTGCAGTTCTGATTCATACATTTCTGTTGTTCAGTCATCTAGAAGCAGTGAGAAAACCTAGGCTTGTTGCTGCACTTTGATCGCCATATCCATTTGATTGGGTCAGGTGATTTTTTCTGAATTGCAGTGAGAACAAACAATCCTATGAACCTCATATGTGATGCCATTTGTCTTTTTCATCATTCTCAATGCTGATTCCTTGAATCAATCACTGAAGTTATTGATCTTCTTTTGAATGCAAAAGTTGTTGATCTTCTTGAAAAGCATGTCTGGTCAGTGGGATGAACTAATCTTGGATTTATTGTGACAACTGGTAATTGTTTTTCATGATACAACAAAGAATTTCCTACCTATAACAATTGTAAAATAAGCAGCCGGGCAAACCCTCTGTTAGTAGTACTTACAGGTTTTGGGCTTTCAGCCAGCAAGCTCACTAATCGGTACTCGGTCCATGACGCTGCAAGCAATTTGTGCATTCTTTTGGAGAACCGGATCAATGTCTGGCAGCTTTGGAATCTGGAAAATTAAACCAAATATTATGCAGTGTAATTGCATCATGACAGAGTATTGCGCTATCAAAATAGATTATCCATGGGAAACATCGGTTTCTGAGTCCGCTCGCTTTATAACAGACCTGAGCTAGTAAATCTATCGAGCGCCTCAGTAGACGGGCTAAATCTCCATCGTCCATTGCAGAGTCCATCATTATCTCCCTCCAGGTCAAACCTGAAGCCCAGGCTTCAACCATCCCAGCAAACTGGGCATCTATTTCGCAAGGTATCTATATGCAAAGGAATAAACAAATCAGAAAGCAGAGAGAAGACAACAATGGACAAACAACACTAATAAACAGGAGCATAATATGCCAAACCTTAACACCATGTCTCTCTTGGAGATCAATTAGCGAATTTCTCTGCTCTTCTAAATAACTTATAACACCAGTAACAACAGAAGAAGGTTCATATACAAAGCTGCAAACATCCAAACAGTCAGCAGCACATCATTAAGAAACCAAACATTTTTTTTAAAAAAAAAGAACTACCAACCATATATAGACGAAAATGTATTAATGAATTGTTCACGAAATAAAGAGGGGAAAGGCCAAGACTGCACCCTACAGGGTATCTGTAATTCTTTGACATCAAATTTCCCACATGGCCAGTCCATCTTTAAACATTGTTCTAAATCTTTGTGTATTTTTCTCATGAGAAAAAACTAGGAAACAGAATTGTTCACGAAAAAAACTTTTAAACATGTTGGTAGGGCATCGTGTCACTGCTAAATAGGGCTTACATTGTACGAAACTGTGAATAGACACTCTAATGAGTACAACAGCATGGTTGAGCCGTCATTATCTTTGTTAGAAGTACTATAATTGTTACAGTGGAAAGCATATATGAGACAAACAATGTGCCGATCCACATTTTTCGAAAGCCTAATGTGACAGATATCTGTCCCATTGATATATTTTAATTAAATGCAAGTGCATTTGAACAAGTCTTGCTGCTGAAAACAAAAATGGATAGGAACTCTATATTTTGTAGATATCTCATCAGGAAGCTTGGCATTGCCACGGGCAAGGAGACATTGGATGCTAATTCATTTGTGTAATACCGAAAGACCTCTGCAAGCCTTTCGATCACGCAAAAGGTTTGCGCGTCTTTGTATTAAGGTAGAGTAAAAAATTTAATACAACACACCTTAGTGGCGCCCTAGGTGGTCACAAGAGTATACATGGCGCTCTGACCCTCCCTAGTGTACTGAAAACTATGCTGTTACATCGGACACAGATCAACCCGACTTGCGGCGCCAGCTAGGAGGCCTCATCTAAACATGAATCCATCAGGCAAGCTTTTTCTGCTTGGGGGAGTGAAATCGCGGCTACTTTGGCCTACTAGGTGACAGATCCTTCTGTCCACTTGTCCTGCAAGTGTTTCCATGATAACATGCACTATATTCATGTGGATTGTGCATGGCCTCAATAGCTGGGTATGTTGCTATGCTGTTAGAAACTTAGTTGTGTGTGGTCTTGGTTGCTTAGAGTTAGAGGGGTCGCCTTTAGCTGCTAGAGTGCTAGTTGTGTCACTGTTTGTTTCTTCTATTAGTGCTGTTTGTTGTCGGTCGCAAACTGTTTTTATGTAATTATTTAATTATGAACTTTGCTGGTAATACTTGTTAGATTAGTCTTGCAAGGATCATGCTGGTCTTGGTAAGACTAGGCTTACTAGGACTGTGTGTTGTAACTTTCTCTTCCTCTTAAGGAAAAAGATGAACTGTGGTTGCAAAAAAAGGTAGACACCACATCATATATATATCAGGACACTAAGCAAGTAAATATATGTAGCAAGTTATAAACATAAACATGAAAAACAAAAGAGGTAGTACAGTTTTGCACCTGCTATTTTTCCAAGGACGAAGTTTGATCCCTTCCGAGACTAAACTTCCACAAACTGCTGCCAGTTGAGATGGCTTTAGATCCAAGAGGACCTTGTTCCTTAGAACCATAGCAAGCCAGAGCTCGTTTTCCCCTCGTATAGCCGCTGCCGTCTCACCCAAAGGATAAATTACCTGAGTATTGATATCTAATGCTCTAGCCTCTTGTATGACTTGGCTAATCTGGTACATATTTCATATAGAGAACCACATATTAATACCTGATGAAAGGTCCATTGATGGCAAACGTACGGATAGACAAGCAATATGCAAATGAACACCATATGTGACCTATGTATGTAGAGACATGGTAGAAACCATCAGATATTAAGAATTATCAAGTGCCACTTATGATGAGTGAGTGTAAGAGAGCAAGGCACCATTGTGCCCAAATGCCCAAATTGGGAATGATTGGTGGAAGAGGGGAGTAGGGTGAGGCGTGGGGGGCATCGCCTTCAATGGATGCAGCAGCTCATACTGCAATGCCTAAAATGTAGTTCAGCTATAAGATCAGAAAAGGACATAAGGAAATTGATGCATGGAGAGATACTTGGGGAAAAAATATCAATATAGATCAGAAAATACCTGGAGAAATTCTTTCCAACCGGTTGGTTCAATTTGTCTTATCCGTCGAGTCAATCGACGGGATCTAGCTTCCAAGCGCTCAATCTTCTCTTTTGTAAAATTTCTTATGTCAATGATCTTTTGGAATTCTTTGAAACCCTTAGTACTCTTTATTGTTTTCTTCAAATGTGAAACCTTCCTCCTCTGTTGTTTGTAGCATTCTACAGCATCTTGATGTTCCTGGGAGAATCGTTCTACCTGTGATCAAAATAAGAATCTAAAATAACTGTAGGTTGGAAAAGGACCTCCTAACTTCAGGGATTGTTTATTTGAAAAATATTAACCAACATATACAGAGGGGCAGGGGTTGAGTCCACTGGAACATCAATTCTAGTGTATGTTAAGTCTACCTGTCTACTACAATGTCACAGAACAGCCAAGGAGCAAGTCTAACCTCATCGTCTTCCGAAAGGCTATTAAGCACAGGAACATTGAGACTCCATGACCATGTGTCTAAAGAACCATCCATGCTTAACAAAGAGCCATATTCTGATTTTGCAACTTTATCCCACATCAACTCATTACGCAGGAGGAGCTGCTTCAGGGTTTCTCTAGGGAGCGTGCCCCCTTCAACAGAAGCGACAGCAGGTAGACCTGTCTTGTAAACAGTTTTTATCCATTTTTCTGTGAACAAATACCATGAATTATCTGAACTTAAAGCTACATAGTAAGATGGGCAATAGAGTTGTTCCCCACTATCAAGTTTCTGCTTGCCGGAAACAAGCGAATCATCTTCCACCTGCAGTAAGTATATAAGGAGTAAACATTGCTTAGGTTTTCCTTCTGCAGTGTTATTGTTTTTTTAAAAGAAATATCTCACCATGTTTGTGATCTTTTGATCAGCAAATGAGTTGAGGTTTCCAATAAATACAGCAGGGATCGTGTGCTGAATTGAATCCTTATCTTTATATTGCAGGCACATGAAAGGAAGATGGCCACTTTCAAATTCTTCTAACCGATTTTTCCATGCAGCCATTCTCTCCAGTTCCATCTTTTTTTTCAGCTCATTTCTGATCTGCTTCTCTTCCTGAGGGACCAGAGTGTAGAACATTAGATGGATCAGTATATTATCAACTTTAATAGATCAAAACAACTAAACAATGAATATTACCTTTAGTCTCTTCTGTAGAAGGGAAATCTCAGCATAGTCTTCCTCTGATAATTCTTCCCTGCATTTTCGGTCAATAGATTCATCAGTAATTTCTGAAGAGAGGTATTGTATTTCTTGCTGTATTCTTTCAATCTCTTCTTTGGCAGCAACCATTACATTGCTCCCAACATAATTCCCAAAGCTTTGCTCCACTAGCTTTCGAGCTTCTTCTAACGTTCTTCCAGAGCGCTTGACCTTAACATCATCCGATTCTTTCTGATTATGTGTAACTTTTGAACCCTGGACAGCATGTTCCAACTCATTAGATAAAGATCTGAAGAAAGCAGGAACTTCTGAATATATAAGAATAAAAAAGAAAACAAAAATACATACAGCAAGAAGATTCAAAACCATCCCATATGATGCAGTGAATTGTGAGACAAGTGGCTCAAGTCCCGCAAAGATGATGTCACAACACTCTTCAGGCCCTTCATATGGAGTCTGAACAAGAACAGCATGCCCAACTGTATCAATCCCTCTCCTTCCAGCACGACCTGCCATCTGGAATAGTTCATTTGGGGTGAACAGCTGGCGCCCAGCATCTATTCTTTTACTGAGAGAAGAAATCACAGCTGTCCTAGCAGGCATATTAATCCCAGCTGCAAGGGTTTCTGTCGCAAAAACTACTTTAACAAGGCCACGCTGAAATAACTCTTCAATAAATGATTTCCACAGTGGCAAGCAACCAGCATGATGGGCCGCAACTCCTCGCAAGAGTCCTTTCACTGCGCTTTCTCGAACAGCATCAGGATATTGCATCTTGAACCTCCTAAGTTCCAGTTCAACTTCACTAGCCTCACAGTCATGCAACAGTCTGCAATCCTCAAGGTACTCAACAGCTGCGTCACACCCTCTTCTACTAAAAATAAACCAAATAGCTGGAAGCATGTCGTTTTCCCATAGTTGTGATAAAGTGTCACGTATTAGTGGAACCTGCATCCAAAGATACCAAGAAAATGGCATCAATTTGTCATGCCACACAATTGGACCACATGTCTTCTAGGAAGTAAAATAACAAATGACAATTCAAATCTATTATGTGAGAAAGCAAGTAACTGAAGCTTAAAAGGGATTTTAGTCCATACCTGGGAACGGCGCATATTGCTGAGTTCATGCTTTGATAACTGAACCTGTTTCGATATGTCCAAAGAGCTGCTATTACCTTGCTCGATTTTATTTGTTCTAAATCTCCTTTTTCCTTTGACATAATAGAACTCACTCTTTGGAGATGCTAAGTTTTGGAAGTTAGACATCCGCAGTTTCCTGTATCAATAGAAGAAGGAAAGGAAAGTTGTAATGTGGCCCCTATTTTCAAATATGAATTCCAGTGTGAAAGGAAAACCCATTTGTCATGACTCATGAGATCCATATGCACTAATATCAAGAACGAATTTGAGTTTAAAGTTCTGCATGTCTCCACAGAAAAAAAAATTGGACCACTCTAAAAACCACAATCCCTTATCGTTTAAAACGGACTTGCACGTCTGGTACCTATTCATTTTTTTCCCCTTCCCATCAAGAAGTGGTTGTAACGAGTATTTCTTCGAGAAGTGCCAAGTAAGCGGAACTGGACGTTTGTTCGATGTTACAAGCTCTGTTTTACCATGAATCTACAAGGAAAGATACATAAGAATGACTCCATACTTCAGAAAATAGAACAATATCTTGCAATATTGAGCAAAAAAAGGTAAATCATTATGTTTTAAACATTTGCGCATGCATGTGTTTGTGCAGTCTCACTGTAATTTATTATAAAATACTTAGGCCAATGCTAGGAACCTAATTTTATAGTAGGAAGCCAAGCTCACATTCTTGCATAAAAATCACTGAGGGTAAGAAAAAGCGAGCTCACAAATAATTAAACATTAATCTACCATTACCTGACTTATCCAGCCAGCTAATTCATCAGGATTTGCAACAGTGGCTGACAGACATATAAGCTGGACTTCCTTTGGACAATATATGACCTAAGACATGATAAAAGTGTCCAAGTCAAATGACCAACATGAACACAAGTGATCAATATGAGAGTAATCCAATAGCATACAGTTTCTTCCCAGACAGTGCCACGTGAGATATCACTCAAATAATGAACTTCGTCCAAAACAATGACATCAACTTGAAATAATCTACCTTCAGAGGCTGTCATGCCAACACTGCAGTACAAACAGAAGATGTCAATACTCATCTCAGAACAGGACAGGGAACATCAGTTACTACTTATGACCTAGAATTACCTACCGGCAAAAGATTGAGCTCCCAAAGAAACTACCTTATAGCTAAGATAAGAAACAGAAAAACTAGAAACCACATGTATTTTAAAATCAGCGTGTCATTTGGGAAAGGCTGGAAATAATTTTATTTAAAGTTAAGTGTATATCTACTGTGAATGGTTCTCATCATAAAACGTTTCTGCAATGTTTGTATAATTAAAAATGGCAAACTGCTAAACTGGTATGCAGAGTGAGTATCTGCAACAATCCATATTGATTTTGTATATCACTCCAAAATACCTTTGGTAAAGCATGTTACGTAAAATCTCTGTCGTCATAATTAGGATCTGAGCATCTTTGTTGATAGCAGAATCTCCTGTAAGAAGGCCAACATTATGATCACCAAAGGCATCCCTGAAATAATTGTACAACCAATTGTGTCAAAAATAAATTTACTAGATAAACTGATTTATTTTTTATGGATTTAGTGGTAAACCTGCAAAAAGTAGGAGAATGAGTAAAATAACATTTTACCTGAAATCACGGAACTTCTGGTTTGACAAGGCCTTTAATGGTGTTGTGTAGAAGAGACGCCTTCCTCTAGCTACTGTTGCGACTGCTGCAGCTTCTGCTATTAATGTCTTCCCACTACTTGTGGGTGCAGAAACTACAACAGATGAACCTCTTAAAAATGCTTGTATAGCCAAGCGCTACAAGAAGATAGGAAACAGGGTAAGAAAAACAGAGTACAATAGGTTGTGGACCGTGGATAATGCTCCTATTGCTTAAATTAATTTTGGAACTTATAACTCCCGAATGATCAGATTTACATGCAGCATAAAAAAAACATCTGCCTTCCAGACAATTTATTGCTGAAAGAGGGATTGTTTGCTGTTATCTTTCCAATCACAATGCTCAATAACTGGTTATATAATTTAAATTTAGTTCAAATTAACTTGAAAACCATTAAACCAATTCAAGATTTAAAATCAGTAAACTACTACAGTTTCATGAAGGCATGCCTTTTTGTTTTGCCTGCTTAGTTAGTAGTACTGTACAAAACATTCCAAGAGTAGCTTGTCCCAAACAATGCCATCAGAAATCAATCAAAATAGTGAAAGTTTTTTTTTTTACCAGGAAAGGTGATAGAAATTGTAATGTTCAACAATAAGACCACCATGGTCGCAAGTCCGACCCCCCACCCCACAAAAAACAATATCACCATGTAATGTAACCAAGCCCATCCAACAAACAATGGCTCGAAGAGAGATAAAGCCCCTCCTAAATTAGAAAGTGTGCTGCAGAGAAGAACTACCTGTACCTTGTCGTTACAAAATACTACAAATTACACGTGTGAGAAATCTTCCTCTAAAAATTCGAAACTGCATTTAACTTTACCGACCCAGCATTGGAGTTGCACGGTTCAACAAACAGAATCGGGCTAGCCCATCGAGGCAACCAAAACGATACCTGAAACTTATCGATGGGGAAGTCGTAGATCCCGGCGAGCTCGTTGTAGTCGATGATGTCCTCCCCGAACTCCCGCACCTCAGCGACCAGCTTAGCCACACGCCGCGACTTATACTCCTCCGACTCCCGCCTCCGCGCTGCGGTATCCTCCCGCTCGTCCTCGTCCTCCGCCGCCTCTTCCTCGTACTCGCCACCGGTCTCCTCGTCCTCCGCCTCCTCATCTCCCTCATCCCCGTCCTCAAAATCGTCGTAGTCTTCATCGTCTATGTCGCGGATGCCTATCTCCTCCTCGTCTTCGTCCACGTCAACCTCCTCATCCTCGTCGTCGTCGTCGGAAACCGAAGCGGCGGCGCGGGACGGCGAGCGCGCGGAGACGAGGTGGAGCCTGCCGGCGCGGGAGGGGAGGAGGAGAGGAAGAGGTAGCGTCTGGGTTGGCGATAGCGCGTGGCGGGAGACGGTCGGGAGTGGGAGGAGGAGCAGGCGGGGGCGATGCAATGCATGGCGGGAGCTGCGGTGCTTCGAGGTGGAGTGGAAGAGCCGGGGAGAGGCGGGGAGGAGACGAGATAAAGTTTCGGATTTTGTTTAAGACTTCCACGTTGAGACGGCAGCGCCTAAATACGTCAAAGATGGGTTTACCGTTTGCATTATTATTCTTCCTATATATAACGGCGCGCCATTAGAAGGGTTTTTTTTTTTCCTAGAGGAAATATTTTAACGGCACGCCCGTTTGGTCGAAGGTAATAATTGAAAAGAGAAAACCCGCATGTGAAAGTTTTGAAGATCATCTTGAAATGTCATACGTAGGTCACTTGTAGCATACTTGACCTTGATCTTGAGGTGGGACACCTCTCCTAAATCAAAGCATATGTCAATCCACCCATATTTTCCCCGTTGGGGAGCATTGGGTCACCTTTCTGCTCATTCAAGTATCGTCGGGCCGACAAGCGCCGCACTCTCAGAGATATCACCTCGCCGGAACAGCGAAAGAATTTTAACTCACCCTGCCCATCGACTAACTCGATAACTCCCTTCCGAGCCGCACTTTATACTCCTCGGGTTTCCGGCTTGGGAGTGTTTTGTATACAATTTCATGGACCTTGATGAGCAGTTTTGGTGTATGGCTAACACTCTTAAAAAAAAAAACGAAACGAAGGAGAATGGAAGTTTCTCTCTAAATACCATTGAAAAGAGAGAATGGAAGATTAGAGTTAAATTAAATAAAAAATTAAAACACATATGCTTGTTTTTATAGGAGTGGGAGTTTTGGTGAAAAGAAAAACTAGAGTTTAGAGAGTAATGAATACTCTAAGGGCCCGTTTGGATAGTTGGAATTCGTTGGACTTGAATTCTTTAGACACATATTTGAGCTAGCTATATATTTGGAATAGAATTGGAGATTGCAAACATAGCATGATGATTAATTTCATTCAACTCCCTTCTCCCACCCTATGGGGTGTTTGGTTCTAGGGACGTTTTTTTGGACTAAAAAGTGTCTCTAACAATCCCTAGAAAACTAAATAGGGTGAGACTTTTTACCACTCTTAGCTAAAAGTCCCTACAAGACTCTCATGGAGAGTCTTTTTTTAAGTCCCTAAGACTACTTGAACCAAACCAAACAACCAAATTTATTATAGAGATTTCAATTCCCCTAAAATGAAGGGATTCAAACCGGCCCTAAAAGAGAGGTAGGACCTGTGTTTTTAACTAAAGATAAGTGCATCATCACTATTCATCATGATTTGTCATATGGTCTCACATTCGAAAATCTATCCCACCAAACATGGGGATATAAATTCCCAACTTCCCTTTTTATTTGTCTCCGCAAACCAAATAAGGGATTGAGACTAGAAGTTAAATTTTCACCTTAATTCCCTTTATCGACTTCCATCATTAATTTTCAAGCCGCTTTCCATGCAGTTGCACATTGTAAGTCACGTCAAGACTGTCATATTAACTTATTATTGAGGGTTTGTTTGCTTGATGTCCTAATAAGTAATAACATGGTTATTAGAACCAAATAAACCGATGGCCTGGCTAAAGAAGTGCTAGAACCGGAGTGTTTTGCTGATTCACATTGGTCTTTAGAAACATGTTACAAGGAGCCACCCCAAGCTGTTGCATACATCGTAGTCCACGTGCAACGGAGTACAAGTGACACCACTATGCACAGAGAGCAAATATGATGGACAGGAGCAAAAACAAGTTGTGGAAGGGTTTGAACATGCATTCTCATCATTCCCCGCCATGTAGTTGTTGTTTTTTTAGAACACAATAGTAATATTATTAAACATTTTTTTGAGGGACGATATTATTAAACAATTTTGAATCGGTAGTATAACCAGTTAGACCTGAGGTCTTCGGTCCAATAATGGGACTGATCCAACGCCTATGAGCCAAGGTATGCCTCAGACATTATTTTGGATCCATTTTACTTGATGTCTTGTTAGACAAGTTCCCATCAGACACGCCCTACGTCAAAAAAGTACCATTCTAGCTACTAATTTGAATAAACATTTATTTTTGTCTAAATTCATAACCTGAACAACACCTTTTTAGGACCAAGGATGTACGCGTCTAGATTTTTACTGTTTGATTTGGTTCTTCAAACCATTTTGAAGTATCCGATTTCCAACTTGGAGCCCAAATATGCCATAAAAAAAAAAAAAAAACTTGGAGCCCAAATCCCAAAACACATCCCAAAGCATACGGGCTCCGGACTCAACTTGGCAACGGGTACAAACCCGATGGATACTAACCATCCATACCCCATTTACCCACAAAGCACATGGATATGCGATTTCATTCCATACCCGTATCTAACGGGTAATTTTTACCCAAAAGTACTAAATGCTTATCCCGGGCCAATTTTTTGGCCATATATATACTAAGTTTATCCCAATTTTCTTGGGCCATATGTTTAGTTGAAATTGTAGAAACAAAACTTGTCGCGTAATTAAAAAAAAAAAAAACAATACATTTGAGCCACCTGATATGGATACTACAATCCACCCCGCAACCCAACCCGATTTTACGGTATCCGATACGATGTTTATCCCCATCGGCTCAAAACCATTGACATCTTGGCTCCGGACTATCCCCGCCGTGTCTAAAAAAAAAAAAAAAAGGCTGTGGTCCGTGGAGACAGATTGCAGCACCCGACGGCCGACGTGTCCGAACAAACGAAGCGCCCCACACCGGCACCGCACCGCACCGGTGAGTCGCTGGTCCCATCACTTGAAAAGCAGTCAGGCAACGACTACCCTTGCGCTTGTGCCTCCAATTTCTCCGCGGTCCGCACCCGCAACTCCCAATTCCCAGCTCACCACCCCGAGATCTCCCCGACCGTCCTCTAGATCCCTGCGGCCATGTCGTCGGCGGCAGCCATGGAGGCAATCGACGAGCTCGTCCAGCTCTCCGAGTCCATGCGGCAGGCCGCCTCGCTCCTTGCGGACGATGACCCCTCCGACGAGACCGCCTCGCGCCGCCCCTCCACCTTTCTCAACGCCGTCGCGCTCGGCAACGTCGTAAGTGCCCGCCGCGCGAGCTCGAACCCCCTCGCCGCCCCCCGCCTTCCGATCTGATTCAATCCGGTTTGCTCCCTTTCCGTGCAGGGAGCTGGCAAGTCGGCCGTGCTGAACAGCCTCATCGGCCACCCTGTGCTGGTGAGTGCGTCACGCTTAACTCGTTCTCTTCTGCTGTGAGCACTCGCTTATGTGATGTGATACTGTGGTTGCTGTGGTGTTGCAGCCCACGGGGGAGAATGGCGCGACGCGGGCGCCGATAGTGGTCGACCTGGCGAGGGATCCGGGGCTCAGCAGCAAGTCCATCGTCCTTCAGATCGACAGCAAGTCGCAGCAGGTGTCGGCAAGTGAGTGAGATCTCACCGCGCATAGTTAGATCTGGCAATGGCCGCGGTTGGTCGTTTTACTGAGTTTGGTGACCGTTTTTTGGGTTTGTGGTGTGGCCTGCAGGTGCACTCCGACATTCACTGCAGGATAGGCTTAGCAAAGGGGCATCCAGTGGATCTGGGAAAAGCCGAAGCGATGAGATTTACCTTAAGTTGCGGACAAGTACAGGTTTGTTGTTGGATTGTACTTTGCTCTTGTAATTGGGCAATGCTGCTAATTCGGTAACAGGCTGGATAATTGGGCATGCTTTAGGGGCAATGCTGCTAAGGACCCTGGGACGTTTTCATACTTCTCTTCAAGTTGTAGAACATTAACGTTTTCTACTTTCTGTGTTTCATTTAATGCTGAAATGATATGACGATATGGTTTTGAATGAGAGATGCTATCAATGAGTCTTTTATAATATGCTATTTTTGTTGAAGGATAGTGCATTGGTCTGCTACTGAAGTGTAATAACCCTACACTGAATGAGCTCAGCTGAATATATGATAATTACAATAGATGGTGTGCGTTAGATGCTTCTATGTACTTTGTTCTGTTTTTTTCTGGGCTCTTGCAAATAATTTCACATTGTGTTATCTTTGTTGTCTGCTTGTCCAGCTCCTCCGTTGAAATTGATTGATTTGCCTGGCATAGACCAACGGGTTATGGATGATTCAACGGTGAGTACTTTTTGCAATGCTTTTGTCATAGTCATCAACTACACAGAAAGGTTTGGGGCTTGTTAGAGTAACTGGTGGTATAATTATTCACTATTATAACCAGAATATTGTTGAATGGAATAGAGGAAGTAATAAATAATAACGGGGTGGGGGTGGGGGGCATCCTTTGAAATTATAGATACTATTATGTGTTAGAGTATATTAGGCAACTCCGGATATGGTTAGTTTAGGATTGATTGTAATCCCGGGATGACCTTCCTTATCCCTGGGAGAGGCTACTTGCCCTCCAAGCCATGTACTCCTATATATACCGCCCTAGGGGCTCATTGCAATATATCGACCACATTATATGCATCCTACCTTTCCTACATGGTATCGCGAGTTAAGGGTTTCCCGGTTCTGACCTAGCCGCGCCGCCACTTCCGCTGCTCCCGGGCGCCCTCGGGGGATCCAGATCGATCTCCGCCGGGGGCAGCGCCCTCGTAATAGGATGCGCCGCGGATCCCTCTGATCCGCTGCGTCGCTCGTCAAAGTCGCCATGGCCCCGCCTTGGGCCGCCTCCACGTCATCGTCACCGGCCCCGCATCGCACTTTCCCGTCCCTCCCGCGACTCAAAACCAATGCCTTTTTTCCCAAGAAACCTTGGTCTTGCTTTAACCCATGTATTTAGCCGCTGGGAGAGTGTTGACCAATAGGTTAAAACCCAGCCTAAGCATCAAAATGACCACCTCCCGTTTATGTAATTTATACAATTTTTTAGTGCTGGCCTCTGCTCAACTCATAGTCAGTTGATTGAGTGCCCACAAAAGCAGTAATATCTGTTTTTTCCACTTATGAGTCTTTTGTTATTTGGCCTTCGAGGAAACACATGCTTGCGCTCGTGCCCACTCAACAAGATTTACATTTTTTTTGTGTCTTCTTAGTCATGTTTTATAATGGTTACTACTTTTCTCATTTCAGATCAGCGAATATGCTGGGCACAATGATGCAATATTGATTGTTGTGATACCAGCAATGCAAGCAGCTGATGTTGCGTCTTCTCGAGCTCTGAGACTAGCAAAGGACATTGATCCAGATGGTCTGTCACTTATTTGTTCATGTCCTCCACAATAGCATAGCCACACTCTCCATACCAATTGATATTTCCTCTTGTTTAACTGTTGCAGGAACTAGAACAATAGGTGTCTTAAGCAAAATCGATCAAGCAGCTGCAGATGCAAAAACCGTTTCTTGTGTTCAGGCCATTTTGTCCAACAAGGGTGCCCCACGAGCAGCAGCTGATATTGAGTGGGTTGCTCTAATCGGACAGTCTGTATCAATTGCATCTGCTCAATCAGGATCAGTTGGGTCTGATAATTCACTGGAAACAGCTTGGCGAGCTGAGGCTGAGACCCTTAAATCCATCCTAACTGGTGCACCTCAGGGTAAGCTGGGAAGAATTGCTCTCGTGGATACCATTGCTAAGCAGATACGTAAACGGATGAAAGTTCGTCTGCCAAACATGTTGACCGGGTATGCTATGCTGATCATCTTGTGCTTTACTTTTAAAGAAAATAAAGAAAACGTTAATTGGTTCAGGACATTCAAGTCAATTACTGACCATGATTGTCAAACCATCGATGTATAGATGTGGTCATGTGAACAAATGTGAAACTGAAAGCACGTCCTCTTATATGATGAAATATAAAGATTTTCAGATATCCTTTATTTATTTATAGAAAGGAGAATGATCTATACCACTTATTTTATTGGCACTACATTATGTTGATGTTGATTAAACATGTGTAATCTTAGAATTGTGCAATGGCGTTAGCACTTTTGCTAGTTTTTAGATGAATATCTAACTGCATTTAGGTTAGATTCTGGAGCCTTTTTCTTCTCAGTCAACAAAAAACTTTTGAGGGTTGAGTTAATTCTCATCTGACGGAACATCTTAGAATTGTATGATTGCAAATGTTCTTCTGTGTACTGACCTTCCGGTTAAATCCAAATAAAATCTACATGCATCACCTCAGTGATCCTGCCACAACTTTTGCATCTGTAATTATGGTGCCATCATTCGAATGCTAAGAGGAACGCCATGTGAAAAAGTGATACATTGACAGCTTCTGCCTGACTACTAAAATGTCAATTTGATGATTGCCTCTGAAAGCACCTTTCAGTTTCTTTTTAGTCACTGAGCCAATGAACTGTGCAACTTTTTTACGAATCACCTATTATATCTACCAGTTGAGTTTAGCTCATAATGCTTAAATTGCACACATCCATTTCAGACTTCAGGGTAAATCCCAGATAGTGCAAGATGAACTTGCAAGGCTAGGAGAACAGATGGTACAAAGCGCTGAAGGAACCAGAGCAGTTGCTCTGGAGCTATGTCGAGAATTCGAAGATAAATTTCTTGCTCATATTACTTCTGGTGAGGTTAGTGATGAGCCCTGTTAGTGCCTTTCTTGTTAAGATGTTGCCAAATGAAATAACTGATTACTAGATTGTTGCACTGTTTCTACTCAAAGGGTTCGGTTGGAAAATAGTTGCAAGTTTTGAGGGCAAGTTTCCAGATAGGATCAAACAACTTCCATTGGACAGACATTTTGATTTGAACAACGTGAAGAGGGTAAAATCTTCTATATTTTAATTATAGATTGTGCATTTATTTTGGCCTATGGTGAGTGAAATTCTCTTATTCCAGATTGTGTTGGAAGCGGATGGCTATCAACCTTATTTGATATCTCCAGAGAAGGGTTTACGATCCTTAATAAAAGGAGTTCTGGAAATGGCGAAGGAGCCGTCACGACTCTGTGTTGAAGAGGTGTGTTTTAATTGATAGAATTCATACATACAGTTAAAGCTACCTGCTTGTCTAGATCTGATTTTTCTCTGTATTTGGGTAAAGATAAATTTAAGATGGTCATGATATATTTTGTATTTTTTAAACTATTTCCACAAATACTTAACTGATTTTGTAGCTTCTGATATGCACTAATTATTGTGTCTATCAACACACTAGGTACACCGAGTTTTGTTAGACATAGTAAATGCTGCTGCAAATGCTACACCAGGACTAGGAAGATACCCTCCATTCAAGCGGGAGGTATGACTTTACTCTTTTGATGTAATCAGCTTTCCTTCCTTTTTTTCTACTTGTGTTTATGATTCATGTTAAGCCTAATTTCTGAAATGACATTCCTTTGTTAAGGTCATTGCAATTGCATCTAATGCATTAGATGCTTTCAAAAGTGATGCAAAAAAGATGGTGGTTGCACTTGTTGATATGGAGAGAGCTTTTGTTCCTCCACAACACTTCATCCGATTAGTGCAGAGAAGGTCAATACTCTTTGAACAAATATCTTGCCTATTTTATTAAATATGCTGCAGTGCAAGTTTAAGCAAAAATTCTGCTATACCTGATTTATGCCATTATGTGTTGTATAGATTTCTTCAATCTTCAACCTCCCCCCCACCCCCACACACACACACACACACACACACACACACACACACACACACACACAATGGATAAATAATTTTTAACTGGGGCCTTTACATAATTTATATGATTGTGAATGCATCATTCAGTATACATCTGTGTTGGTATGGTTTGCAGAATGGAAAGACAGCGTCGTGAGGATGAGTTGAGAAATAACAGATCATCTAAGAAAGGACATGATGCAGAACAATCCAAGATGAACCGGGTTTGACTTCTGCCTGTTTTCTCAGGATGCACAAATCTGTGTACTTAAGAGCTGTACTAAATAAGTGACCGCTAGACTCAGTAATAGTTTTTTTTTTTTTTTTTTTTGTGGCTATTAACATTCTTTTTTTTCCTTCATTAGGCTTCAAGTCCCCAAACTGGTTCGGATGAAGCTGGTGGTAACCTGAAGTCAATGAAGGATAAATCCAATCAGCAAGATAAGGATACAAAAGAGGGACCGAATTTGCAGGTTGCTGGGCCTGGTGGCGAAATAACTGCAGGTATGATAATGTGCCACAGGGTGCATAGCAATTTGGCAGTGCATTTTTTCTATGTAACTGTTTCAGAACACTTCAGGTTTTCTCTAATTTTGTTGCCTTGCAATTTTGGTTTATTAGAATGAATGAACATTTTAATAAGAATTTAGCATATTTGGTTCACTGTTTACTTATTCAGAATCAGAACTCTTATGTAGCATTTTGGATGGAGCCAACAAATGGTTTATATGTGTAGTCTGTTTTCTTTTGCGGTGTGATCTAGCAGGAATGGAACTTTGGCTAGTATCATAGTTTCTGGTAGTTTCTGTGGTTTTTAGCTGGTTCATGTAAGTAAGAAGTTAACTTGGTTCAGGTGTTGAGTCGGTTTGCCTCCCTGGCTGGCTGTGTTTGCAGCAGGGGGTGGTTTTAAGTCTGGGCAAGTATCGGCCAAGGTCTAGTTTCTTTTCTCTGTAATATCACCAAATGCTGTGTATTTCCGTTGCTTTGTTGGAAATGGGTTCCCCATGTAAAAAAAACATGATGCATGCATTCAGATTTATGTGTAATGTGTTACTAGCCATATTTTTTATTATTTATTTTCCAACTGTGTGGAGCCAGTGTCATGCTTCAATCAGTTACATAGATACGTATTTTTCATTCATCAGGTTACCTTTTGAAGAGAAGTGCAAAAAATAATGAATGGAGCAAAAGGTGGTTTGTTCTAAACGAGAAGAGTGGGAAGGTTAATAAATCTCTTTTATGATTTCCTGCAACCGTGATTATTCTTAATGCTAACTTTTGATATTTTTTTTGGATGATATTTGTTATCTTTTTATTTGAGATGGCTTACATGATTTACTATAATCCTTTCCCCTGTCCAGCTTGGATACACTAAGAAGCAAGAGGAGAGACATTTTCGAGGCGTCATTGTCCTGGAGGTATACTTATATTCTGAATAATGCAATTGCTGTTTTATACACCCCTCTGGACATTAAAATGTTCCCCAATCGAAACCTTTCACCATCATTTTGTACCAAATATATTTTCTGAAATAGTTTCATGACAAAGAGGAAAACAGTTTGTACAACCAGTCTTTAATATGCTGTGTATATTATATTATTATCAGCAGAAGCTAAATGTTTATTGCCGTGTCTTCCCATTGCGGAAAGCTGGAAAACTTGATTCTGAACTGAGTGACAACATGTACATAGGTACGTGAAACATGATAATCTGTTTTTAATAGAATTATCTGCTGTGTTATTTAGGAATGTAACCTGGAAGAGATAGAGGAGGAAGAGGTCTCTAAGAGTTCTAAGGATTCAAAGAAGGCAAATGGACAAGAGAAAGGGCCGAGTCTTGTTTTTAAGATTACTAACAGGGTTGCCTACAAAAGTGTCTTAAAAAGGTTTGTCCCTGTATAGTTTTTTTTTTTTTTTTGGGGGGTGGGGGTCTTTTTTTTTTTTCCTTTCCTATAAATGCTTGTTTCATGTTTGCAGCTCACAGTGCCGTTATATTGAAGGCTGAGAGTATGGCTGACAAGATTGAATGGATAAAGAAGATAAAAGGTGTTATTCAAAGCAGAGGGGGCTCTGTTAAGGGTCCAACTGAGGATGGTTCTATGAGACAAAGCCGTTCAGATGGATCCCTTGTAAGCTCTGGCCGGCTTATCGCTTGTGTCTCTGTACCTTTTTTTTGTGAACCGCCTTAGCAGAATCGTTACCTTGGCCAATGCAAAGGTCGTTCCTTTCATCTAGCCTGTGTGGAAGTGGAACGTTGTGAGTGCATTGAATCTGCCAGCTTATGACTTCCCAAAGCAAACATGTCAAGTTGGACTAAATTAGTTGGCTAAAAAAATTATGTGGACACAAGCACAAAGGGAAGGTGTGGCCAAGGGAGTCCACCATTTTGCAAGCCACCTACCAACTGGACAATTCTCATTTCTTGACATCCACTAAAGGATATCTATTGTTTTTCTACCTTACCTAAAGGCTAAAACTATAGCCTTATTATGTTTGTCATTTAAATGTATCCAACACAAGATCACTTATTTTACTGCTCGTCGTACGACTCTTTTCTGTTGAAGGATACAATGGCCCGGAAGCCTGCTGATCCTGAAGAAGAACTTCGATGGATGTCTCAAGAAGTCCGTGGTTATGTTGAAGCTGTTTTGAACAGTTTGGCCGCAAATGTTCCAAAGGTTTCTACTCATAGCTTCAGTCGATTCTCTGAACCTTGTGATTCATGGAATAATGTATTAATGTTGATTTATTTTTGCATGACCAGGCTATTGTACTTTGCCAAGTGGAGAAATCAAAAGAAGATATGCTAAACCAACTGTACAGCTCAGTAAGGTTTGTTGTTCTACAAAAATAAATTAGGGATAGTTATCCTTCTTGAATGAGCTCCCACTCCTTTTCCTTTCGGACCTTCGGTTCACTGAAAATGGTAATATGCTACGTTTGAAGTATAAGACAGATTTGGGATGCGCACAAAGATTAATAAGGCCTTGGAACCAAGAGAAAGAAGAGAGATGATGACCATGACACACCTATTTAGCTTGGTAGTAACCATTTTTTCCCTTGAACACGCGAGAGAGTTGCTCATCATTTCATTAAGAGAGGAAAAAAATAGTACATATAAAGGAGGGAGAAGAATCCGGCTCCCCAAGGGAGCACTAGACCGAGCAACTAGCCTTCCACAAACAACATGACCTGTGACTATGAGACACAAGGCCACGCAAAAGCAACAAAGAGCACCAACAAAAACTTAGGAAAAATCAACCCACACCAAGCGAGGTATTAACCATGAATGCAGGTGAGGGAATATACTATAAGAGGGCAAATCCTGAGAAACATCAATAAATTTACATGCCCTATATTTTCAGAGTTTTTTTTTTTTTTTTTTTGACAAAACTATATGCCATATAAAAAGAAAAGGAGGTACCATCTAGATGGAACTGCAACAAACTTTTTTTTTTTGTGGTTCCTGGCTATGTGAAGGTCTACTTATTATCCTTTTAGTTAGATGATTTGCATATTACATTTTTTTTAGAAATGAGGAAACTGACACCTTTATCCATGCTTGAGTTCTGCAAACTGATATGTGCTTAATTGCTTTGTCTTTGGTATTCTTGCACTCATAACTTGTATGCACCACTCAGGTGCAGGCATAGTATATTACTAGTATTTCTCATCTTGCTTTATCATTTGTTTACCAATTACCACTTCTTTTTACTCACAATGTGGCCTTATTTGCTTAATACTTGTGTGGTTATACAAATTGAAATTCAACTTTCAACTGCCTTAATTACATATCTTGAACCAGGTCTGCTAAGTTCAATGTCAATCTTGTTCCATAACCCCTAATCCCTTTGTATTTGCTTGTAGATGGGGTATTTGCTCTTTTTCGAATATTTGCAAACTTTGTTCTTGCAGAAATCTGTTAAAATTATGTCTTCTTTTACTTATGCACTTCATCTTTTCTTTTTGTTGCACTTCGTGCTCCTGTATGGTGTCTGTTGAAAGGTGTTGCTAGTATTTTGAAGTGTTTTAAAAAAATGTTTTGTTCCACAGTCATTGCATTTTCTTTTAATAATTAATTGCCGAGTCAGTTACATTTTCTCACTTATAGTGCACAAAGCAATGCAAAGATCGAAGAACTGCTCCAAGAGGACCACAATGCTAAACGTAGGCGGGAAAAGTACCAAAAAACAATCATCCCTCTTGTCAAAGCTCACTCGCCAGCTCAGTATCCATGACAATAGAGCAGCTTCATATGCGGATGATAGTTCTGGAGCTGGTAAGTTTTGTACTTAATGTGCATGATGCTCACAAATGTGATAACTAGGGCCTTTTTGGACATTGGTTTATCCTCTTAAGCATAACTAAGCATTTATTTTTAATGGACTATATCTTTAATAAAACTAACTGAGGAAAATCCACTACTGTTATCTTTATACGGTTGATCTCTAGGATGGATTAAAGTGGGTAAAAATGGAATTGTTTGGCTGCATGAAAGGCTATCTACTTCCTGTTTTTGGCATATCTAAAGCCCATTGAATGATGGCTGAATGATGACTATGGTTATCTAACATTTTATTGAACCATCTTTCTGGCCACTCCCGTATTTGGAGCATTTCTATGGACAGGAGATATGAAAAAATCATAAATTTGTTATCACATTTTTTACTGGGTTGGGCAGGTGCCCTCCAGGTATGCCTACTTTGCTGCCAATTCTTGCCACAGTATGCGCATGAATGTCCTGTTATGATCATAATTATCGAAAACCATTGCAACGGTAGTAGGTTCCAGCACAGGCAATAAGGCAAACAAGAACCTTTTTTCATTGTAGTCCAGAAATGTATATATAATGAGCTAGTAACAATTTAGTATGATGCTTAGTTCATAAGTTCGTGTGCAATTTCATTAATTTTGTCTAGAAGCCCAGCTAATTAATTAGTTAGATACCTAGATCGATTCCTCAAAAGTTAGGTACCTAGATCGATATTGCTTGGTGTAAATATGTGGACCAGTTTGTTGTACTTTCTATTCATTGTAGTTTTTTTGCTTGGGTAGCAAAAGGAGCCTAACCTTGAGTGGACATAAATTTACTTGCAGAGAGTACCCCACGGTCCCCTAGCCACTCTGGTGAGGACTGGAAGTCTGCCTTTGACTCAGCAGCAAATGGCACTGTTGACCGCTCCAGCTCACAGCATGAGACAAGGTCAAGAAGTGCTGACAGTCGAGGCCGGCGCCATGAAAATGGGCGCCATGAAAATGGGGATGCCAGCCGACGCACACCTAACCGGTTGCCACCGGCACCACCAAGTGGGGGGAGATACTAAGTATGCTGATTGATCATTACCTGTGGCCAATCAGCATCATATGCTCTTGCCAGGTTCTCATCCGCTACTGATACTGTGGAAGAATGCATCTGCGACCAAAGAACAGAGAGCTTACTGGAAGATTTGGATGGACGGTGTGTATCAAGAGAACCGAAGATGTTTATAGAAAATTAGAAATATATAGATCATTGATGATTGTCATTTCCCGATTGTTTTGGAGTATGATCTTTTGGATCCTCATAGCCTGTGGGATTTTGTTGCCACAGATCAGTTGATTTTGGTTTTGTACGATTCTGCTGTAAGTCTTCCCATCAAACTGGCAAATGTATTCTTTACACCCAATGTATCATTTTTCCTCCCATTCTTTTAGACTAGACCACATGTTCATTCGTGGTGCTATACCGCTGTATTATTATTATATATACTGTGCAATTCATTGTTGGGCTGGAATACACACATGCTTGTTGATAATTGATACGGCCCTCGTGTTATTATTAGGCTCTAGTCTGGGTAATGAAGCATGTGAAAGTGTGGCATATTTGTTCCATGTGTATTTTGTGTCGCACCGATTGCGATTCTTCGGGCGCAAGAGCAGGTGATCACCCTTCACTGACTCCCTAGTTTATATGACTAAAGAAACTGTATGGTTAAGAAAGCTGCTCTAAAGAAAGGACAGCAATCATGTGAAAGCATCGTTATGTTCATTCTTCTGAGGTCTGACCATGTGTTTGTGCCTTTGTTTCATGTTCTGCAGCTGATCTAGTGAGAATATATGGTGCCAGGTTGGCATTAAAAACTAGATAGCGCCAGGTTAGCAAGATTGTTAAGCAACGCTGCACGAATGAAGAATCACCGACGGAAAGGTACCGACAAGAATTGCCAATAAGTTAAGAATGCTATTTTTTTTTTCTCCTCATATGTACTGGTGTGAATTTACATTTGCACAAGTCGATGCCTCCACCCTTTTTCTTTTTTTTCCTTTCTTGTATACAATAACCTCGATCTGTGTAAAATGAAATTCAAAGCCCAAAAAAATGAACCAAAGAATGGGGAAAATTGTACAGCCCCCTCTAAATCCTATCTATTTACACATCAGCCGCCGTGGACGTCACCGGCGCCGGCGCCGGCGTGGACCCCTGTTCCCGCTCCTGCCGCGCCATCCGGTGCAGCTTGGCGAACATACCGACCATCGGGGCCGTGTTGTACGTGCAGGCCTCCGTCTGCATGTAGTTCTCCCGGTTGTCCCTGAACCTGTCCCGCCGGTCAGGCCCGCCGACGATCGCGCCGACGAGCACGTTTGGGTTGGAGCTCCGCCGTCCGAACCAGTGGTCAAACCCCTGCGTGCATCCGATGAACTCCTTGCTGTGCTTGTACGGCACGATGGACGCGGCGCGGTGGTGCACCCGGTTGGGGTACTTGGAGCCGTAGCCGACGAGGTAGCTGACGCCCCTGGGGTTGGTGCCCAGCACGTAGTCCACCTGCGCCCTGGCGAGCGCGAACACCTCCTCGGCCGCCACGGTCTCGCCGCCCGCGCACGACACGGTCGGGGCGCCGGCCTCGGCCAGGTAGTCGGAGTAGGCGGAGAGCAGGAACGCGGCGCTGGTCACGTACTGCATGTTGTTCCACTGCCGGATGTAGAGCATCCCGCCCGGGCTGCGCTCCACGTTGGCGTCCGCGCCGCCTTCCGTGTTCCGGCCCAGGCACGCGCACACGTAGCGCTCCGCCTTGGTCCTGTACCGCTCCAGCGTGCTCCGGTGGCGCGTTGCGTGCTCCCCTCTCAGCAGCAACTGAAACAAGTACATGTGGGTTCATGCACGTGTCAGCCTTGCTCACATCTTTGTCTGTCTCTACTTTGTGTGCTGGCATTTTTACGTACAGTACAGTACTGTCACTTACCCTTGCTGCTAGGATCTGGACGCCGGCGTACTTGACGTCCCAGCTGAACTCGTTGATGGCCCAGCCGGTGCCGCCGAAGCTGTCGGCGTTGTCGACGACGTAGTCGAGGTAGTCAGCTCTGCCGGTGGCGCGGTGGAGCCACAGGGCGGCCCACAGGAGCTCGTCCTTGTACCCGCTCACCGACGCGTAGTAGCTCTTCACCTCCTCAATGCTGCTGTCGTATTTCCCCCTGTACTTGTCGGCGAATTCGAACAGCTGCGCGGAGGAAAATAATTTAGGTAACGTGCAGCAGGTGCAGTTTATTAATTATTATTCAATCAATCAAAACTGGTCTCACTATTGGCATGAGAAAAAAGCACGTATTGGTACAGGCAGGTGCTAGCTAACACGTACACGACTGGTTCCGTTGCTATTAAAAAGAACTCTAGAAAGAAAAACCAAAAAGGACTGGTTGAATTAGCAAGCACATGATGACGTTTACATTTCTTAGTTTCTAAGCAGTTTATGCGATTGAACTGGCGACCTAATCATGGAGGCAAACCGCGAGGCTTTCCACGTCCACCAGATGGTAGCTAGCTCCCTTTTTCTCTCCATTCTTTTTCGCGTTAGGTTGCGCGCCGGCTCCCCGGGGCCCACATGGCATCCCCTACGAACCGACAGAAACCCCTCATCTGAATAACGTCGTGTTCACAACTTGGCATGTGCCTGCCGCGGAGGAGATGACTGACACAACCAAGAACACACCTCCGAGAAGCTGTCCATGTCCGGCACATCTTGACCAACTACAGGCTACAGCAGGTGCTCGCAACAGTCCAAAGTTCGGTACGCGTACCGGACGCGTGCTACCGCTAGTCCGCCACATTTCCAGCCCATTTTTCACGACGAATCAATGCAAAACCATCCATCACTGTGGTTCGAGTAGAGTATTTACCTGCTGGGCGTGGTGCAGGAGGAGGTGCGCGTAGTGCGGGTTGGAGTCGCGGAAGACGATGGACGCGGCCGCCATGGCCGCCGCGGTCTCGCCGGCGACGTCGGAGCCCGGGTGGTCCCGGTCCACCTTGTACGCCTGCCGCGACGTCGTCATGTCCTCCGGCCGCTGCCAGCAGTAGTGGTCCGTGTCGCCGTCGCCCACCTGCGCGCACGAAATTGTCAACACTTGCTGGTTTAGTTCGGGATGGATCGAGCACAGCTAGCTAGCTTTGGAAGTTGGAGCCCATGCCATGGCATGCCATGTGGAACTCCATAACTTATTGCTACTTGTCTCGTACGTTCAATGAGCGGGCCACCTAACCTGGTTGTTGTTATTCACCAGAAACAGATATCTTTTTTTGTGCTATATATAATTAATTAATCAAACCAGAGTATAATATAATTTCGGTTTGGAATGTTTGTTAGGAAAAAGAGAGCGAATGAAGAAACCAGCGACTAAACTACAAGTGAAAATTGAATTTGAATTGGTCTCTAGCTAGCTAGCTAGCTTCATCACGTTGCGTTCATCTAGCTAGCTTTCGGCTTTCGCACGCGAGGCCAAGTCACAGCGAACTGGTCTCGCCGTCTCGGCATGGTCAGGTGAGATGAGATGACTGGAGAGATGGACGACGCGGTTGGATTTGTGTAACTGTAGACTAGGCTTACCTCAGCCCACAGCTCATCGGGCCTGGTGTGCGCCTTGATGAAGTAGTCGGTGCCCCACTTGACGGCCTCGAGCGCGTGGCCGAGCTCGCCGGCGTCCGCGACGTCGCCGCCGTACTCGATCAGGCTCCACGACAGCATCGTCACGGTGAACGCCATGGGCAGGCCGAACTTGACATGGTCGCCGGCGTCGTAGTAGCCACCCACCAAGTCCACCTGTTCCGCGATCGTCGTCATCATCATCATGGAGGAAAAGACACCCACGTTAGTTGTAGTTGACGGACCCCAGCTCCAGCTAGCTGAGAAAAACATCTCGAGTCTCGATCCCGTGCCGTCCCCGCCGTGCCACCACGCCCGGTGACCACGATCGGCGTGTGAACGTACATACGCACACTCATCGGAGAACCGATCGGGTTTCGTTCGATCACCGGCGCGCGGCGAGCGTGGAACGCGACAGCGGCGGAGGAGGACGGCGCCATTGATGACGCAACGCGACGCAACGTACCCCTTGCTCGAGGCCGTCGGTGAGGCCGGAGTGGTGGCGCCAGGTGACGCGCTGGCTGTGCGGGAGCCGGCCCGATCGCTGCGCCTCGAAGTAGAGAAGGCTCTTCTGCAGCGCGTCCTCGTAGTTGTGCGCCTTCCCCTCGGCCCCACCAAGAACCACCACCAGCAGCACCAGCAGCGCGACACCGAGCCGGTGACACGACGACGTCGTGGCTGGCGCGGCGACGGCGCTACTCATTGCACGAGTAGACTCCCCGCGCGTCGGCGCCTTGGCATGTGCCCGCGGCGGCTGCCTCCGCGCCGCTGCGCCCTCTCGCATGTGCCCCTGCCGCCGCCTGCCTGGTGTGGGCTGTAGCGTCTGCGTCTTCCTCCCTGCCGCTGCCGCCTCCGCGCGCGCGTGTGTGATCGGAGGACTGACTGACCTCGCCCTCCGTCTCCCCGTCCTTCTTCCTCTGTTACGAGCTAGCGGCTTATATCCTGGCTGCTGCGCCTGCGACCCGCCCGCCCGACACAAGCGCACGCACAGGCGGCACGGCACAGCGTGTTGAATTGGTTCAGCCCCCGGGTGGATGGAATAGAATACTGCTCGGCAGCGGTGGGGTTGGGAGCCAGGCGGGCGGTCCGGCGTGGCGTCAGCGTGGGTTTGGAGGGCGAGGACCGGGACTCGTTCGGGTTTTGGTGAGGTAATGGTTGGGTTGGGGTGGATTTGGCAGGCCGTGGCGACGCGCGCAAGCAAGAGAAGGGCGCCTGCCGCCTGCCGAGGCAGGGCAGATTTTGGATTTTGACCGGGCGCCTGCCGGACGGCCGGACAGGGGTTTTGGATTGGGCGTGCATCGGTTGGGGCGGGACACGTACACTCGACTGCCCACCTGCACTGCATAGACGCAAGGTGAGGCACGCGCACGCATACGACCGCGACAAACCCAAGCCCAGTCATCGGCAGCTTGCACGCCGTCACGCGTGGCCCTCGAGGCTTACATACGTGACGCTAGCTAGTGGTCTGGTGGTCGGTGACCCGTTTCACTAGCTGCCCCAGTAAGCGTGCGTGCCGGTGAGCTAATCATCGGAAATGCATGCGCTCTGGTTTTACCGGGTCATTGTACGCATGTTTTCCCACTTCTGATGATGATTAGTTCAAAAGGCTGCGGCTAATTCCTTCTCCATGTGCAATGCAGGATACGGTTACGGAGGAGAATATACACTGCCACATGATAGTATGTCTAGTAGATTATACTAGTATTAGTATATTATACAGTAGTAGCTGTATTCTAGAATGTAGGTTGGGCTCTCCCGTATTGCTGGCGACCCTGATTTTGGTTCTTCTGAGATGATCCCGGCACATTTTGTCGGTAAAAGCGAGCATGTCTCGCCAGGATGAGTTGGCTACACGCCATGCCGGCCCTCTTGGTCAATCTATCCATGGCTGACTTTCTTTGGACAAAAATATGCTTGCTTAATTAATACATATGCATAGCATTAGGCCGCCTGCATATATCCTGAAAGTTTTGGACTATGTTGCTCTAGCATATGAGAGGTTTTGGACTATGCTGTTCTAGCGCGCATATGAGATGTTTATATTTTTCTGTATCCATTTCAGTCTTCTGTCGTTTGTCTGATCGATCTTGCCACACCAATTTCCGGATACATACACACATAAATAAACAGAACTAATGCACGACAGGTGAGGTGACGATGACCACCAGGCTTTGGGCAGATCGATCGGCTTCATGGTAAAGCCTCACGTCTTTCTCAGCAGCCATACATAACATACTCCGTACTAATACTAGGCAGCTACCTATTTTTGTGCGTGTACATGAAACTACTCTCCTAGCTAATATAGCCAGCGACCCTTTTTTTCCTGGACGGACAGTGACTCCCCGGCTGTAACGATTTGGACGGCTTGTTGATCCTGTCCTGGCCCTTCCCCTTTCCTCCGTCGCTTTCTCCATCCGCTGCTCCATCCATCCATTGGACGAACAAGCCAGTGCCACTGTACAACACGTAAATTATTCACCCTCCACTGCCTACAATCGGTGGGCAGGACAGGTTGGTAGGCCGGACCAGATGCTGATTTCTCTTTGCACCAATGACATATATGCGATTTATTTATTTATATATATATGCATCCCTTGGAAGTTGGAATTTGGAAGCTTCTTGCTTGCATCTCCGATCCATCTCTTGGTATGGTATGGTACATTACGTAGCCGCGTAATCATTGTGCCCGTCCCAGGCCAATTAAGCCACATTTTGACCGTGCTTATTTGGTACCGACGATCTCTCGATCGAGTGTACTGTTAGCTATTCTCCGTGTTCATCTTTATTCCTGCTATTAGGGTATCATCATGTGCTGTTAGCAGATGCTTTATGCTAGTTTAACGCCAACAACCAGACGTTTCGTGGCCTTTTCTGTCTCTCTCTAGCTCGCTCGTCGTGCTGTTGGCACGTCCTCCTTTCGTCGTAAACTGTTTTCTGAAGCAAGGAGAAATTTAATGGAAGAAGCATCACCTCACCTCGATCGATCGCCCTTTTAATTTGTGTACGTGATCGAAGCACTAGCTTAGCCACTTAATTGTTTCTCTTTTTATGACGATCGTCGACGTTGATGCATCGGCGACACACAGATTCCACCGCGTGCCTATGCTTAGCTTAGTTTTTTCTTTTCTTTTCTTTTAGCGAGCTGGTAGCTACTACTCGTGGAGATTTGTTTGAGGCTTTCTTTTTCTAGCAAAAGACTTTTTCTTTCTTCCTTTTTGTGGAGTCTCGAGATCAGGCTTGATTGAACACATGAACTACCTCTCGTTGTTGAAGTAGCTGTGTGATGATGACGAGGGTTGTTCTCTCCTCTTTGTTACGCGAATATATTATTGTTATCATACCTTTCATGAGGCAACCTTTTGGAACCAAAATACCACACCTGAGTTTTAAGGACGTCGACACTTGATTTTTTAGCCATCCAATTATAAGATTTTTTTTTCGAGAGCGTGATAAAAAGCACGCTTTTCATTAAGCAGAAATTTAGAGTTCGAAACAAACACCAAAGATTACCGGCATTCCAATTATAAGATATATGTCTTACACTCTATAAAATCAGGCATATCACACATGAGAAGTTTTAGCACACTAATTATTTAGTGGAGGAAGATGAGTCTGTCACTGTTGTCGGATTTGTGCAGCGAAGAGTGGCAGGGAGGACGAAAACGGTGAGGGTAGTGAATGAAAGGGAGGAGGTTGAATCAAAGGGGGAGACGGGAAAGTGAAGTGAGGGAGAAATCTAGTGGACCAGCTGGTGGGGGAGCAGAGAAGGCAACAAGATGGAGGCAGAAGACGACAGGAGTAGAAATGAGAGTGGGGACTGGGTTTTTCTCGCTCGCCATTCGTAATGTAAGATAGCTAGAGTAGGGAGAATGCCTCACGCGCAGAGCAAAAAAAAAGCCAAAGTAGTGTTTTGCGGCACATGTAACATAATGCTTCTAAACTGGCCCTTATTATGGCAAAGGCTCAGCATGAGGAATACTGCTAAGGATGAAGTGAAAATTAATGGTGGTAGAGGAGGATCCCTATGTTCATTTGTCATGGTGGGTCAGGGGGGAGTGTTGATATAGAGAGGGGAAAAAACAGGGCAAGACCCTCGGATAGTGAAATTTTGCACTTGAACTCCATGGCATTTTATAGGATCACGTGTTCATCCGAACTCGTTTAAACCGCCATCACACGTCTAAATTGTATGCATATATGTAGTTTATGCCCTAAACAGTGATAGTGTTTGTATGCCTATTTACTGCTATAGTGCAAACTGTTTAAACCAGTGACCAACTATCTTGCGTTTACTTCTAGAAAAAAACATTGTTAGCATCTCCTCCCTTATTTGTTCCCTTCATGTTTAGTATGAAACAGGTGCAGAGAATGTCAACTTCAGCTATGTACATGCATTTTCTCATGGTCTGTGAAGTCAAAGCTTGATATATGGACTTGCATATATTTTAAAAAAGTACATTGATGTTGATGTTTTATCATACAGACGCTCGTGTATCTTAGTCATATAAGATCACCTGTTGTCATGAAGACTTGTTACAGAAGTATTTGGGGCATATTAATCAATGAAGATGGCAGTTTAATTATGTTTTATGCAACGATTTATTATTATTTTTCCTCGGTACACCTGCCCATCATTTTCCCTTTTTGATTAACAAGCTACAAAAGGGAAAGACCGTGAACAAGTCAGTATTCGATCTGTGAAGCATGATTACACATTTACACGGCTTGTCACCCCAAAGCAGCTTGACTTGGGGGCAACCATGCTCAATATTGTCCCAGCTCGTTTGGTGAACCTACTACGATTGACATGTTTTTGAATGTTGATTGATCACCATCTTCTGATCGAGGATACCATACCCTACCACTTACCCCTGTTGCTCCATAACATATATAGAGGAACTTTTATTTGCTTGTATATAAATGGTTCAAAATAGCTCGCAATAGCACGGAGCGTTGCTTGTTTTGGGCACCTAAATGCTAAACTAAACGATAGCTCCTTGCTATATTGTGAGATCGCTACAGTTAGCGTGTAGAAACTTGATTTTGGTTGGCGTCGCGGCTATATGCTGGGCCATTTAGCGTCGTCGAAACGATATTATCTTTAACAAAATGAAAGTTTTCTCGTTGTCGCAGGTTATTTTTAGAGGAGCATATTGGCTGCAGTACTGGGCCATTTGCAGCGTGATGAACAAGACAAGAACACACTCTCACTAATCAGCAGGAAACTATAAGTGATTATTTTGGAGTTTTCAAATAGAGGGTGGAAACATATTTATCATTTGTTTTAGTTCTCTTCATCTGTTATAGAGACTTGTTTTGCTATACCTTTTTATCTACTTGTAATAATTGGTTGTATACATCATCGGATGCAGAGGCCAGATGTCGTCATCCTTTATTAAAAAAAAAGTTAGCGTGTAGCTGTCTTTCAGGATTGAAAGTTGAAAAACTAGAGCCTCACAATTAAGTGCCAAGTGCCGAGGTATGAGAATACAACAGAACAGAGAGGATTAGTCGGAGTCCCAGTGCACGCGTCTGCATCATCCAGCTTCTCATGGTGGTGGTGTCCAACCTGTGGCCTGGCTGGGCTGGCCGAGGCAGCGTAGCAATGCCATACGGCCATACCATACGACATACTCCTACGTTGGTGTGTGTGAAAGGAACACCCTCGTCAGTTCAAAGCGCGTAAGGGGAAAGAAAACAAAAGGCGGCGGCGGTGGCGACGGTGATGTGTCATTTTTATTCGAAATCCTGCTGTTGGCCGCTCGTTGCGTTGCTGCCGCGAACCCGAAGGCCGAAACGCAATCGATCTCCTGGTTCGGCACGGCTTTCTGTCGCTCCATGCATCTCGGTGGCGTCCTGCCGCCTCTCGCGGTGGCCCGAGTGCCTGACGCTCTGACCATGCCGGACGTCCGGCTGCTGATGCTTTCGCCACATTGTCAACGTGTTGTCGGACGGCCGCCGATCGTCGATGCGCGCTGGGCGCCGGGGTGTCCGGGCGGCGTGGGGCACACGGAATATTTGTCTTCGGGCGTGGGGCGGCACGGCGGCAAAACAATATAAATTTGGAGTCAAAACGGGAGATAGGATGGCACTAGCTAGTTGTGGAATAGTTCATGTTAGGCACTATCGACGACCCCCGACCCTGAACCAGAGCTAAGGTTGACAACTCCAGAGGACTCAAAAGTTCTTTTTTTGGCTCATTTCAAAGTCTTCTGTTCTAGTATCTACTATTTGTTTTTTCTCTGTTAGTGGTTGATTAATGCTCCTGAAGCTTCGTTTTCCTTTTTTCTTCTTCTTTTCTTTTGGACAGATTCAGCACACGCTGGTCTGGTTTGGCACTGTACTAGTAATACTAGCCACACGATTTGTCAATCTCTGCCAGAAATCTTACTGTTCCTAACTGATTTATTTAGAGTTTGGGCATTGTTTTTCCCTGATGTGTTCCACCATCTTAAGCTGTGTATTTAAATTAAGAGCGACCAAGGCTATGTTTATGTAGTATAGTCACTCCGATCCACTGTACCACGTCTTATGTCGGTGAGTATTTTCTTCAACTCATTAATGATGGACTATGTGAGTCAAACAGGCACCTAACTTAGCCAAATCTGTCCAAGTCACACTGTAGCAGATATGCCAGCGATATGCTGGTCTGCTCTGCTTCATAATCATAACACCACTTGTCAACAGGAAGTTGCAATATACCATTTTGTATATTTCTGATTGTCTACGGTGATATCACGCGAAAGCTAATGAGCTAAATGTGGCCCATTTTTCTCACCAGAAACACGTGAAATCCTCCCATTTCCCGCTGCCATTCAACTAACCGTGAATGTGCTGCTGCCTGCCTACTTACTTGATCGTGTTCCATACACCACCCTTCAGATCGAAAATTGGCAATCATGTGCATCTTGTTTCTTTATTAGTGCGTTTCAGCCAATCAAACAAGGCAATGGCACGTCACCCTTCTATACCAATCAGACAAGGTTGACTGATAGGAGTAGTAGTTGTTGTACTTGTAGTGCATAATCTTAAAGCGACGATGATATTAAAAGAGAAGCCCGTATTAAAATCTGGATTGTACACTAGCTAATCGCAAGCTGTACGTGCAGTGTGCGAGCAAAAGGAAGGTATACAAAGCAAGCATGAGGCCCACCATGTCAGCTCCAACTGTCCCCGTCTCTCTCTCTCTCTGCCTCCCCGGGCCACCCACTTCCATGTGAAGGCTGCAGAGACCACGGCGTGGTCAGCCTGGCAGGCTGATGCTGATGCTGATGATGTCCCGCTGACACCAGCATGACATCCAACGCCGTGGCCGTGGGTGGGCTCCATTGCCCAGCGAGCATCGCGTGTCCAGTCACATGCATTGCATGGAAGATTGGAATGCCGCCGTAGAAACTAGAAGAGGCCAGGCAGAATGATTAGTTGAACCGAGGAGCGGTCGGAAACCATCGGTTGTGAACATTTCGAAGCAGTTTGGCCAGTCTCGGTGACTTGTGATGAATGGGATCGACGGCCGGCCGGGGACAACTGCAGACGTGCCGTAGTATGCCTACCAACTACTCCCAATGTAATTTTGGGTTACGTAGCGTGCAGGGATGATGATGATGCATGCGATCGAGATGGAGATGGAGATGGACCGTACCGGACGAGCGACGGTAACCTGACTGCGATGGCCGGCCCTTCATTCATAACGAGGAGCAAGTTAAAGAAGGGTTACGAAAGATGAGTCCGATCTAACAAAGCGTCGTACGTCCGACGACGTGCGTGAGGCGTCTAAAAGGGACCAGACCAGACCGCCGGACACACCAGATCAGAGGTAGCTACTCTAGCAACTACGTACGGCCCTCTAGCTATATCCATCCAGTACTAGCAACGTGCGTGATCTCGGATGCCGATCGATGCACACGGGCGCCAAATGGCTAGGAAACGCGCGTGTGCATTACGACGAGATAGAAGACGTTAGAGAGCCTATATATGGTTATGCACTTGACAAGTATCCTTGTGCCCAACCAGACAGTCACCGCAAATCCGCCCATATATGCAAGTATGCAAACCTTAGGTGAGAGGAGGGCACGTTATGTAACTAGGCTCGATCACAAGTCACAAATTAATCCAGCAGTGGAAGGCGACGCCTTGACGCTGACCAAAAGCTAAGGGTCTAGTTTATTTCCTGTACAAAAATTCGTGTTGACTTGTCGAGAAAGAGTGTGTCGTCAGGTCTGTATGTCTCCAGTTCAGACCCATCAGGTTTTGAACTGAACTACTGAAGTTCAGGGCACAGCTCCTGCGCTATACTGTCTGTCTCCAGTCTGAACTCGCTCAACGCATCATGTATGAACACAGCTTTAGATACAAAAACCTGATCTCTCCGCGATGCTAATTCCCAAGAATTTCACACAGCAGCATGCACAAATTCCCGTCCGAAAGCCAGGCAAACGGCATCAACAACAATGTAAACGAGACCTAGCTATATATTCTTCCAGCACTTCAGATTTCCAGACTCCAGACCGGGTTCTGGCGCATCCGTGTGTGGTGCGGTGTGGAGATCAGGTCCTAATAAGGGGGGAAAAAAGCAGCGTGTGTTGGGTACGCGCGCAGTAGCTAGGCTGCCGGGGTCCGTCTGGTTCCGGTCCTCGTCGCCGTCGGCGTCGCACCTGTTCTCGTATGGTTCGCCGCTCGATCGCTAGCAGCTGCCTGCCTCCTAGCTTCTGGATCGTCTTGGCGTGGGTCGCACGATAGCCGTGAGGTGAGTCGCCGCCATCCCTCACCAACCATCGGATGCGGGCGCACACGTCGCCTTTTTCCCTTTCCGTTCGTCTCGCCCGTTTGGACTAGTTTGCACTGGCCACTGGAGTCGATCGGCCCCGTCGTACGTCCTGTCCTAGCTTGATTAGCATCTTGATACCAGCAATTAAGCAACTCGTGGTGATGCACTGCAGTCCTAGCATTGGACTTCTTTATTGTTGCAGGACATACTGCATGCGCTCGTTCGTTGTCTGTGGTCTGTGTGCTACTGCTGATGATTGGCGTTTAGTGCTGTCTTAAAGCGATAATGGCTGGTGCTCAATGAGGACAAACCAACTGTTCTGAACACACCAGAGTCGAATATCTGTACTGTATATATCATCCCTCTAAAAAAAATCTGTACTATATGTGTTCAGTTTTTGGTCTACTGAAACTAGTGTTGGCAAAAGCGTTCCAGTAGTACGTGCTCTGAAATGAACATAAGGCCGGGACTGTTAGGGTGTGTTTAGTTGGTGAAATATTTTGGGTTCGGCTACTGTACCACACTGGTACACAAACGCTGTTTTGTCCCGGTTCTCCATAGTGTAAATTGAACCGGGATTACGCATCCGGGACTAAAAATCGAGTGGTGAGAATACGAACCGGGATTAATAATAACCTTTATGCGAACACATGGTTGATTTAGGTCACATGTGTTTAGTTTTGTGATTGAGTGATTGTCAACAAATAACATTCTCCTTCTATTTTCATTTATCTTTTATGCTTCGGCTATGTTCACCGCACACGCGGAGTGTGTCGAAGACGATCTCTTGGTTCGTGTTGTGCGGGTGTGGAGCTCGGAGATGGTAGGCGACGGCGAGGTGAAGGGGCCAAGGAGGACGTCTTTGGGCCGACGGACCGCTGGAGGTGAAGGACGGACGTGAGGCTTGGACCGAGGGACCGGATCGCCGGGTGGCTAGCCATGGTGGTCGACATCCGGGACATCGACGGATGCAAGAGGACGTGGCAGGACCGTGTCGACGGGTGAAGACGGGCGAAGTGCGCAGGCAGAGCGGGAGCTCGGATGACTTGGCGACTTCGGGCGGTCAAGACGGGCGATGACACGTGTCGAGGAGGTTTGGTGGTTTGTCCTCAAAACCATCGGCGCGGGTTTCGTGGGTTTGGGCCTCAAAACCACGGGGCGCGGGTTTCGCGGGTTTGGGCCTCAAAACCCGAGGTGTTCGGTGGACGGAAGGGACGGCACGTGGCGGCATCGGGGAGGTTGCGTGGATGCAAGGCTACCGATGAGGAGGCGCGGTGGCCGTCGGATCGAAAAATATCCGTAGTCGACCAAAATAGCCCTAGGGTTAGTGGTTTGGCTCATATGTATCGGAGGGCAAAATAGGGATGAGAAATAAGGACCATATATAGAGGATGGCAGCCATCCTCCCCTCTTTGCCTCTTCCATTTTCGTTTTTATTTTTCCCCAATTTTAGGGTTCTTGTTTAGAGGTCCAAGAACACCAAATTGGTGACACTTTGTGGTGATTTTCGTTGGGAAGGGGAGCCCCAAATCTCCCTGTCGTCTCCGGGCGTTTTGGATCAAATTTCTTCACTTTTGCTGTGATTTTTGTTGGAGATTTTGGATCTTTTGTTTGCCTGTGTTCTTCTGTTCTGTGGTTTGTGCAGGGAAACAGCCGCGCTCGGTCGGCAGCAGCAGGCGGCAGGCCAGCTCGGGTGTCCACCTGGGCCAGCAACGCTCGGCAGGCCCCCGAGCGGCCATCGTGCTCCAGCTCGGGCGTCCTCGCGCGAACAGGCAGCAGGCCTCCAGGAGCGAGCTGCTCCCTGCCCGGCCGACCGTGCACGGGAGACGAGATCCTGACCGATCAGTCCCAGGCCCGGCGCCCCTGCTTCCCTTGCTCAACGCTGTCCCCTGCTCGACCATCCACGCGAGCGAGCAGCAAGCAGCGCCGTGCTCCCTTTGAGTCCAGGATTCGATTGCGTGAGTGCACCTCGTCTCAGATCCAAGCAGGTCAGGTTCTGGTGTCCGTCAGGTGGCTTCTCGTCGGTGTGCAGATCCATCGATTTGGTCTGTCTTCTTGTCAACAGGTAACAAGTTGATTGATTGGCAAGGTAAAGCAAGTCAATTTCAGTACGTTATCTATGAGCTGACATTTTTAGAAATTGTTTTCGAGCTGCAGCAGCATGCACCTCGATGCTCGAGCCTTGAGCTCATTTATTTTGCTAGAATACTTCTCGGTTTGCAAGCAGTAGATTCCGGTTCCTTGTTGGTTTCTAGTTTGTTCAAGGTAGATAGCAAGCAGCAGCTTTTGATTGATCGGGAATTGAATCATTTCAAGTTCAGGATGCAATTTCATTACTTTGCTGCATATACGTGAACTACTTCTAGTAGTAATCATTAGCTTGACATTGGATAATCAATTTATATCACCTTGGGTAGATTATTATTCACGATGTACAAGAGCTGTGCTTTGCTGTTTGTGCTTCGTTTCTGCAGGTTCATAGCTCACGATCATGTGCATGTTGTCCGAAAGGCCTTTCAGCTTGCGTGCTTTTTTTAGCCGGGTCTAGCGGTGTTTGAGCTTGAGTGGTTCAGCGCCTTTTGTTTCACTAGTTTCCCCGCGTGCTTGTTTCGATTTCTTTTAGAACGTGTACGTTTGAGCTTCAAATTGAGAACCGGTTTTTGCGTTGGCCTTGTATCGATCCGAGGAATTTTTCTAGGTACTCGCCACGAGTTGACGTTGGTATTCTAGTGTCGGGAACCCGCTTCTTTTTCGATAGGAGTTGGGAATCTCGTTTTTCGTTTCCGTTTGAGTTTGTCTCGAGATTGGGGTTGAGCCGATGAACCAAAATTGAGAAGAAAAATTGAGGCTCCCATTCACCCCCTCTGGTCGCCGTTTCGGTCCTTCAATTGGTATCGAGCCGGTTAAGGATCATATCCACCTTAATCGGTCCGTGATCCGCGAGAAGGCGACATGGAGGAGAGGTTCGGTCACTTTGGTGGCAAGCCTCCGAGTTCGATGACACCAACTATCCCTATTGGAAGATTAAGATGCAAGCACATCTTATGGGGATGGATTGGAGAGTGTGGGAGATTGTCGAGGATGAGAACTACCAAGTGCTAGCCGCCGAGTGGGTGAGGAACAAATAGCCCAACACAATGCCAACAACCGAGGCGAGGAGTGTCTTGTTCTCTAGCCTCAAAGACACGAGAGTTCGAGAGAGTTGCCACTTGTGAGACCGCTCGTGAGGTGTGGAAGACACTTGAGAGCTACCATGAGGGAACCCCACAAGTCAAGGCCCGCCTATATGAGACCTACAAGAGAGAGTACAACAACCTAATCCAACTTGATGGCGAGTCCATCGATTCTCTCTTTGCTAGGTTTCGGACGATGATCTGCAACAAGCCGGGGCGCGAACAAGCCGTCGGAGAGGCTTTGACGACCACGAAAGGCGATGCGGCTCTTGTACGCTCTGGATCGGAAGGTGTGGGATGTGAAGGTGTCCGCGATCATGGAGTCCGCCAACTACGCGACACCCTCACACCCGACGAGCTCTCAAAGAAGCTCAAGTCCTCCGAGATCGAGGCTCGGATCCAGCGACTTAAGAACCCATCTGCGCCCGAATGTTGCTCGTTTCGGGTAAGGGTAGTTCAAGTTCTTACGCTAACCCTTCACGCGATTTCGTTTGCCTTGTCTTCTTTGGTATGCGTGACGGAGGAGAGCGGATGGAGTGCGGGGGCGGCGAGTTGGCTCTCGTCATCGGCCGATTCTCGCGGTTCCACAACAACCGCTTGAACCGTCGGCGTGGCGGTGCATCCAAGGGCGGATGCTTCGAGTGCGGCGATCCGACCACTTCATCGCCGCTTGCCCCAAGAAGAACAAGGACAAACACTCCGGCGAGAAGTACTACGACTCCGCAAAGCGCAAGGACAAGCGTGAGTACATCGCCGCAAGTACAAGTCCAAGAAGGGCTTCGGCAAGGAGGCGATCAAGAAGAAGTACCTCAAGCGCGCCATGGAGAACAAGGACGCCTTCTTCGCCTCCCTCAGCGATCTCGACAACGACGGGCAAGCTTCCTCCAGCGACGAGGAGCCCGAACGCAAGATCGAGGACGACCTGAACGGACTTTGCTTCTTCGCCGACTCCAAGCATGGGGGCTTCTGCACCATGGCCCCTTGACGGAGCGGTGATCGACGGCGTCGAGCCACACGGCGGCGACTCTTCCTCCGAGGTATCACCCACTATCGAATCCCTCTCTCAAGAAGTTGATTCTTTGGGCGTGCGCTTGTGTGTCGGGAGAAGTTGCTCAAGCGAGCAGCTAGAGAGAGGAAGGAGTTTAAGGAGAAGTGGGAAATGGCTATGGTTGAGATAGAGTTGCTTAGGAAGCCCGTGGATGTGTCGATGAGACGAGTGTGACGCTTGTGCTATGCATATGTCTAACATCATGTCTTTGCAATCCAAGTACTACGCTTTACTAGATGAGCACGCGTTGAGTCAAGGCTAGGCCTATGTTGTTGAGTGCGTGCAAGTCTTGTTACGGCTTGCAATCTGAGTTGGCGAAGAAGGTTGCCAAGCTTGCTATGCTTGAGAAGGCCGGCTCGGATAGCACACCTTTGAAGTGTGCTAAGTGTGAAGCTTTGGAGATGGAGGTCATGTCTTGTAGGCATGACAAGGAGGGAGTCGAAGAGGAGAACAAGTACCTTCGCTCTGTCCTGAGTTGGGTGTCTAGTGGTGAGCCACGGCTTGGTATGATGATGAGTCGGTTCAAGAGGGGGCCCGACACATCGGGATTAGGCTTTGCTATAGGTGGGAAGGGTGAAGTCATTTATGGCAAGGTTGGTCAAGGTAGTGGTTTGAGCTCGAGTGAGAAACCCACAAACACTCCCAAGTTGACCAAGATCACCCCACCCGAGCTGCTAAGATCATTGTGAAAGATGGCATTCTCCAAGAGACCCCAAAGACTCCACCTCCCAAACAAGTGTGGCTTCCCAAACCAAACCACCTCAAGAACCCACTTGACACTTTGCCTAAGATCCCCGAGGAAACCCTTCCCTAAATCCAAAACCACAACAAAAAGTGAACCAACCACCCAAGAGAGTGAACCAACCACCACCCAAGAGAGAGGTGAGGTATCACTTTGTGAGTACTTGTCGAGGAGGATGGTCACTTGGTTGAGTTTTGCTTTAGGAGGAAGAGGGATGCTAGGCGTCAAGTTGAGTTTGAGAACCGTGACATGTATCACCCACCACTTGGCTTGTATGAGAGGGGTGTGCGGTCGGTTCGAGAGGCGTTCTTTGGGCCTAGAGGTAGGATGCCTCCTCGAGCTAGGCCGCGGTTGTGAGACCCCGTGGTGGTGGTGCTCCGCGAGTGGATGTTGATCCTCGCTTTGGGAGTTTTGAGTTTGACGGAGGAGTGCACCACACTTTGTTGTGCGTGGTGAGCACTTTGGGAAGAAGGGTCATGGGATGTTTGTCTTTGCCCTAACGCCTATCTTGGGCAAGATGGTCGACACCGGTATTCTTCCATGTTTACTAACCCCAGTGTTGTGCCATTTGCTCATCCCATGTTTTTCCAATGATGTAGGTAACTAAGTCTTGGGTTCCCAAGTTTATGCTTGTTAACCCTTTAGGATCCAAGACTTGGGTTTCTTTGTCCTCTCTTGTGTAGGTATGAGGACATGGGGTGGACAACACATGCTTGGTGGAACTTGATTCCTTGTCGTGGTGTGATCAAGACTTGATGGTTGTCTACACCACTTTGATGGCCTCCAAGAGGCATGTGCCTTATTGTGACATCTACACACAGTCTGTGAGCTATCATATACACTCATGCCTTGTATATTCATGATTCCCTACTTTTGGTATGAGATGTTCATTTGCTCACTTGTATATTTTTTTGGCACATTTTGGTTCTATGTCTTGCTTGTGTATATACCATGGTAGGCTAGCCATCTTATTCATGATAGCTTTGTGTTATCTTGTGTATTATATGCCATGCTAGCCTTTGTGCTCTTTTTGTTTCCTAGTTTTCTTTTTTGCTAGGTGTCTTTGGTTGAGTTGGGCGTGTGCTACCCTTTTGAGGGGTAGCTTTGTAGTTGATGTCTGATTTAGTTTTAGGTTTGTTTTTGCTTTTTGTATCATACTTGCATATCATGAGCTTCACTTTTATATTGAATTGAATGAGGTTGTGCTCTTAGTAGTATGAATATGATAGTGCTTCTAGCTTTAGCTCTTTTTAATCATGTGATGTATGTTATGAGTGAGCAACTTTTTCCACATGTGAACTTGATTAATGAATGATGAAATTAAATCTTGGTTCACCTTTGAGCTAGCTTCTATCATGAGTAGGATGTTGAGATCCTTTGAGCTTTTATGTGTATGCTAGGTAGCTATGTCTCATGCTTTGATTCATTCACTTGCTTAGATCTTCATGATAATACCATGCTAAAACGCGTGAAGTCTAAAGCTAAAGTGATGAAAAGATCGAGTGGGTCCATTTTGCCACACTTTGAAGTTTGAGACCGCTTTCACTTGCACTCTTGAATGAACTTGGACTTCATTGTGTTTGACCCAGACCATTGTCTTAAGCTAATCATTGCTCACGCATAGGCTTGACATGGTTGATTAGTAAGGCAAGGCAAATGTGGATAACCACTGCATGCTCTCTTGTAACTTGTGAACCGGCAACAACTCGAACTAAAATGAACACAAGTTTTTGCCAAAATGTCTAGCATGATGTCCGAACGCTTTGCTTGGGGTAGTTTATCCAGTTTACATGTTTGAGCACTTAGTTGATTTCCTATCTACTTGTGCTAGGTGCTATGTTTGATGGTGAACCTCCTTTTGCAAGATACTAAAATTTGCTTAAAATGCTTTGTGCCATATTTCATATCATCGATTAGCTTGAGCTATGGCTAGCACTTGTAATTTGTTGCTATGGTACCACTTTGAGCACTCTCTCATTCGGTTGAATATAATCTTGAAGCTTTGCATTGTGACATATTGCATTTCATAGCTTGATTAGTGCATTTGCCAACAAGGGGGAGAAAGATTCAAAGACAATTAATCGCATGTTTCCGGGGGAGTAGCACTTTGAGCTAGATGTGTTGAGCCTTTTGCCTCTATCTTGAGGGTCTAGCCGTTTGTCCGTGAAAAGTAATCGGTTTGGAGGCGTGCTAGTGGTGTTGAGCCCGTTCTACCTCTTCTTGAGGACTAGCGGTTTGTTTAGCTTGGTTGTGTCGAGCCTTTTGCCCATGTCTTTGGGAACCAAGTTTACGCTCCATGTTTGCTATCCGAAAGGTGTTGTCTTAGCTTTTATCTAGCTTTTGTTCACCTGGATGTGCTATCTTCTACCTTCTTCGTCTTTGTGTTGAATGTTGACAATGCACTCATCAAGGGGAGATTGCGAACACATGGTTGATTTAGGTCACATGTGTTTAGTTTTGTGATTGAGTGATTGTCAGCGGTCAACATTCTCCTTCTATTTTCATTTATCTTTTATGCTTCGGCTATGTTCACCGGCACACGTGGAGTGTGTCGAAGGCGTATCTCTTGGTTCGTGTTGTGCGGGTGTGGAGCTCGGAGATGGTAGGCGACGGCAGGTGAAGGGGCCAAGGAGGACGTCTTTGGGCCGACGGACCGCGGAGGTGAAGGGACGGACGTGAGGCTTGGACCGAGGGACCGGATCGCCGGGTGGCTAGCCATGGTGGGCGACATCCGGGACATCGACGGATGCAAGAGGGCGTGGCGGACCGTGTCGATCGGGTGAAGACGGCGGCGTCTGGTGCGAGCGGGGAGCTCGGATGACTTGGCGACTCGGGCGGTCAAGACGGCGATGACACGTGTCGAGGAGGTTTGGTGGTTTGTCCTCAAAACCATCGGCGCGGGTTTCGTGGTTTGGGCCTCAAAACCACGGGCGCGGGTTTCGCGGGTTTGGGCCTCAAAACCCGAGGTGTTCCGGTGGACGGAAGGACGGCGCGTGGCGGCATCGGGAGGTTGCGTGGATGCAAGGCTACCGATGAGGAGGCGCGGTGGCCGTCGGATCGAAAAATATCCGTAGTCGACAAAAATAGCCCTAGGTTAGTGGTTTGGCTCATATATGTATCGGAGGGCAAAATAGGGATGAGAAATAAGGACCATATATAGAGGATGGCGGCCATCCTCCCCTTTGCCTCTTCCATTTTCGTTTTTTTTTTTTTTCCTCAATTTTAGGGTTCTTGTTTAGAGGTCCAAGAACACCAAATTGGTGACACTTTGTGGTGATTTTCGTTGGGAAGGGGAGCCCCAAATCTCCCCCTGTCGTCTCAGGGCGTTTTGGATCAAATTTCTTCACTTTTGCTGTGATTTTTGTTGGAGATTTTGGATCTTTTGTTTGCCTGTGTTCTTCTGTTCTGTGGTTTGTGCAGGGAAACAGCCGCGCTCGGTCGGCAGCAGCAGGCGGCAGGCCAGCTCGGGTGTCCACCTGGGCCAGCAACGCTCGGCAGGCCCCCGAGCGGCCATCGTGCTCCAGCTCGGGCGTCCTCGCGCGAACAGGCAGCAGGCCTCCAGGAGCGAGCTGCTCCCTGCCCGGCCGACCGTGCACGGGAGACGAGATCCTGACCGATCAGTCCCAGGCCCGGCGCCCCTGCTTCCCTTGCTCAACGCTGTCCCCTGCTCGACCATCCACGCGAGCGAGCAGCAAGCAGCGCCGTGCTCCCTTTGAGTCCAGGATTCGATTGCGTGAGTGCACCTCGTCTCAGATCCAAGCAGGTCAGGTTCTGGTGTCCGTCAGGTGGCTTCTCGTCGGTGTGCAGATCCATCGATTTGGTCTGTCTTCTTGTCAACAGGTAACAAGTTGATTGATTGGCAAGGTAAAGCAAGTCAATTTCAGTACGTTATCTATGAGCTGACATTTTTAGAAATTGTTTTCGAGCTGCAGCAGCATGCACCTCGATGCTCGAGCCTTGAGCTCATTTATTTTGCTAGAATACTTCTCGGTTTTGCAAGCAGTAGATTCCGGTTCCTTGTTGGTTTCTAGTTTGTTCAAGGTAGATAGCAAGCAGCAGCTTTTTTGATTGATCGGGAATTGAATCATTTCAAGTTCAGGGATGCAATTTCATTACTTTGCTGCATATACGAACTACTTCTAGTAGTAATCATTAGCTTGACATTGGATAATCAATTTATATCACCTTGGGTAGATTATTATTCACGATGTACAAGAGGCGTGCTCTTTGTTTGTCTTCGTTTACTGCAGGTTCATAGCTCGGCGATCATGTGCATGTTGTCCAGGAAAGGCCTTTCAACTGCGTGTGCTTTTTTAGCTTTGGGTCTAGCGGTGTTTGAGCTTGAGTGGTTCAGCAGCTTTTGTTTCACTAGTTTCTGTGCTTGTTTCGATTTCTTTTAGAGCGTGGTATGCTTGAGCTTCAAATTGAGAACCGGTTTTTTGCGTTGGCCTTGTATCGATCAGGGAATTTTTCTAGGTACTCTCTCGTCCACGAGTTGACGTTGGTATTCTAGTGTAATGGGGAACCCGCTTCTTTTCGATAGGAGTTGGGAATCTCGTTTTTCGTTTCCCGTTTGAGTTTGTCTCTCGAGATTGGGGGTTGAGCCGATGAACCAAAATTGAGAAGAAAAAAATTGAGGCTCCCATTCACCCCCCCTACCGTCGCCCGTTTAGGTCCTTCACTTTAGTCCCGGGTTAAATACACCAACTGGGATGCCCCGAGGCCAGGCCAGACCAGCGGATTTAGTCCCAGGTGGTGTTACTAATCGGGACTAAATCTCTCTCTGTTTTTCTTCTTTTTCTGTTTCTTTTTAATTTCATGATATATTTTGCTTTTAAATTTGGTTTTCGAATCACGATTCTACACTACAAATGATATATACGTTTAGATTTCGGTTCGATGAATGTACACAAATGACACAAATATAAGTATGAAACTAATGTACGCACAAGTTGTATATACATACAATATTCATTTACATATATTTTTTTTTTCAATCACGCCTAAGCGTGTTTACATATACTATATTTTTTAAAAAAAAAAAAGAGTATTTAGTGATACTCTAAAATGACACTAATCTATCTAAAAATAAAAGAAAGAAGTAGTCACATGCTGCTTGCCGGCTTGCCACATGAGGTTCCATACTTTGCAATTCCTTTAGCTTCTTAATCCTATACACAAAATAGGAGTTTTGTCAAATACTGTCCTCCCGTGTGAGCTGCCAGCAGGCTACGTGGTATGCCCATCATCACCTGTCGTAGTAGCTTCGTCAGGGTCATCACGCTGATCTAGATATCATGCTACCACTGCAAATCGACAGTGAAGTGTGTGCTGCCGATACCACAAAAAGATCGATACAGATCGACGCACGCACAGATGGGAGAGAGCCCCACCAGCTGAATCGGCGGCCTCCCGGGCGCAGCTGGTGGTGGCGGCGTACTCCGGCCTGGCCGGTGGGCGCAGCGGTTCTGGCGGCGTCGCCTGGCCGGCAGGAGCAGCGAAGAAGACGATGGTTCAACGAAGTGATGTTAGAGAAGGGAGAGAGGCAGGGTGGCTTATATATCAAGGCAACTTTAGTCCCGGGTCTTGGCGGCGCCTGAGACTAAAGTCGCTCTAATCTCGGTCGTGGTGATACCCGGACTAAAGCTCTCTCTAAAATTTCTCCCTAGCGCTCCAGAAATTTCGAATGGCGCTCTCAAAATTTCAAGCTTTAGTCCCGGTCTTGGTATCACCCGAGGCTAAAGTTGCATAGATTTTCACTTCCCGCCAATTCCGCAGAGAACTCGCTGTGAAAAATTCGATTAAACTGAAAAAATACCAAACCAATTCAAAAATTCTCAAACTTGGCGGTTCCTACACACAGGGGGAAAATGAAAGTGTGGGAAAAAAATTTAAGGTCAAAACCACACTTTGGAATACGCGTGGACCTCGAAATCATGGAGAACCTAAGTGCGAGAGACATGGTTGGTGAAAGGTTGCATATACCTCTCGGAAGGATGTTGGGTCTACCGGTGTTAAAATTGCTTGAATTGTTTTTGTGCTCATATAGACCCAAAATATGATCCCACGCAAAAAATCTTAGTTTTTCATGATTATTTGAATTATTGCATTTTTCTCCTCGTCGCGTCGCGACAAACCATGGTGAGTTTAAGATGGAAAACAACAGGATTTTGCACCCACCTCCCCAAAATTTCATCTCCTAGGGCACAAGAGACCTTCTCACAAAGTTTGGCACCGTTTCAGGATCTTTTTGGGGGTGGACTCAGTTCAACTTATAATTACCGGAAAACTTCAAAGGCGAAATTCGATTAAACTGGAAAAAATACCAAACCAATTCAAAAAATTCTCAAACTTGGCGGTTCACGCACACGGGGCATGTGAAAGCGTGGGGAAAAGTTTGAGGTCAAAACCACACTGAAATATCATGGAATACACAAATGTGTTAATAAATGAAAACGTATTTTTGAATAAGAGAAAACCAAAACTACTAATTCAAGTTAAAAACGTAATTCTATATTACGCTAACGATGTTGGTCATAATATAATAAAATCTTGGGGTCCTTTTTGTGCAAAAGTGATGTTGCCTAATAAAAAAAGATTTAGTCCCGTTGTATATTCGAACGGGACTAAAGGACTAATTTGGGCTTTGGGCTGGACCCAACCCAAAACCTTTTATCCCAGTCCTACTCTCGGGCCGGGATTAAAATCTTGAGAGTTCAAACCGGGACTAAATATCTTATTTTAGTCCAGGTTGTTGGCTAGAACTGAGACTAAAGGTTTCCTCCGGATGAAAAATCGCCGGACACATCGTTCCTCCAAGAGCTTTACTCCCGGTTGGTAGTTCCAACCGGACTAATAGTAACTTTAATCCCAGTTCAAAATGAGAAGCTCGTCTGTAGTGTGTAAAACGCATCCGGGACAAAAACGGCGTTTGTGCACTAGTGCCACTTTTCTTTTGTATTTGTATTTGGTAATTATTGTCCCATCTTGGACTAACTAGTTTTAAAACATTAGTCTCATACTTTTTAGCCAAACTGTGCAAATAGTTTTTTGGTTTACCTACATTTAAGGCTCTAAAAATACGTCAAAAGATTCGATGTGACGGGTACTGTAGCACTTTTTGGGTTCACTTTTCGTAAACTAAACACACCCAGGAAGCTTGAATGAACAGTGAAATATTTGGAAGAGCTTAGAGAGAGATGGATGATATGATGCACTAGTCTTCTGGTTGCCTGACAGACCTGTTTGCTCTACGGCGCCAAACCTCTACGCGGCGGTCGGCTGTCGCAGGCGTGGAATGTCCGTGAGGGACTCCCTGCCAGCCCACTCGTGGATGCGCGATATCACTGGAGCATACACGACTGCCATCCTCGTCGAGCTCTCCGATATGTGGGTCAAGCCGCAACGGATCACGCCCGTGCCAGGAGTGCCAGACCAGTTCGTTTGGAAGTGGACCGCGGGAGGGGAATACACAAGCTCGTTGGTCTACCGGGCCTTCTTCGTTGGCTCGTCCCAGCTCCTGGGAGCAAAGGAGCTCTAGAAAGACTGCTGCCCCTCCTAAGGTGAAGTTCTTTTTTTGGCTCGCCATTCACGGCAGGTTGTGGACGGCCGAGCGCCGTATGCGGCATGGCCTGCAGCAGACTGCGGATTGCGCCCTCTGCTCCCAGGAGGTCGAGACCTCAGATCACCTCTTCTCAGCCTGCGTCTTCACAAGGGAGCTCTGGTTCCGGCTGCTCCGCCTCGCTGCGCTAGACCACCTTTGCCCCGACACCTCCTCTACGACAGTGGCGTGGTGGCTGCACACCGTGTCGGTCATCCCGGGGCCCTTCCGTAGAGGTTTCAGCTCGCTTGTGCTCCTCGTCACTTGGGAAGTTTGGAAAGAGTGAAATCACCGCACCTTCGACAACGTCTCCTCTTCCCCCGCCTTATTTGTTGGGCGAGGATCGGTGCGGGCGGATGAATGGTGCTCGGCCAGGTTCACGGCCTTGGCGCCGTTGCTTCAAGCGGTCCGGTAGCTGCCACTCTTCTAGTCGCAACATTGGTTTCCTAGTTTAGTATAACATCTTGCTCTGCTGTTTGAGCCGACGCTTTGTGTAATGTGTGGCCACCAACCTCCGGCGCCATCTCGCCAATGGAATTGGTGGATGTAAAAAACTTTCTGACTTCCTTAATAGAGTACGTGCTATAATTGCACGCTTTCGAAAAAAAATGCACTAGTCTTCCACAAGGCTGTTTCTTGACGTAGGCTTTTACCGAAAACAAAGGCTTCTTGTTCTTGGTTTAACCAACGAAGACCACGAGACAGGAGATTCATATATGGACTTGTACTGTATGAAGCAAGTGTGAAAGTGACCACGCCAAATAACCAACTTTTACTAGTCCCGTTTCAAATAAACACAGTATGTACGTAGACCTTCAGGAAGTTCCCAATCAATTATCAAGGAACAGACAACAGAAGGACCAGCGTCTCGGAGTCGGAGACACCGACTGTGGTGTGGCGAATTATTCCTAGCCGCTCGCTCCGGTTGAACGTACATGGACTTCTAGGCGTCTGCACCGGGGCTAATTAAGGTTCTTTCGTTCATGTGCGGGCGTCGTGCCGGTCGTCGTTGATGTACGTACTCCACGCTCGCCGGACGACGCCAAGAACATGGGAAGTCTGCCCAAGAAATTCTGCACGGGCAGTAATCCAAATCCATCCGACGCCTTGTGGACTACAGGTTCCTCCGAGTCAGAGCACATGGCTTGATGCATCGACACACGCCGCTCTTCAAACTTGGCTGGCGACTGGCGGCGAGCCGCACTCTGCGTGATAACGTGGGCTACGGCTACGGGTGTGGTGTGGGCACGCCGCTGGCTGCCCGCGCGTGTGGTGTGGAGAGGAAGGACGGGGCGCCGTTCCGCGGACCGCCGACGGCGTGGGCGTCGGGCGAGGGCCGAACCGGACGGGGACTCGCGCTGGCTTCCCGGCCGAACGTCGCAGCCGGCGCGCGCCGCGCGCCGCGAATGCACCGCTGTTGGTTCGTTTCGGCCTTTACGGGACTCGGCGGCAGATTTCAGCCGGGTGGCGGGCCGTTCGTTGCGGCGCCGGCCAGGCCGCAGCCACAGGCCAGCAGATGATACACGCTAGGCTGCCGTAGCAGTCACAGCCATGGGCCTCGTCCATGCATGCAGTGGTGGGCTTTTGTTCGGGCCTGTGAAGGTCTGATTCCTCCAAAGTCATATGCGGCCACAAAAATCTTTCCCAGTCAACCCCGCGCCGGCGCGCCCCAATCGTCCCCACGACCTCGCTGCGACGCTGGCTGAACCCGCTGCACCAGCCAGCCCAGGCAGGCAGGCACCCAGCCGCCTCCCTACCTACGAAGGCCGAAGGCGCCCCCGACGCCGACGTCGCCAAGCCGCCTCCTACCGGAATACAACGCTTGCTCCACCCTCATATCTTTTCACTGCATCCTATTTCATTTTGATTCCATTGTTTCTGCTCTCACTTTCAGTATTTGTGTTTCTTCTACATGTTTCGGACTGATGGAAGGACTCCCGCTTGTCACGCTTCATCTGTTGTTCCTAGGTATGTAGATGATGTCTTGCTCTGCCAGTGCCCTTTGGTTCATGTCTGCTTACCATCAATGCCATCCATTGTCCGAGGGCCCGCCTCTTAGAACATATGAGCGACTTGTTTTACATCTAGGGGCTTTGCAAGCCTTTATCCCGTCGCCGATCATCTTGTCAGGCTATGTCAATTTTGTTCGATATTAAAGAGAAGGTTAGAAAATGTGGACCGACGTCGACACAGCTAATTTTTTTTATCGTAAATTATGCAGTGATGGTATTGCCTTGTCTGTCTATAAGCCCATGAAGTATTTGACTGTGCAATAAGTCTGACAAAAGAGGTTAATAAAAGTATCTGTCTATACTATTTACTCAATGCCCATAATCCATATCCAATTGATTTCAGAGGAGTGCTTTGAGCTTCATATTATAAAACTGTGGCTGTCCATAATCTGATTCCATCCATTATCAATTTGTTAGTGTATGACTGCATTTGTAAGCTCTGAACAATAAGGTACCGGCTGGCACCCAATTTTTTTTCTATTAAAAAAAATGCATATACAGTAAAATATTTTTCCATCCAAAAAAAGGTCCTCTGTGATTTGCATAGCAGATTTCACCTAATTTTGAGCATTAGTTAATTATTGTTGTTTTTCCACTCATGTATTTGTGCTTCATCAATAATATATTTTGTTTAATCTGTATGGTTCTTTTACTGAAGGAAATGACCCGGTTGTTCTATTGGTTTATAAACACCTTTCCTTCATCCTGATTAGGAACGGGATTCCATTATCATTCTATTTAGATTTTTTTGGCAATAATGAGATTTATTTATCAGTGTGTTTCCCCCTGAGCGAAGGACTGCAACCTGTTACGTATAATACCTGATCGTTCCTAGCTGACTTGATGGACAATATAGAACTTAGATATTCAGAGTTCATCTATTCTTAATGGCTGCCATCCAAATGATGGTGCCATTTTTCCCCATTATCCAAAAAGGACACACTGTTAGAGTTAGCATTTGATGCACTTCACAGCCATTCTCAAACTGAATACCTACAAGACAGGATTTGTCAGATTCTAAGCATTTGTCAGCTTGTAGAAAACGCCTACTCAAGTCTTTCTAAAACTGAATACCTGAAATAGTTGCCATGCCAATTTTTTATGAGCCGCAGGGTGAAAGATTAAGTATCCATATATTTTTTTCTTGAGAAAACACCAGACGAGAACAAAGCATGTACATGTTCATGAACAAAACAGGTCTGTACCTAAAATATTATTTCTACAAACTATTTACTAACCTTCCCATGTACAGTACATGTTTTCAGATATAACCTCCATCACCAGCACGTAGAGCTGTTGTCAGATAGTCCATAGGACTGAATAGAAGACTTATTTGTAAATTTTTGTGTGACTAACACGTGATGTATAATGTTTTTACCATTTGTTTTGGTGTGCATCATTTCTTCATTTTCACATGAAAATAAAAAAAGAACAATTGTAAAACACCTACCATCAAAATTAATTTGTCCTATATCTGATACATTGCATACATAAATTCTGAATTTTGAGCATTAGTTATTCATTGTTGTTGTCCACTCATGTATTTGTGGATCATCAAAAATAAATTTTGTTTAATCTCTATGGTTCTTTTACTGAATTAAAAAACCATGGTTGAACTACCCTGGTTTATAAACACCCTATGTACTCTTTGCTTTCCTTCGGGATGATTAGGACACACTAAGCCATTATCATTCTTTTACATTTTTTTTGGCAATAATGAGATTTTTTTTTTTTTTTTCCCCTTTTTTTTGCTTTCAACCTGGGGGCGCTCCCCACCCTGATATTGATTTTAAAAATGGACAATATAGAACTTAGATATTCAGAGTTCATCTATTCTTAATGGCTGCTACGTAAATGATGGTGCCATTTTTCCCCATTATCCAAAAGGGACACACTGTTAGCTTAGCATTTGATGCACTTCAAAAAGCCATTCTCAAACTGAATACCTACAAGACAGGATTTGTCAGATTCAAGCATTTGTCAGCTTGTAGAAAACCCCCTCAAGTCTTTCTAAAACTTCATACCTGAAATTGTTGCCATGCCACAAGTTGCATGAGCCGCCGGGTGAGAGATTAAGTGTCCATATATTTTTTCTTGAGAAAACACCAGGTGAAAACAAAGCATGTACATGTTCATGAACAAAACAGGTCTGTACCTGAAATATTATTTCTACAAACTATAAGCTAACCTTCACATGTACAGTACAAGTTTTCACGATATAACCATCCATCACCAGCATGTAGAGCTGTTGTCAGATAGTGAATAGGACTGAATAGAAGACTGGTTTGTAAATTTTTTCTGTAGGTACCACCGTGATGTATAATGTTTTTAGTTGCCATTTGTTTTGGTGTGCATCATTTCTTCATTTTCACATGAGAATATTTAGTGGAACAATTGGGGTTCACCTACTATTAAAAACAACATTTGTCCTATATCTGATACATTATACATAAATTCCATTTGCTCATCACAAATTCATAAATTGACCTACTGCCCCTGCGTGTGAGGATAGATGATTTACTAAATTTTCAGTTACACAGAAATCTAGATAACCATATTTAGGCTTTAACAAAGTACTTGAACTACCCTTAAATTTAGGTCTAAGCAGAGTTATGTACTCTATGCCCCTAATAGGTGAGATGCAGGACACGTAATTTTGTCATTCTTCTATTTTTGCTACAGCTTTTCAGCATAGGGCTTCAAGTTTTTATACCAGTTTTAAAGTCTGACACCGTTATTCACTTCCCAGATTGTCCAAGTTCTAGAGTTCGTTGGGAAGAAAGAAAGCTGCATCTTCTACTTAGCTTTGCTGCTCGACAATGTGTTTCAATGAAATCTGAAAACATGTTCAGTACATGGCCCTTTCATGCTTATATTGTTTAGTACATCTTCTATCAGTTGTTGGACTATTCATGGCAACAATTCAACATGTGTGCAATTTTCAGTAAGAAATAAATGATTTGATTTATATTTTTTGTTTGGTGACGTTTTGAGCTGCAACAGATGAAGGAGCATTTGCCTTTGCTTGTGCACCGCCATGTTTTCTTGCTGTCATCTCTGATGGTCTGCATCAATCAACTTGAGAGGAATTTCCTTGCTCCTGACAACATGGTAGACTAGACATGATACAACTTGCCAGGTTGTGAGACACTTCCTAGCTGCTAACAACATGGTAGACTCTCCACAACTACATTGTTAAATCTGGTTACTACTTGTTCGGACTTATTTTTGGAATATGAAATTACTCCATTTTTTGTTAATAACTAATAAGTGTAACATGTAAGTATTACTGTTTTTGCACTTCATGAACTGACAGGTGTTGTTGGAAAGCAAGAATAATGGGAGTAGAAGTTACAATTATAAGTGAGCATAATTGACTGGATCGCTTTGGATATGGGAATAATGTAACACATCCTTGCTCGCTTGTTTTACCACTCTATCTTTGAAATCTTGTAGTAGAGAAAAAAAAGTTTGGCAACAATGTTGTATCTGACTATTTGTATTCGAATGATTTTTTTCCTTTTATCAAATACATAATTTTTAGTTCGCAATAAATTGGAGGGTCCTACTATTTCAGATACGATGATTTGAGATTCAGCCTGCTTCTCTTATTGATATGGCTTCTGAGAATTTATGATTATATGTGTCTGTCTCGATCAATGATCAGAAAGGGTACATGTTGCCCTTTGGTAGTTTAGTTTGCCTTGTCAAATACTGCTATGAAATAATTTTTAGTTTCCCTTGCAACGCACGCGGCACTCAATAGAACAAATAAAAAAACATTACTAAGGATCGAAAGGAATACTCCAAACAAGGCCGCTTCTAAACCGGGCCTGTCCTAGTGAGACAAATGGGCCCAACTGGGCTGCTTCGCACGGAGAAATGGACGCTGGCAGCCTCACTCTATCACAGCCGTCGGATCAGCCCATCAGTGCCTGTGAATAAACCCTAACCCTCGGCCGATGAGCCAGCCCCTATATAAACCCGACACCCTAGGTTTTCCACCTCTCCCTTGTGATACCCATCCAGGAGTGCGGCGGCGCAGGCGTACCAGGAGGAGGCGAAAGGAGAAGCAGCGGAGCCAAGCCACCACCGCCACCATGGGTGAGATCCCACTTCCCTCCCTTCTCCTTAGGGCACCTCCAGTGTGTATCGAACCGTCGGGACAGGGCGAGCTCGCCGGCGGGAGTCGGCAGGAGCCTGCGCGCCGGGCTCGCCCGCGGCCTGGGCCTCGCGTCGCGCCTGGTCGAGGGCCATGGAGTCGCCCGCGCTAGTTCGCGCCCAGGCGGATGGCGGCGCTGGCCTGCGCGCCGGGCTTGCCTGCGGCCTAGGGCCTCGCCGGGTCGGGGGCCATGCGGCTGCGTCCGGCGGGCGGCGCGTCCGGCGGGAGCAGGGCAGGGGCGGCGCGTTGGAGCAGGGCAGCGGCGGGGGCTTTGGAGCAGTGCGGCGGGGCTTTGGAGCAGTGGTGGCGGGGGCTTTGGAGCAGTGCTGCGGCGGCGGCCCGGCGGCAGCAGGTGCCGGCGATTTTTTAATCCCTCGGGTCGAACCGAGTTAGGTTGTCGAACCATCAAATTTTTCCCTCTGTTCGTTGTCTCCAGTGTAAAAGCGAACCGTTCTCCGTTTTCTCTCTCCCCACGGTTCGCTTCTCTGCAACACTGGAGGTGCTCTTAGGCTTATGCTGACATTGTAGCCGCGGTGCTTCTCCGGGTTGAGCGATTCTGCCTCGGTGGTTCTCCGGTTTGAACTGTGCTAATGGATACCTCGTTTGTTGATTTGGATGTGTTCTTGCAGGTATCTCTCGTGATTCGATGCACAAGCGCCGGGCCACCGGTGGAAAGCAGAAGGCCTGGAGGAAGAAGCGAAAGTAATGACTGTTTCTCATCCCTTTGTTTTCTCGATATGATTCATGTAGATGTGCTTTGGGTTTGTAGTTTACACTGCTGCTTCATTAGATCCAGCGGTCCTAGCATAGTTTACTTTGATCTTGTAGTGGTTACGGCGGTATTAATTGATTTGAGTTCTATCGAGGAATGCTTTGTTTATCTCCATGTCATTAGGTGACCTCCAGTGAGATATGTTTTGCTCCTTTAGATGACACCCCTTCAGTAGTCGTTTCTTGGTTGGATTGTTGTCTAAAATATTATCTGTGTCTGTTAAATCGTTTACCATGACTATTTCAATTAAATCACAGCTTTAACACTGTATAAATAGTTTTGTTTGTCGATTCAGTGTCTAGTTTCAATTTTGTTGAAGGTGACCAACTGAGCTTCTCGGAATTGTTAAGGGGTTATGTGGTCGGAATTATCATATTTGTAATCATCTTTCAGAATAATCACTTTTATCTTAATTACGAATAAAGTCATAGTATCTATTTGTATTGCACGTTTGTAGTACTTTGTTTTTGAGGCATCACCAGAATTGTAGATCAAGTTTGCTAAATCTTGAGCCGGTGCCATCAGCTTCTTTTGAAGTATTACTGTAAAATATGTTTATTGAAGTGGGTTCAGTGTACTATTTGAGCACTTCCATCAGAGATTTATTTTGTTTGCCAATTTTTCTTTTAGGTATGAGCTTGGGCGCCAGCCTGCCAACACCAAGCTGTCAAGCAACAAGACAGTGAGGAGGGTTCGTGTCCGTGGAGGTAATGTGAAGTGGAGGGCTCTTCGCCTGGATACTGGTAATTACTCATGGGGAAGTGAAGCTGTTACCCGCAAGACACGTATCCTTGATGTGGTCTACAATGCATCAAACAATGAGCTTGTGAGGACGCAGACCCTTGTGAAGAGTGCCATAGTGCAAGTTGATGCTGCCCCGTTCAAGCAGTGGTACCTCACCCACTATGGACTTGACATCGGAAGGAAGAAGAAGGCTCCTGCTGCAAAGAAGGAAGCTGCTGAGGTATTATTTCTTGCAACAGTCTCACTAGGATTGATTCATCATGTTCTGTAGCTGGCATATATCAGCTTTTTAAACAATGGATTGAATTCATAGTTCATACATCATGTTTTTTTATGTTTGAAATACAGCCTACACCTGTGTCTTGCAAATTCTTGGAAAACTTTAATTTTCTTATCCACTTTTCACATTTGAATAGCTTGTTTCTGTACTTGCTTGTTTTAGATATCTGTAAGAAAAATCTACAAGTTAATGGTTGTCAATATGCTTTATTTGAAGTAATTTCAGAAAGCTGAGGTCAATAGTTAATTAGTTTTCTATCTATATTTGCTGGTATGTTTCCTCTGGTGGATAATTTGTTTGAGATATATTCATCCAGGGACAAGAGGGTGAGGCAGTGGCTGAGGAAGCAAAGAAGAGCAACCATGTCCAGAGGAAGCTTGAGAAGCGTAAGGAGGGGGCACAAGCTAGACCCTCACATTGAAGAACAATTTGGCGGTGGAAGGTTGCTGGCTTGCATTTCTTCCCGCCCTGGACAGTGTGGCCGAGCTGATGGGTAAGAACTGAAGGCCTCCCACCTATTTATAGCTTATCTGTTTCATTGGAGCAGCTTATCGGTTTGTATGCCAAAAACTTATGTAGCTTAGTGTTTATACAATCATGGTTGAATCTAGATTGGATTCTTTTATTTTGTCACGTCTGGGTAGTTTCTTACCATACACCTTTTGTATAACAGGTACATCCTTGAGGGTAAAGAGCTTGAGTTCTACATGAAGAAGCTCCAGCGCAAGAAGGGCAAAGGTGCTGCAGCTTAGAGCATTCTCATGGATGGTCCTCTGCTGAAATGTGTGGCCTATTAAATATTGATACTTTGGCTTTTTGTTAGTCGTCTCAAGTTAAGTGCAATGTTTTGCAGACTTGATCAGAACACTGTTTTGCGAAAATGAATCAACTCTATCTAGCTCGAGAAATGAGATTTTCCAGTTGTATTGTCTGTTTACTTATTGTCGTGATGTTCATGTTCCCTGTCGTCCTGTTTGAGCAGGTTTGGTTTCGTGATTAGATTGTTGTGATGGTATATTCGAATTTTAAGCTTTTACACGTGCTTTTTAAATGAATCGAATTGTGTTTTCTAGTAGCAAGTATTATGATGTGCGACAGGGGCTGCGAAATTTTGTTGATATGTTCCTTCGATTGAACTTGTTTATATAACTAGGTAAATGCCAGAATAATTTAATTTCCGACCACCTCAAGTCGACGACTCGACGGTTTCAAATTTAGGGTGATATGTTCTTATGTGATGCTATTGAAGAATGGCTTAACCATTCATTATTATCGATCATGATTCCAATATTGCCCTTACAAGATGGTTCAAATCATCATATATGAAACAGTGTTGTATGTGTTGGAGAACCAATACAATGGAAAAATAACTGAACCTTATTGTTTCAATCCATTCTCTTTTCGCTACATCATCAAAATCCCTATGGCCATGTTTTAGTTGTGAAAGTATGCGCCCCTTATATAACTGGTAAATGCCAGAATAATTTAATTTCGACCACCTCAAGTCGACGACTCGACGGTTTCAAGGGTGATATATACTTATGTGATGCTGAATGGCTTAATTCATTATTATCGATCATGATTCCAATATTGCCCTTACAAGATGGTTAATCATATATATGAAACAGTGTTTTCAAGTAAAAAGCTGGGCTCCTATCAGTTCATAATTGGTAAAGCTTACTCGAGAACTCATATAGTCCAATGGTAGGACGCGTCGGTGGGACCCAAAACCGGTTTCAAATCCAACTAAACACACCCTATAACAGGTAAAAGCTGGGCTCCTATCAGTTCATAATTGGTAGTAAAAGTTACTCAGAACTCATAGTCAATTGGCATGTTTCTCAAAAAAAAAAAAATTGGCATGTTTCTAGAATCCAAGTATAATAAGCGACACATATATATATCCCTCCATAATCAAATTATCCCAATATTAATGTTAATCTTGTTTACATATCTTATTTGTCTCAAAGGTCATTTTGTTTTAGATTTTAGATATCTTCTTTGTCTCCTTGATGCTGGTCGAGTATGGTCCAAGCCCCTATTAGACAAGAAGACATCACAATCATTATGTAACTATGTTCAGCAATGTTCTGCCAAATCAACACATTGTTAACAAGCAGTGTACCTGGAGAAGCATAAGAAGTCAACAAAGAGCTTAATTCCCCAAATCAAGTATAATTGCGAAGCTGTGAAAAGTAAATTTTCTGGAACAACATACTTATTTAGGAGTATTTGTTGTATGATGAGCATGGTTGATTATTGTAAAATTTAGATATCTTATACAGTTTTGGCTAAGTGGCTCAAGGTCTAAAGTCTGCTTGTGCTAGTTATGTACCATTACCCCATGATGAGAGCTACAAGCCAAATATATATTGTATACACTCAATGGCTAAGCGATTTGCAATCGTTTGATCCTACAACAGAGAAGCTGCATATGACTTAAAAACAAACAAAAAGTATATATGCTCCATTTACTTCAAGACTTGTACCAACAACATCAACGACGATGACATTGTACTCACCCTCCACTCCAGTCCATTTCAAATGAGGAATTCCAGTGCCAGCTGAACTTTAGAAAAGAAATATATTAAATAGGTGAACACATGAAACAAGCTGACAAATGTTCTTCAGTCCTTGTTAACTAATTATGCTAAAATTGTGTGCAGAAAGTCGATCATCCTTAGACTCAGCAAATTCAAAATCTACTGCACAAATATATGGCTGTAAGCCTGTAATTCTTCCATATTTCAAACAAGATTCAACTAAATTTCTACGAAGGAGGTCATACCGGACTTATTTTCCTTTACACCTGTCGATCAGCTATCAGTCAACAATAAGAAAACTCAATGAGACCATCATAGCTTAGCCTTCAACAAGAGAAAACAAATCTGAGTACTCACCTGAAGAGCCTTGTATGTGCACCCTTTTGGCCCTCAAAAACCGGTGCAGACACAGCAGACAGCTGTACAGGTCTGATATTCAGCTCTTGGATTTTCAAGAGGCCATATGGCAATAGATGAAGACTGCAAAAGCCAATTAGACAAGCCTAAACATCCATCCAAAATGGAAATCGAACCAAGCAGGTTGAAAAACTTGATATAACAATGCATTGAGGATAACTACCTTGAGAAACTCCCCCAGTCGTCTGGTGAGCATGGCAGCCTTCTCAACAGTGAAGCTGACAGAGTGGGAAAACATTGCAAATATAGAAAAAAAACAGATAATAAACGATGGTAAAAAAACTGAATCGATAAAGCACCCACCTGACTGGAACAGAGACAAAATTTTAATACTGAAACCTATCGGGAATGATCATTATTCAATATTCATATACGGAGTACATGTCTACTTGGCCGTGGGCAGACCATGCTTTAGTTTCTGCTTCCGATGATCACTGTGCACCAAAGCTCGACAAATGAGACATGGTTGATGGTGGATCCTACAAAAAGGTTGGTCTCTGAGATAACAGACAGTGAGTTACTGAAATTTACAGTTGCACGGACAATCATATTAAAGGTACAGTAACAAGCTAATACAAATAGTTAACACTAAAAGTGCAGTACTTTAGGTTAATCAATTTGGATGAAGGAAGCTCTGGCGTATTGGTTGTAATACCTATACGAAGTTATTTATAGCATCTTTTTATCTTGCTTTTCTCAATGAATTTGGGTACTTACTAAATTCCCTTGTCTTTTTTTCATTTGCTCATAAAAAGTTAACAATCATCGTATAGAAGCTACTATTTCAGGAATTTGATAGTGGCAGAATCTCAGCTTGCTGCTGTTATTACAAGGATAATGAAGGCCTACAATATAACCAAGAAGGAAAAAAACCTAAAATATGGTTAAATTTGTTCGCATGTTCTGAACTCATGTTAATTCATGTTCATTTGTTGCAATGATCTCTTTTGTTCATTCAATGGCACCGATTGATGAACCATAATATGTCTAGATACATAGCAAAATTGATGAACCAAAAAAGTCAAAGCAATTTGGAACAGAGGGAGTAGAAGATAGTACCTATTTGTTTGCTCGTTGACAGGCAGCGATTTTTTTTTTCTTCACGCAACTGTCATGTCAGCACAAGTACATATACACTGGAACCTAGGAGCTCGACAACAGAAAGAACTGGCCAACTGACACCAATCCATGGTACAGAGACAGAAACAGACGAATATGAGAATTTCATGCTTACATGTCATCAATGCGGGCATTGCAAGTTATGAACCACAAATTACATTGCAGAAACAGACCAATATGAGAAACCTGATATCAAACCACATATCAAAAATATATAGATCAATAATTCTCAGTCAAATTATAAACACATATATTGTGAGTAACCTTAAAAGTGAACTGTATTGTAGCCCAATAGACATCAGGCAAGCTGCAATGGTAATATGGTGTCTATGGATGGCGGTTTAAAAAACAATGATAGTATGTCTAATATGGGGAAAACAACTTGATAAGCCCTGAAGATTGGAACTGCAGACAAACATCCCTAGGCCATATATTTTCAGATATGAAAATAACTGGAATTTCAAGGAAGAGTTTAGAAACTTAGTAAGCAACTGTTGGGCTCGGAACATGTCAATTTCAAATGCAGCAGCTTGTCTGGTCACTACTCTCAAGAATATCAGGAAAAAAACTTCTCAATTGAAGAAACACTTAAAACCAGAAAGAATCCACTTGAGTTGTGCTAAAAGATGCCTTACTATATTAGATTGTATTGAGGAACAAAGACATTTGTCTCATCTGGAGTCAACTTTTAGAAGTCTCCTAAAGAAAACACCAGCCTCCTAAAATTTATACATAAATTCCACACTAAACCTGACTGTACTTGGGCTAACTGGATAAGATATTCAGTTTGCAACAAAAAAAGATTAGGAGATAAAATCAGTAAGACTGCTTTGGCTTGGAGACAACTGATGCAGTTGGTTGACCTCTACTGGGCAATGACAATAACAACAGTGCGAAAAGAGAACAATACTGCCTTTTGGTTGGATAGTTGGCTTAATAAAAAGCCCTTAGCTTATCAATACCCTCACTTGTTCTCATATGTTTTAAACCAAAATACTCACTATTTGTTAAGCCATATATGGCAATCAACATTAAGTTCATTTGAGGAGGCAAGTCTTTTTCTATGGCAATCAATACATATTTGCTCAGATAGGTCGTCTGAACATATGGTAAGGTCAAAAGCCAGGAAAGGTAGGAATAGAGAGAGGAGTACATGGATCCCGAGCATTGAAAAGGTCTACAAAATTAGTTACACATACACTACTAAAGCTAACTTTCAAAGCTTGTTGCAGCGCTTTGCAAAGTCAGATAATCTTAAAGTGAGATCGTCTCAACCTGCACCAGATATAAATTCCATTTTAGGCTATTGGAAAGGCAAACAATCAACACAATATATGGACAAATAGAGTGTAGCTGATTTCAAATTATGAGTACCATACAACATCAGTGGAGAAAATGAGATAGCATTCCTTTTTAGCTCTAGAGGAGAAGTAGCAGTTTCATTAATGCCTAGGGGGTTATGTGCTCCTCTGTACTACTGAAAATCAGGATAGCATCATTATCATTGATAAAAATATCTAGCACGAGCTCAAGCTGACCTTTTGGGCCAACCGTTGCTTGTCATGGGCGAGCCTATGTACGGCCTGTTTGGGAGATTGATCGACGCCCGAGTCCAACATCGCTCTCTGGGAGAGGACATCGGCATCCTGCAGCTCGCGCACGCGCACCACGTTCTTCTATCTTCTTCGCCCCCAGCCCCACCGCTCCGGCTCGGACTACTACCACCGCCCCACACCTCCCGTCGCGCCGGCGCGCATCCGCCTCCCGCCCTGCCCTACCTCCCGCGCCGTCTCGCCTCTCATCGCCGCCTCGTCTTCCTCTGTTGTTCCTGGCCGCCGGCTACGCACGTGAGGAGGGAGGAGGAGGCGCAGCGCGTGGATCCAGGGGCAGCGCAGCGGCGTCCATCCCGCGTGAGAAGGGAGAAGGAGCGGTGAGATATACTATCTTCCTCGCAGCACCGGCATCCCGCCCACACACACTGACACCCACCCGCGCGCGCGCACACACACACACACACACCCCGCGCTCGGCACGCAGGCGACGGCGGTGGGGAAGTCCCAGGCTCGGCGGCTCCCCCTCCTGCCCCTCGCGAGCCAGTCGCCTCGCGCCCTCGCCAAGGCGGGAGCCAGCAGCTGCTGCTCCACCACCACCAAGGCGGTCGCTCCCACTTTTGGGGAGCGCCCCAAAGCTGCCCCAAAGCGCTTAGTGCCGCTTTTTGGAACCTTGTATTAGCCAGATAACTATTATCAGCCAGTGAATCCAAACGGGGCCTTAGATAGAAAGCTGGTTAAATGTTATTTTATTGTTTCCAAAAAAAATGTTATTTTTACAACATGCGAGCTATAATCAGGAAATGAGGGAATATAATTTTAGTTTTGTGGTATTATTGTCATATTCTCATTATTTGTTCGATATTGATGCTTATTTTACCTTATTACCAGATTAATGATGTAAATTGTACCCATGGATTAATAATGCTAGTTATTTAAAAAAAAATTGGACATGACTGAATGGATTGCTTACATAAAAGTTGGACATGACTGAATGGATTGCTGTAATCATGTAGTAATGAAAACAAATATAACATTTTGATTATGTAAAATTCAATATCACCATGATAACCCCTAGATTCTATCTAGAGATATCATATATTTAGAAAAAGTGAAAATGACTAAACCATGTCATTAGATTGAATGATTCTAATTTCCCCTTGCTTTATCTGGCCGGAATTGATACAATTGAGTTACATATAAGAACCATTTATGTTAGCTAATATTCCCTCCTTTTCTTTGTGTATTGTGATTAGGAATTAAAATTTGAAAAATGTCAAACTTTATGACTTTTAACTAGCACTCAGACAAATTTATATGCATGTTATGTTAGTATCTAAAGGTTGTACTTTAAATTTGTACTTACATATCTTCAATATTATGTTGATTTTGTAACTATTGATAATGTATTCTATTTAATGGTCAAAGTTTACTACTGTAGACTTTCAAATCTTAATAGGATTCATACATAATTAAAAGGATGGAGAACTTAACAGCAATAGTGACCAAATTGACCAAATCATGAGCAGATGTAGAGTCTCATGAGTATAACATCCAAATCTTGGGAGCTTTACGACACACTGTGAAAGTTTAGGTACTGCAATTTTTGTACCTAGCCATTGAAATTAACACTGCCATTGTGATTGATCATGCTAAGTTGCTATCATCATTTCTTGTACTTATTTTTGTTGTCTTTGATGATTATCTACTGTCAGTTTTATGAGATGACTAGTTACTTTAGTTTGTGCAGCTGGATAGAAAAATCTTTCAGTGTGTTCCACTATTTAGTCGTTTCGTTCTTCTTATATATTGAGTTGAAAATGTAACCAATATATTGTCCTGTTTTAGGTGCTCCATAAATTAGGATTGAAGCGAGATTAGGGAGTTATTCAAACTCGTCTTCCAGTTAAATGACCAAATGACCTGTATAATGTCAGCAAGCAGGCAAAATAAGCGACAGACAAATTGTACCAACTCAGAGCAGTGCAGGCCAGGGAAGAAAACAAAATCTGACTCATCTCATTGTCTAGTAAGTTTAAAGCCTCATATCAATCTTAAATGGGACCAATATCTGAGGAAAGTTGTGCCAGAGAAGGAACAAGTTGGAATTTTGTGGTCAGACATGTCCCCTTTCATAGAAAGCCAGAAATATTGTTCAGGCCTTGCTGATGTTACATATGTTCCCCCAGAGACTTTCTCTCTCAAGAGCTTGAGAGGTGTGCTATCCTATGAGGTATACCCTCTTATCTACAATATTAACTTCTCAGTTTATTTACTATGATCTGTTTTCATTTATCTTCTACAATTGCCTTGACTTGTTAAATTCATTATTTTGATAGCTTTAGCCTGCTATTTTGTGCTATTCTTTTAAACATCAACAAACTTTGTCCTTGATATAGGTATGGTCTACATCTCTTACAGAAGCCGAGAGAAAATTTCTCATACAGTTTCTTCCAAGTGAGACTGATGCAGAAGAAAATGTATATTCATTGCTTACAGGAAAAAATCATCACTTTGGAAACCCTTTCCTCAGCTGGCAAGTTCTCTGATTTGCTTCCTGTGGACCATTTTATTTTGCATTTCTAGGAATGTAGAGGCATACAGTTGTGCCTTCTGTTTTCTCTGTTGTGGCTATAATTATTTCTAGGGATGAAACGTGGGCCAGATATTCTCGTCTGGTTGTACTGTTTAATTCTGTCTGTATCTGAGCCTAGATATTCAATGTCAGATCCCATCCACATCCGAATTCGGATATTCAATGTCCCCAGATCCGAATCTGAATATGTGATATAGGTACATAGTATTTTATCAGTATCCGACTGTCTCTCAGAGCCAAACTACCTGTTCGTATTTGTATCTGACACACCTGACAATATGCGTAACCAATTTAGGATCGGGAAAAAAAAAGGCTATCTGTATTTGTACCCATATAGATCTGTTTCTATTAGATCCGTTTTCATCCTCCCAATCCAGTTTATGTGAAAAGTACCTACTATGGTTTTGAAATAGGTACATGTATCTTATTTGCTCCCACAGTTTGGTTTGTCTTGGTAGAACCCAAGGAAACTAGATCTATTCGTTGTTTTTTGGTAAGTAATAAATGCTTTATGGGTTCTGGATTTGTTGGAAATCGTGAACTTTGGATGAATTTTCAAGGATTGGCAAGGAATGGGTATTGGTGGCTTGGGGCGTTGCGCACGGAGGCTGCAGAGTTGGCTGAGGGTTTCCCTAGTTCATGCTTTACCCTTTGACAAACAAACCCTTTATATAGTGGGGGGTTGGGGAGGGGTGATCCCTAGGCTACCAATAGGTTGTATGGTTGTTCCATTTAGGTCCCCTTTTGGGAGGTCAATATGTCATACATGGTGACGCCACCGTGGATCCATGGTCACTTCAGCTGCACGTGCGGGAGGAGAAGGGGGGGGGGGATATGCACTTAGCCCCTTGATGTTTGCCTATTTTTATTTTCATCCCTCCATTCTGTCCCAAATATTACTGCTGCTCTTGCCGCCTAAGCACCTTGAGCTCGCCAGCTCGGTGGTTGCGCCAATCTTGACCCTGTTGCGGAAGGTGAAGATAGAGCATGCACACAACCATTAGGGTGATGTGGTCCCCATGGCAAGCTTGGGGCAGATCCTTCACTCTGCACCAACCGGGATCATCCACACCAAATGGGGGAGATGATTTGTGAGACAGGATGGAGGGATGGAAATGAAAACAGGATAAGCTTGGGAGGCTAACTGTATATTTCTAGGAGCTCCCTCCCTCATGTGTATCTCAAGTGACCGGGAACCCATATTGGCATCGCCATGCAGGATGAATTGGCCTCCTGAGTGGTATGGACCTAGTGCGCACAAGTAAAAAACATAAGTTGTTCAGGAATGTAATTTTTAACTCTTGAATTTAATTGAATGTCCTGAAAATACCTTAATAACCTCATGAGTCCTATCTATCTTATTGTCCAAGCAGTCATTCCCCAGGGGATTCGGGGCTGTTGCTATAGTGCCAGAATTGACTGTAATATGTGCCAGTGCTATTGGACAGTGCACAGGGGCCTCTATGGGGCCTAGGCTGCCTGCGGGGCCTACTTGTTGTCCATGAACCTTAGAAAATATACTTGCACTGCTACACATCCAACAACAGCTTTTATAGGACAATTAGCAACTTCCGAATCTTCTCAGATCAAACATCAAAGCGACTGATGCTTTTACATAACATTCCGTGGGCACTGATCATTTGGCCACTCAATTTCAAACTGATATATTGCCATTATCCTATGTTGAGGTTCATACCTATTATATGCACATCAGTGCACTCATTCTGTTTATCCTTAAATAATGTTGCACTAGAATATACCATACTGGAACCTTTTCTTTAGACCTGCTCTTGTACCCCTAAAATTGCCCGCTGAACTTTCCATCAGTTTGTCTGTGGTTCGGTTTTACCTCGTGCTATATTTTTTAGATCATTGATTAAATTTTGAACTATAGGTCATCTTCTCTTTGCTATGGAGATATTCATCCTGATGCACTACTTAATAAGGAGAAGCACATAAAAAAGGATGAGAAGGCATATCATGTTAACTTGCTTAATTTCCATTCCAAGTATGCCCAAAACCCGAGCAAGTCTATTATAGGTTTGCTATCTAAGATGATCTCGATATTAATTGTAAAATGACTGCAGCATGGTTGAAACCTTGAAGAATTGGAGGAACAGATGGCTAAGTTGCGGTGATACAGAGAATTTCTTCAGGTTGGGCTTGCTTAAATTAGTTCTTTCTTGACTCTTGGGTGATTCAATGATTTATTTACTTGCTCTGCTCTGGTTTTCCTTCATATAGGGTTGAATTAGTTACATAATTTGCTTCATTTTGTCCAATTCATTCACATTTCAAATCTGCTAGTGTATATGCTTACCCAAGCTGGCTCTGTCTGTAGTCTAATGTCATGGGGGGCAGACTGGGACACGCATGGTCAGCAGTTGCATAGGGATTTGGGGACATGCAATGGCCAACAGCTCCTCATGGGCAGCAGGAGCCGAGGAGGCTCAGTTAGCAATTAAAGGGTGGCTGAGAGTGTTAGCTATTAATAGCAGTGGAGTTGAAGAGTTATCTCTTGTGAACTGAGAAGAGAGTGTGAAAGAGAGAATAGGAGCCTGGCAAAGCTCCTATATAAAACCGCACCTATGGATGAATTAAGCAATGAACAAGAATGAAGTTATCAGTCCACTATCTCATCCCCTGCTACCTCTGAGTCTCATCCCTCAATCTCTCAAGCTCTTGGCAAAGCATAAGGCCTAGTTATCCCTCTTATGAACTAAGGTTCACTACATCTAAACTATTAAACCCTTCTGAACCCTTCCTTGCAATACTAATACTCGTTTTGAGAATTATTACTGTTTATTGTTTTTCTGATGTGCATGTGCCCTTGTTGGCTAGTCTACCACGGTATTGCCTATGACCTGTATGTAAGATCAACATTTTATCTTTTACCTGTTTGTTTCTCCAAGAGTTTCAGATGGTTGGACCATCGAGTTGGAATATGCATTTGTTAAGAAATCTGTTTGGAAAAGTTTGTGCTGGTTGGCACAATGGCACATGGCAAGTAGACTCACCTTGGAGCCATGGGTGTATAGTGTTCAAGTGCTAAATTGTTTCATGTTTCAGTTTTCTGGCAGTTCGTATGGACAATTTAACTGATTTCTCTGTAAGCACTAAAGAATTTAATTTTATCATGTAATATCTGACCTTATAGGATACTTTTACTTTATGGTTGTATATTTTTTTTCAACTTCAAGGAGAATATCTAGTGTAAACCCAGTGTTGCTTGTGGTGCAAAACTGCAAAACTTACAACACTATGCTTCTATACTGCATTCTGAAGAGCAAACTCAATTCAAGACGAGAACAATGAATTTCTATAAAACTTACTAATTGTAAACCGTTGTTTGTTATGCTTTTTCAGGGATAACCCTGGTAATCAGATGCAAGGAGTTATGCAGCTGAAAGCTACTAAGGGTGGAATGCCCATGAAGGTTGCACAAAGAATTGATGTTTCAAAGTTTATGTCATACATCAAGGTAAGATAGCTATCTCATATCAAGGGTAACAGTGACTTTTGCTCAGCTTTGGTCACGGAGCTTCTTTAAGAAAAAGTCATCTAGAGTATAGATTTGCATTTATTCCTGCAATTTAGTGTGGCTGCCAAGTAGCAGGTACAAATTAGGTCCTCTGTGTGTGTATTTGCTCTCCTTCTCCGCATAGTTTTAAATTATTTTTGAAATGTGGTATGCTGAACTGGAAGAAGAGAGATTTGTATTCAGTCCATGTTTTCAGCTTCATACGCTGCTTGTACTCAGTCCATGTCTCACAATGTGCTATCAGCTGATTGAGTGTGCACTCCATCGTCTCACTTATAAATCCTGTTCTTTTCCATAGATCCTATTCTTTTTTCCAACCTGTGACTTTCTTACTTCGCCGTTACCTTCTTTTGTAATTGTTTTGTGAAGAACAATCTGAAGGGATGTGCTAATGTGCTAATGATGTAGAACGGAGTCAGAATTTCCTAAACCAGTCTGCGTAATTTTTTATCATGTGACTCTAGTCTACGAAACTGATTTATCAGCAGTGGCTGGACTGTTCATGACAGCTTTTTTATGCCTCACTTTTACTTTGGTGTCCTCACCTCAGTCCAAATTACATGATACTTTTGACTTTTCAGGTTCTTAAAATTCACCTTTCACCACAGACATTGACAAAGCTTATATTAAAATAAATTGCAAAAATACTCCATTAGGATGCCAAAACACCATTAGGATGTCCCCAACTTGCTTGGGCCTCAAAGGCTTTGTTGTATTTGTTGTTGTTGTTGTACTCCATTAGGATGCTTAGCAACACCTATTTCTACAATGATTGTGATGCATTTACTGAATGTTGTGGTGCCTTTGCTTTTGTAACCTTTTCAGGTTAGTAGGACACAGCTCAACCATGTAAAGAGACTGAAGCAATCTGGGGATGGTATTCAGACCAAGCATGTTTCACGTGTAATTGGTGGCCTTGATAAATCCGATGTAAAACCATATGGAGCTTTACTAGAGGATGAACAGAGGAGACTGCGTGAACATTGGTCAGTAACACGCTTACTTTAGTATACCTTTCGTAGATCGTATTTCTTATGAGGAACTACTTACATGACAGGTTGGAAATGTCTTGCAATGATTTACCTGCTTCCTTCAAGGTTTTAAGGGGAAAGGAAGGTACTGATGGAGAAGTCAAGAAAGTTATTAGGCCTTGAGCTTGAACAGAAGAATATATCTGTCTTGAGAAAGGTTCGCTGTGACTTGCCCTTCGATTCTTTTTCTTAAGTCCTCTATTTTTGTCCTGAGGGAAGTCATTTACTTGAATGTATAAAAAGTACAGTGGATGATACCTTTTACAATGTATCATAGCATTCACCACTATAGATGAGAATACCTGACTATAAAGATACTGAATTTGTAATAGAGGCATCTAGCATGAAAGCTGTAGGTAGTATTTCATTATGAATGGTGAATTACTCTGCAGTGTTATCTTGTTTGTATAAGCTAATTATATTGTCACATTCCTTTTTGTAATCTTCATAATGAAAATAAATTCCTATAACAAAACAATCTTAATTTGTTTTTAATACCCAATAGATGATTATGGTTTATTTATGTTTGTTTATGATGAGAAGGCAGACCAGTTAACAGACAAAACAAAAGGGCTAGGACAACCTGGTGCTATTGAAAATGATGGTACCCCAGTTTTTCAAAATGACCTGGTAGAATGCTCACCTCAAAGTAAATTGCAAGGTGGGCATGATCAGAGTACACCTCTTCAAGATCAGGATGATGAGCAGTCTGTTTACCATATTCACTGTATGAATGTAAAAAATCATGATCTCATGGTAATCAGGGGTATAGACAGAACTACTCAGAGTGAGCAAAAATCTGATGTGCCGGATCAAAATTGTAATGGTGTCAGCTGCCTAGATAAAGGCATTTGCTGCTGTGCCAACAACCCTGATAAGCAGAGTGAAGTTCTCATGGTCATTGACAATTCTGACTGCAAAAATATGCAACTAGAAGATTTTGAAGGAGTTTCTTACAAAGGTCCATCAGTTCATGCTTATGAGCAAGATCAGAACTTGGAAAGCATCAGCCATGCTGTTGTCAACCACAATTGTCACCCGTGTCCAAATATTTCTTCAGAAATGAGTCATCCAAAGATGAACACTGTAATTGACCAAGAGGAGACTGAGAATGTTATGATACCATGGTGCAGTTCTTCACAACTACCTAAGTCCTCTGGAGAACAGATGCATGTGGAAGATTTTCTTGATCTAAATGACCAAGCAGCAAAAGTTGAGAAAGTCAGATGGCAGTTGGCAGGCCCACTTCAGTCCCATTATCACCCTCCAGAGAATATAAAGTATAATGGCTCAGGTGCCTTGCAGGTTAAACAGCCTTATCTCTCTTCTGGACAACATAATTCTTCAGTTTACTTGAATAATGGTATTTTAAGTCAGCAGCAACCTCAACTTGCCTCGTCTGCTTTCGCAGTGGACAATCCAGCATCAGTTAATGAACCTTTCTCAAATCTGCAGAGCAATGGTCAGATCGAGACAGCAAAGGACATTGGATCAGTCTCCTATCCCTTTCGACATGCAAACAGCATGAAACAGTCAACTGGTTTGCATTGTTTGGCGAATAAATGTTTGGCTGAATCTGCTCCATTTCCCAGATTGTTGCAGGAGCACCATCAGTTAACCGATCAGACTGACGATGGCATCTATGCCCAACTTCCCGAGGATTACTACACGGATGTTAGTTTTCCAACTAAAGTAAGCCTTCCAATCTATGAACAGCATTCCTATGCTGCTTTTGATTCGATGGATCATAGGTATAACTGGTTACCCGAGGGCTCTCAGTCACATAATAATAATGATAATCTGTTGGGGTTGCAGTCGGGTAACTGCTTACCGCAGACCTTACCCAGTGGAAGCAGCACGGATGGAACTCTGTTCAGCGCCATATACCAGTACAACCAGCCGTCAGTACACATGGGACATGGTGGGTCAAGCCGCAGCCAACTCATTGAGCCAAGGAATCAATTTGGTGGGCCTCAGAATTTTCTTTCTAGCAGTCGAGACACAAACCCTACGTTTCCAGATATCTATGGCCTCACCCAGAATATGGCCAGTGGCACAAGCAGTCAGGTAGGACCTGTAGGCTCTCTGGATAGCTCACATTGGACAAACTTGATACAACAAAATCCTGGAATGCCATCTGACTTTACAAACAGGCCATTCCGAGGGCCCTGGACCAGACAGCTCTCGGTCACGGCCCTGGACCAGATAGCTCTCGGTCACCCTGGACTGGATGTACTTACAAACAGGCCATTCCTTACAAACAGGCCATTCCGAGGTTGGAACAGGATGTTTCCCAGCATCGATGACTGCCAGCATTAGTGGTTGTGATGTTTGAATGGTGTGGTTTTGAACCACACATTCTCTAGAGCTTTCCTAGCGCCAAAGACGACGTGTCAAGGCGAGAGGCATAGAGAACCAGCCTTCCTCTTCGCCCACTCCCTCCGAGTTCTAGGCGGCCCCCTCCCTCCCGCCTCCGGCAAACTCGCCGTAGCGGGTTGGGAGTTGGGGCCTTGCTCCCAGAAGATATAGGCCCCCTTTGGTACAGCTCCGGGTGCTCCGGATTCAATGCAAAATAATAATACTTTAGCACATCCCCATCACCACACTGTTCATGAATCTAGTTTTCTCCCTCCTCCCCCTCTCACTATAGCAGCTAGAGCTGGATTTTTGGCTTTGGGTGTCATTGTGTGTCAGTGAGAGAAATATGGGAGAGAGAAGAATGGATTCATGAACGGTTTGATGATGGGACGCGCTGTGTTTTGAGCAGAGAATCGGAGCACCCGAGCTCTGTCAAGGGGGCCATAGTAGCTGCCTCTAGTGTTTGTAGATTGCCTGGTTGCTGTTGTCGTCGTCGTCGCCGCCGCGGTCTTGTTGGCTTCTTCGACGTCGACGTTGCTACCAAGGTTAGTGGAAATAATAAAAAAAATCGCCATCTCAAGCGGTCTCGTCTCCGTCCCTCTTCGTCCATGGCTGCTTGAGATCCGCCGCCGCTGCCGCCCTCGATCTCGTCTGAGGCTGATTTTTGGTTGTGCTTGTGGATCTAGCCTCCTATTGGATGGAACCGGTCCGTGATGCCTGCTCTCATCTTGTCCCCACCCCGAACGCGTCCTCGATCTCCTCTGACTCCACTAGCCCAGCCTTGTGCCTGCTTCCATCTGGCCACCATTGAGCATGTCTTCCCTAGATTTGAGGAAGTTGTTCTTCGATCCTCCGTCGACAGCTACAACACCATCTTTGGTTGTGCTTCGGCGGAGATGATGGACCTTGTCGGCTTCCTCAACCACTTTAAACCGACGCGATGCGTGGTGAATCTACCATGTTTCCATGCGCCCGAGTCGCCTCTGGAGACCCCCGCTGGCGACCTTCTCGGCGTCGGCGTCGGCGTCGTGCTCCCCTTCGTCGCGGTTGGAACATGTGTTCTTTGGTACACCGTGTAGCTATGCCCGTCTTGTTCCGGCCTCCTATGGCCTTGATGTAAGTTGGTCCTCTATGTGGATCTCGTTGTGATTTGGCTGCACTATATAATATCAGGAAAAAAAAAAAAATGGTGTGGTTTCAGAAATTGCTTGTGCAACATGCCTGTCTGAACGCAGGCGCTGGGAATCTGGAGTCAAAGCTGAGGATTCCCGGTATTGCTGTTTTGCCCTGCTGTTTTTCATTTTTGATAATAAGCTGTGCCCCAATTTCCATGCCTAGTCTGCCTGTGTTGCGCTTTCAGCAAAACGTGATGCTGTGTTCTTCTTAATTGTTTTGTTTGGTTTTTGGGTTGACATGCCGGTTATATATGAAGACAGAATATGTGTACCAGTCGTGGGGACGCCATTTTAGGTGACTAGCAGAGGCAATTGGAAATGTACAAGCAGGAGTAACTTTCTTTTTGGTTGGGATGCACTGGATGTCTTTATTCAGGAGTGACTTGTGGCCGCATACAACAATGCATTGGATAGCAGAAACTCACGTGAATCGGACTCCGAGGCACATACAGATTATGGTGTTCTCGTTTAATCAGGGCGTCGGACAGGGGCAGCTAAGCTGCCGTTGCTCTTATTCATTCGGTTCCTGGATACGCATCTTCTTCCTCTTGTCTCACCACCGCTACCTGCTGCCACCTTCCGTTTTGACCTCACACTTCCTAATTCTGCTGACCCGGTTGTCCTCCATCTCCGCCTTGCCTCACCGCTTGTCGGTCAACCGCTGCCTCCGGCCATCCCTCTAGGGGCGGAGCCCGCGGGACATTGGAGAGCCCCCGTGCCCAATTTGAACCCTAACCCCTACGCCCCGCTGTTGCCGGCCTCTTTTTTTTTTTTTTTTTTTTTTTTTTTTTTTTTTTTTTTTGAGATTGCTGTTGCCGGCCTCGTTAGCTCGCGGCTAGCGGCGGCGAGTACACCCTTGCGTCACTCTGCCCACCTCGCCCGCCCCTCATCTTCTGAGGAACAAAATTACACGAAAAATACTATGCAACACCCCCGAAGCCCCCATCTTTGGGATCAGCCACATACTTGTAGCTCATAATAAATTTATCCGGAGATATAAATGTTGCTAATATGTACGTAAATATAGTTAAAAATACTGACACACATACCGGTAAATATTTAGGGATAGAGAGAGTACTTTCCATCAAATGTGTAACAGTTGGTTAAACTCAGGGCTGGGCTTAACATTTTGTTTCCAAGATCACGATTAGACAAACTAACTAGGTGATTTGAGAAGACAAGAGGCTGCGGACTTTTAGTATATTTGCTCTATAATCAGTGAGCTAAACAACCCCTAATCATTGTGGCCTTGCATTGCATTGCATGTGGTTGGTGGTTGGTTGGCCGACCGGCGACAATCACAAGCTCAGCGGCATCACACAACGCATCACACGGTCACAAAGGATATTGTTTTTTCCAATCTGAACCACGCCATAGACAAACAAGGAGTAAAAAAGTGCCGTCAACCTTTCTTGAGCACATAAGCTGTATATTATTATAGTGCTAAAATGCATCCGGTCCTTTGTTTGATGCACCGACAGGTTTTGCCACAGTACCAAACATGGCGTGCGACGGTGCGAGGCAATCAGACAACCATAAGTAGAACCGTGAAAGTTCATCTTGCAAGCTCAAATGCTGTAAACAGAAACAGGCACACTTTAAAGAAGAAACATTTGCATATGCTGCTCAATTCATAGGAGTAAGACAGATTAATATGGCGCCGGTATCACAGATATGGGCAGGATCTGCCAAATTGGACAAGTGACTTGGAGGCTTGCCAGAGAGACATGTAAATGTAATTGCTCTGACTGATCTCCTGTGCTCGACGCCATCTTGCTTGCTACACGAAGTGTACGTATAATGTACAGCAAACAGTGTCTAGTCATCTACTAATCATACTTTGATTTGATTTGATCCCGGCACGCAGCACGCCACTGACGCTCTGTAGACCATAAGGTCGTTTACACGAGGTGACAGATTAACTGCAGCATCACATAATCTGGCACTGCAGCGTCACATACTCAGTCTGGCTTTATTTACATCCGGAAGGTCTGCACAACGTCACCAGCACCACAGGAGAACCACTACTCCACATACTCAGTCTGGCTTTGTTTACATCCGGAAGGTCTGCACAACACGTCACCAGCACCACAGGAGAACCACTACTGATGCAGAAAGAAGATGGAGCGGAGTGCACAAGAACCCTAAGCCAGCCTTGAATCTCCTTTCCTCTTAATGAAATGCGTGCATTACAAACAGTTTCATGGAACATGCGAAGGAGACAACAGGGATGGGCAGTTCTAAAACTAGGGATTGCAAAGAGATGTGGTATTTTCAATGAACTATCAGAGGATACGACAGCCTATAAACATCAAAGAAGAGAGCTACAGGGTGATCTACCTACACTCCTCTGGGCTGCCGCAGAAACTTCATCTGTGACGCATAGCTAGCTCACGGCACTTTCATCTTTTTCATCTAGTGTTGTGAGAGGCCATCTGAGACCATTGCTAAGGGTTAGAGTCAGCTGGACAGAAGCAAAGATGGTGTTCCTTCACTTCGATGAATGAGAAGTCAGATCCATTGCATTTTGAACATCAAACAGCTGAATCCGTCGTTCCCACTACTAATCTGGAGACTGCTTGGTATAGCTGCTCCTCGTCGAAGGGTTTAGATACATATCCATCCATTCCTGATTTTATACACTCTTCATAAGTTGCCTGGATAACATCGGCTGTCATTGCCAGAACAGGCAAGCGATACTCAATAAATGTCGAGCCTTCAGTCAAATCTAACTTGTTCTTCCTTTCCTCATTAGCTTTCATCTCCATTTGCCTTATTTGTCTGGTGGCCTCAAACCTACAAAAAGTAATAATAATATTGAGAACTGATGATCAGTCGGAAGATTTTTTACTTCAACTAGCAAACAAGCTCAAATGGCAGGATGGAAATGGCAAATGAGTTTATCTATTTAATTCATACCCATCCATCTCTGGCATCTGAACATCCATAAAACATGCAATGAAGGAATGTGGGGGGTTGAAGTAGACTGATAGCATCCTTGCCACTTTCAACACAGCTAACATTAGCACCATACTTCTTGAGTGCAGCTGCAGCAACTCTAAGATTGACTTTATTATCATCTACGACCAATATATTCTTCCCAACCAGCAAGCTACGAAGAAATGACGGCCGATTTTGATTTTCTTTTCTTTCAGGCATCTTTACTTGGAGCAGTTGTTGAATAGACGAAGCAATTGTGCTTGCCCTTATAGGCTTATACATTACAATATCAAAGATAGATCCATAATTGTCCTTGTCAGCTTCAGAGGTGACCAAAAGAACTACCTTGGGCGCATCAGACAACAGACCATTCTTGTGCTCTCCCGTAGATGGTTCAATAACTGAACATCTGTTTCAGGCCTCCAGAAGTCACTCTCAATAAAAAGCATGGTTGCCTTTTCCCTACAAGAAAATAAATATGATGATTTCAAAGGTCATAAAAACAAGTATACAGTGCAGATTATGGCGCTTTAAGAATGTTTTATGCTACTCTCGAAAACAATTAGCAAATAACAGCCCAGCCAGGGATTTTAGGGTCCTATATAGTATAGTATATATTTTTCAACAAAGCTCTTATTCGGGCCGGGCTGATTACATAGACGGTATATCTATGATATCTAGTAAATAGACGGTTTCGTTGAGGCCGTCAGTGCATGCAGTTCTACAAGGTAGCAAGGCCAGGTGTTGACCTCGAATCTTTAGTCACACAATTTAATAAAAGAAACGTGCCCTACTCCCATTCCACATCTAAGTCTTTCCAGCCTAAAAAAAAAATTAAGAAAGCCTCCACGTATCTCCAGCACTTAAAAAATTAACTTAAGAACACTCACCTAGAAACAGTCGCTCCATTTTGTCCAGGGAAAGCTTTTACTACTGCACTCATATTGTTCACAACTTGAACAATTATTCCTAACCTCTTGAGGTGATAGCTTGTAACAGCACTACGTACAGGTCTCCCATCTATCAAGATGGCCTTGATTCCCTTAAAAGCAGTTGGTAGTGCCTCTGACAAGCTCCTACTTGAATCAACTGAATTATCTTTGTATGAGCGCTTCAGTGTGGCTGAGAATGTGAATGTGCTTCCAACAAAAGGACGGCTGGTGAAACTTATCTGCCCACCCATAAGTTCGGCTAGACACTTGCTGATGCTTAAACCAATGCCAGTACCACCATAATTCCTTGAAGTTGAACTATCAGCCTGCATAAAAGGTGTAAAAACACGATCCTGTGCTTGCAATGGTATCCCAACACCTGTGTCCTCAATACTTATCGCTAGTCTGACATGGTCTGAATCACTTTGATTAGAATTTTCACCCTCAAGATCATCCAGAAGTGACTCCTTATTAGAGAGGAGCAGCTTAAAATATTGCCAACTATTCCGTCTGTCTGCCGCTTCAAACCCACTCAAAGTATTGAAGGCGCCATTAGTTGTTGACTCAACTTTACCATCTTTTCCATTCATGGTTCCATGTAGGACCTGATTGGCTTCCATATTTGAGTTCTCAGCCAAACAGACCGCACAAATACATGACCTCGTTCTGTGAACTGGAACAGACAACAGATATATCAGTGCATTTTCTGAATGTATTTGATGACAGACTTATGTAAGAATTTAACCAACACCATTCGAAGTTGTAGTGTGAGGATGCCAAAATTGGCTGCTTACTTTGACTGCATTGCCGACCAAATTCGTCAGTATCTGTCGAAACCTCCAAGGATCTCCAAGAACAACCTTCGGAACATCATCACATACAAATACTGCCAGCTGCAGCATGAAGGAAAAAAAATCAGGAAAAGTATCTGGCACAAAAAAAGTATAGGGACAGTGTTTCAAAAAAGAAGTATAGGGACAGACTGGTTCAGGCAGAATTGCATTATTTGTCAATTTCTCAGCCAAAACTAGGACTAAAAGCAAGCGACATCCATTCAAAGCGATGGCACAGGCAACATCATTTCGTACTTTAAGCATTAACAGTAAGATACCTCAATGCACTTCTCCCGTGACTTTGAAGAAAACAAGGAAATAACATCATCCATGAGAGAACGCAGGTCAAAAGGCACCGCTTCAAGCTCTAACTTTCCAGCTTCAATCTTTGCTCGATCAAGGACATCATTTATCAGTGTTATCAATGCTTTGCCACACATTTGAGCAGTTTGAGCATAATCTTTCTGTGTCATAGTTAGATCTGTTCCTAAAAGCATATCCAGCATTCCTACACCATAAGGAAGAATTTTTAGATTGCCAGGGCAGTGAAACTGAAGGTTAAGTAGGATCAAAATAAATGCATAAGTACCAAGGACGCCATTCATAGGTGTTCTGATCTCTCATGGGACACAGTTGCCAGGAACTGCAAGAGAGAGACAAACATAAATAAGCCATACATGATGCATAATAATTCTTTTTGTTTCGTAATACTATGTTATAAGTTGTTTTATTTCAAAGTTTTTATAAAATTTTCCAACAGGCTAGAAAACCTAGCAAAAGAGAGAGCTGAAGTACAGGTCAAACCTGAGACTTTGCAACATCAGCAGCTTCTGCCTGAGTTTTTAGCTCTTCCATCTTTCTACAATCTTCTGTAACTTTGTCATATCTAGAATATGCAGCAGCAACGCTATACCCCAGAAGCATCCATATGACCAATAAGCCTAAAGGATTGGTTATGGCAGACCACGGTATAGGAGGCTTTTGTCTATACCTGCAGGTCGACAACATTAATGGAAAACAAAAGCAGCCAACAGAGTTAAGATTCCACTGATAAGGATTACCAACCTGCACCTCATTTCATGCCTCCTAAATGGATCTCCAAAATCCAACATGCTGACATGCAAAGGCACTTGTTCATCCAAAAGTGAAGGTCCATACAAAGCCATAGGCTCTGAAGCATTTGTGACATCATAGACATTCACCACAATATCCTGATTGCCAGCAAGTTTGCTCAGCAAATTCTCCACAAGTGACTCCACATCAATTCCTCCACCAAGATATCTGTTAGTAGGTAACTTGATTAGATTTGACCACACTAGTCAATGGATGCATTATGTACAAAACACAGCAAATTATGATCTATAGAATTAGACAAGCATAGTGTATAATTTTGATTAAATTGAGGCAAGTTGCAAAGATTATGTAATCTGCATAATCTTATATTATCACTAAATGTGTCTGTCATCAACACACTATGCCTTTTGTTAAAAAGAAACAAATTGTGCCTAATATCACCTGCTACTAGACATGTCAAGGTCATCTTAGCCAACATAAATTTAGTGTTCATCAGTGAACCACAAATGTGGTATGTTACACAATGACAAGATATTACATGGTCAAATAATCTTGTGCCTAATTTTATGCATACCCACATTTTACTGAAGAATGGAGGTGATAATACTAAAAATATATGGTTCAAAAAATAATAAAAAAAACAAAGGACGTGAGTTAGAACATCTCACCCAATAGTTGCTTCCACACGTTGCTCAACTGATGCATCAGCAGGGAGATCAGGGAGGTACACAGCAAAAGTGAGTACTACTCCCAAGTGGTTTGATCCAAGCAACCGAAATGGGCTTGTTAACACAGCTTTGCCAGTAGTCCTGGCCCGCAAAATGTTTTCTCGGTCTTCCTATATTGGAAATAAATAGATAGATTGCTTTCACTAAAGAGGCATCGAAGGGTCATAAACACACCAATGACTACAAAGAACAATCAAATAGAAGTAACTGTACCTCTCCAGACATCATGTCAATGCGTGCAAGGTAGGAAACTGTATCCTGAGAGAAAATCACTGGGGCATATTCATCCTGGGAGGTGCAGGCTCCTGCTGCATCGTATTCACAATCCATCCCTGCTGGCTTTCAAACATTTCCCTCTCATGATGGAAGATACGCTGTGCGAATGCCACCCCATTCAGCAGCGGTCGCTCAAATGATGTCCTTGCTGTGTATGTTGCAAATGTGTCCTGTAGGGGCATTGTTTATTAATCCAAAATAAAAGAACACGGAGCAGCAATATGCTATACATTTCAAGAATCAGCAGAAGACATTTTGATGATTTACCAAAAGAATGATACGATGAATCAGATTGGTCATTGTATCATTACTTTTTGTATTGTATGGTAAAAATGAGCATGTCTTCAAATACCATGGGCCCATGGCACTGTGCGCCTAAACTATTGGTAAATCAACAAAAAAAAAAAGAAAGAGAACCAAACTGTAAAATGCAGGAAAGGACGCCTTTGAGGATCAATCATCTAGGCAAAAGAAAAGGAGGGGAAGGTACAGAGCAGCTTCTAACATAATTAATCTCTGCGACAGTGACCTTTTCTCATAATAATAAACTAAGGATTCAACAGGTTGTCAAAAGAGCAGCGCCCAATGGTTGGCAAAGTAACCCCCAGATGGTTTTGCAACGAACACACTAACCACTCTATGAACAAACAATGTGCCACCAACCCAACAGTTCAGTTGAGCGACGTCTCTAAACAATCCCCGCCTAACCGCCGCATTTTTCTTTCCACAAGACGATGAACAGCACCTGTCCCAGCCAACCACAGCAATCATGTCCTGCTAAACGACTAGTGACGCAACGACTGTAAGCGTCAACAAACCAACCACACAAACGCATCTCTCTCTCTCTCTCTCCTCCTTTCCCCCTTTTTCTGTTAGCTCTTTAAAATAATAAAAAAAGTAAGAGACAACCCGGAGAGCAATGTGTAGGATCTCGGGGTTCCGCCATTGCTAAACCAACTGCCAATCGATGCCGCGGCATTGCAATACACGAGCAATGGCGGAGAAGAGGGGTCGGATGGTTACGCACCGGGTCGATGGCTGGAGGGGACTTCTCGTAGTTGAAGGTAGCGATGAGGATGGCGATGGCGCGGACGTGGTTGACGGTGACCCCGAACTGCTCCTGCAGCATCCTGGCCCTCTCCTCGCACATGCTGTCGAGGCGCTCCTGTGCGCGCTCCATGCTCTGCTGGACCTGGGTCCAGTGCATCACGGCGGGGCAGGCCACCGCGAATAGCACCCACGCGGCGGCTGCCAGCCCCCTCCACCTCCTCTTCGTCCTCGGCCCGGAGTACTTGCCCCCCATCCCTGCCTCTGCAGCTCTGCGTCTGCCTCTCCGCCCCCAAATCTACAGCCGCGACCACTCCTCCTCCTCCTCCTTCCCCCGCGCAATGCCCACCATATACTCGCCGCCCACCCAGAACTTGGAAGACCCCTATCACTTCTCCTAGCAGAGCCAGCAGTAGCAGCAGCAGCAGCAAGCGGCGCGGGAGGGAGAGTGGGAGACTAGAGAAGGAGGAAGCCTGGAGGAGGAGGCCTCTTGGAGAGGGAAGAGGGCGGGCTGGGCGAGGCGTGGTGCGGTGCGGGAGCTTGCTTCTCAAAAGAGGCGAAGCTTTCGCGAGTCCCCAGCGGCGACAGCTGCCTTAAAATAATTACGCCTACGACTAGCTGCTCGCGCGCATTAACTAATCCCGGCCACGGTACCCGAGCTGAGCACTCCGCCCGCTCAGCTTTCCCTTTATTGCCTCCACTCCGCGGCCGCAACACGTTGATCCACTTCCACCGCCAGCGCCCGCATCGACGGGGAGGAAGGAATCCGCGCTTTTTGGCACCAGATATTCGAGACAGGCGGGCGTGGCGCGCCAGCAATTAAAACGAAACGCGCCTCCCGTAACAGTGGAGTGCTAGTACTAGCCGCTAATCAAGGCTAATCACCCCCAAGCTAGTACTAGTGTGGCCTTGGCCTAGGCTAAGCAAGCAATTAAGCGCGGGCTCCTGCAGCGGCGGCGGCGAGCGTGGCGCGTGGCCGTGGCCGTGGTGGTGAGACCGTGAGAGAGAGAGAGGAGGAGGGAACGGAGAACGGACGGAGGAGGAAGCCAAGGGCGTTTGAAGCCATGTGCGCGCCGCGTGGGGAATTGCCGCATCTGCCCCCGCACGATGGCTGTTCTGTTGCCGTGAACCGTGAAATTTTATGATTTTGCCCGTTTGAAAACAATTTTTTCACAAATAGGCCCTTGGCCAAAACTTTCTCGAAAATGGGCCAAAACGGCGTTAGGACGAACGCCGGTATGGGGCTCAACGGCGCCGATCGACACCAGGCCGATTAGCCCGCGTCGGCCCGGCGACCGGGTCGCGACATCCATGGTGGCGAGTGGGGCGGGTAACTCGGCGCCACGGCCAACATACGCCGGCCGTGGTACCTCGGCGTCAGACACTCTTGCCGGAGTTCGTTGTTTTGGCCGGGCAGCGCCGCAAACCAGTTCTGGGCGGGTAGCCCGTTCCCGGGCCGGGTAGCCCATACCTCGGCGACGACGACCCCGCCGCCGAGGCCTTATAACCCAACCGTTGCAAGCGCCCCTAACTTTTTATTTTCCACACCCGCCCGCTCGCCTCCGCCTCCGCCTCCACCGCCACCTCGCCTCGCCTCCGCCGCCATCGCTCCGCCACGAGCCTCCTTGCCGCCGCCCGGCACTCGCCGCCACACCTCCTCCACTCCGCCGCCCCCCACGGCGTCTCCACCCCGCCCCGCTTCCGCCCCCCCCACCGCGCCTCCACTGCGCCGGCACCACCCCACGGCCGCCACCCGCGGCGCATGCAGCGACCCTCTGCTCAAAGGTGAGCCATCCCCTTCCCCTCGCCTGCGGCTAGATCCCCCCGTGCTTGTGGTTGACCCGACCAATGATAGATATTGCTCTAGTGCAATCTTGTGTAGTAGTAGAACGAGAAATCGGAGACGGGTCCCCTTTAGCGCAAGAACATCCATTCATGCATTGTCCATTCATGTAGTAGTAGAACGGGGTTTACAGCTCTCATCGCATTCAACATTACAGGGAAGGCGTTCGTAAGCTCCTTGATGATATTTTCTAAACCTAGTCGTGCTTGATGATATTTTCTAAACCTAGCTCCATTCATGTATGTCTCCAAACTAATAGTCACAAAGCATAGGGTTCATTCCGCTTAAGGCTCGGCACCAATGCAGCATGCAAATGACCACAAATTGTCTCAAAGAATAAGGTTGGGACACATTTAGAGTAGAGGACACCCAAAAAGTCGTTGTTCCAAGTGCCATAGGCCCGGACACAATAGAAGAAAATGCCCTCAACTACTAACGAGGAGGTACTTTATCAATATAATAGTATATAACTAATTATATTTGGTCTTTTCATATCGTATTTGTGCTTTGGTTGTATTTTATTCAGTGATATAATAATTATTTGTTTACTATCAACATGCAAGATGGCGGAGTACACCCTACTTGATCCTACGATCGATGAGAACCACCGGGCCGGTGCATCGCCTGAGGAGGGGTGAAACCCTCGAATTCTTTCTTTTCTTTTCACAACTAGCACAAAGAATTCAACACTACTAAAAACCATTCTTATGTCATGTCAATGACTCTTGTATTTTTTTCGAAACTATTATCCCATAAAGCAAAATAATACATACAATTCATCAACCTAACTAAATCGGGAGAAACCGGAGGAGGGGAAGAGATATTACCTCGCGGCGTCCTTTCGTCGGGGCGGCGGGATGGGGTGCCGCCGCGGTGGCGGCCATGGGTTGGCGCGTGTGCCCACCGCGGGGTGCGGAACGGCAGCGATGAAGGCTCGGTGGGGCGGAGTGCGAGGGCGAGGGTGCGGGAAAAAGTGGAGGAGGGGTGGCGGCGGAGGCGGGGAGGCGAGGTGGCGGTGGGAGGCGGAGGCGGAGCGAGCCAGGCCGCGCGGCGGATTGGTGTGGAAAATAGAAAAGTTAGGGCCACCGTAGCGGTTGGGTTATAAGGCCTCTCGGCGGCGGGTCGTCGCCTGGCCGAGGTATGGGCTACCCGGCCGGGAGAACGGGCTACCCGGCCGGGAACCGGGTTTGGGCGCCCGCCCGGCCCAAAACAACGAACCTCGGCACGTGTCACGGTGACGCCGAGGTACCACAAATCGGCGTATGTTGGCTGGCGCCGAGTTACTCCGCCCCACTCGCCACCATGGATGTCGCGACCGGGTCGCCGACGCGGGCGAATCTCGGCGATGATGTCGGTCGCGGCGTTGAGCCCCATACCTCGGCGTTCGGGTCCTAACGCGCCGTCCTTTTTGCCCATTTTCGAGAAAGTTTGTTGGGGCCTATTTGTGAAAATTATTGTCAAAACGGGGCAAAATCGTAAAATTTCCCGCCGTGAACCGCCAGACCGGCAGGAAGCTGGTGCGGAACGGGACTTTACGCGTCAGAAGGGTAGTCCGGGGAATAGAGACTGGCACGTACCAGTAGAGCGGCATCTGGGCCGGCGAGGGGCGGCGCGCAGAGCAGCTCATGCATCTTCCGTGGACCCGGCACATGGATGGGCTGGGCCGCTCGGCGTCGGCGGTGCAAGGCTGCCAGCGCAGAGTCCATGTCAGCGGTTGGAGTGAAACAACGGTCAAACCCGTCTCTCTTCTCAAAACGCGGGCCCGTGCCGCCAGTAGTACGGGCACGGGTACTGCAGCAGGAGTAGCACTGTAGCAGGCAGCCATCGTCATCACTACTGTAGCATCCTGTCATCGTCATCTATGAGCATTGAGCAGGATCCAGAATGCCAGTCTGATGGCATCACACGCAGAGATTCTGTGGAGTTAATAGAACTAATGATGGTGACAAAGAAAACTTGGGCCTCGTTTAGTTGGCTCTAAAGAAAAACTTCACTCTCTCTCCATCACATCACATTAAATACACCAAAAGATATATGTTCGGGTATGAAATGTAGGTAAAAAAAATAATTAATTATACGGTTTAGATGTACATTACGAGGCGATTCTTTTGAGCCTGGTTACGCCGTGGTAGGATAATATTTACCACAAACAAAACGAAAGTCTTCTACGGAGTCTTCTGACGGAGTTCGGAAGTTACTTTTGCTAAAATTCCTAACATCTAAACGAGGCCTTGGACTCGTAATTAGTTTAGTTCAATTCCGACATGGACAAATCCAAATCCTCACATGAATTCAAGTAGCCGTGGGCCGTGGCCAAGGATATCCTTACCAAATCACGCGGCAGACGCTCCTTAACCGAGCGATTAATTGCAGCAAACGGAGCGGTAGCAATTGCACAGCATAGCCCAGTACCTCCTCCTCTCCTCCATGCTCCAGCTGCAAACAAGCAAGAAGCAACAATGGCGACGCGAGTTGTGTCCTCGGCTCCTCGCCTCTGGCTGGAAGCTGGATGCCAAGTATACGCAATAACTGCTGCTGCTACCCTAACCCACCACGCGTTGCATCACTGCATGCCACTAGTACACTAGCGCACTGTGCTTCAGTAATCGGAACGTACGCGACGTCCCAAATGGAGCAGGGATCCCTGCTCCTCCTACAGGAGCAGGAGTCAACGGACATGTGTGCTGCTGGGATGACGTTTCACACATTCATGTCTTGTCCACGACTCCACGGGGGCATGGCATCGTATCCTTTTCCGAAATTTGTCATTTTTGTATGAATTTTTTTAGTTTGAGTTTACATCTCAACTTTTGCACGTGAGTACATATGTGTATGCACTATATGTGTGCTAAGTTTTAGAATTTTTGAAACAGCGAAGATATGACTTTTTGAATTGGTTTCCATATTTCCACCTACTGTGTGGTTTCCACCATATATTTTCCCAAGTATTATAAGGGGCTGTAAGCCGGCTAAATGCTGATGTGGAGGAGAGAAGGGAAGAGAGAGAGGAGGGCACAAAAACCAAGACTATCTGTGAGAGAGATAAGTGAGCCATATGTTAACCGTGAAGAACTAACCATTGTACGGGGGGCATGTAAGAAGGGGTAAAGGGACCTTACAGTAGAACTTGTCGGGCTGTATTATAATACTTGCTCTAAAGTTGGGTATGGAGCCCATTGATTTGGCCCGGCCCGAGCACGCCACGACCCGAGTGACCAGGCCGTACTTGGGCCGCCACCTCAGCACAAGGCGTCCAAGAGAGGCATGGTGGCGGCCTCGTAGCTCGCCTGCTAACCCAACGTCCTAACCCTATCCCTTCTTTCTTCGCGGTCTCCATCGGCCATGCCCTCCCACGCCGCTCCCTCTCTCCCGTTGCACGCCCGCCTCGCTGCCCTCACCGCTTGCACTATTCTCCACCTCGACCGTGATAGAGTCGCCGCCCTCGCCAACCGCGTTGCACCCACGGCCCTCGTCGTCGGACCCACCGCGCTCACCACCGGGATCACGTGCACCGACCGACCGTCCCCGCGCCTCCCATCTCGACGAACGCGGCGGCGGCGACGCCCGCCACCTCGCCTTGATTCCTCCGTGGCTGCCATGCAGCCCACAGCTCCCTCTCGCGGGGCTCGGGCTGGCCCGGCACGTTTGTTGGGCCGTGCCTTGGGCTATAGGCCAGGCACAAGCACGGCACAGACACGACCCGAGGAGACACGGTCTGATGGCCATATATACTTCCCGCACGATGGTTGTTCTAGCTTAAGTGAAATGTTTCTTTTTATTATTATTATTTTCAAATTTCAATTGAGAGCACAGTAGAAGCTACTACTATGCTACTCCTATTTTATCTGTATTATTTCTCGTCCCGTTGTTGGTGTCCATGTCAGCCGTTGGAGTGAAACAACGGTCAAACCGTCCATGTCAGCCGTTGGAGTGAAACAACGTCAAACCCGTCTCTCTTCAATTGAGAGCACAGTAGATTGAACTTGTAGCCTACTTCTACAATCCAAGAGCCTCGAGAATGAAGTGAGTTGCGACCTTACAGTCGACTTCGACATGGAGTAAGATTCAAAGAACATTTTGTAAAAGAGATAAGTAAGATATATAATAGTTTGGAGCTAACTACTAAATAGTATAATGTATATTAGGCTGTGTTTAGATAAAAAAAGAACATGAAAACCAGGTGTTTAAATAAAGGGGCTTGAGTGTTTCTACCCCTGTTTTCATGGTCGTATGTGATTTTACCCCTGTTTTTTTAACTCTGTGATTTTACCCCTATAATTCTGAAACGAAGGTAGACTTTACCCCTGGTTTGTTTAGACCCTCTAACGGTGTTAACTTTTAGACAAATGGACAATTTTGCCCACACGTTTTTGCCCCTGTTTTTTTATGATTCTTGTGTTTTTACCCCTATTTTGGACAAGAATTTTAAGCATTTTTTACACAGCAGTTTTACAAAGTTTTGACACATCTTTACTTAATTTTGACAAGATTTCGTTTCATAATCCACATAAACGCAATCGACAACGGGGTCCACCAAATCAATCGATCATTGATTGGTTCAGGGGAAGTTTTGGAGCCTACACGGTTCGGTGAGTCGACAATCAATCTAAACCAACTGTTAACTAGGAGTGGCAATGACAGAGAACGATGAACCATTGCAATTCAGTCTTTCGTCTAAGAATCCGTGCCTCCATTTTCCACCACGGATGTTTCTTCACCGACGATTTCTTCCGGCCGCCGTGCGTGCGGTTCACGAACTCCGCGCGTCGCCCACAAACTTCTTCTTTCCGGGAAGTCGTCCAAGATGTAGAACGCGTGGATGGTGTCCGGGTACTCCGCCACGGTGACCTCCTCGGCGCCCCGGCGCCCCAGCTTAGCCGCCGCCGGGCCGGCCGCCGGAGTTCCGCCGCCCGCCGGGCGCACCGCGCCGCCGCAATGCGCCACGCCGCCGGCCTCTAGGAGCCCCGCCGGGTTCCGCCGCCCCGGCCGCCGCGCCAACCGCTGAATCGCATCGCCGCCGCCACCTTAAAGCCAAAGCCAAACCCCTAACCCTAGCCCGCTTGAAGCACCGCCGCCGCCGCTTGGAGGGAGATGGGGAGGGAAGGCCCGATAGGACGAGGTGGAGCAACCGCGGAGGAGGGTCGATGGGGAGGAGGACGATCGGCCACCGGGTGGAGCGTCGCCGCCAGGGAGCTCGGCCGCCGCGGGATGGAGACCGTGAAATGTCGGGAGGAAGAGGAACGGAGATATTGTTTTTGCCTCGGGGGCATTTTTGTCTTTTGGGTAACCCTGTTTTTTATTTTATTTTTATTTTTTTAGCCCTTTAATAAGAGTAGTTGAACGGTGTTACATAGTAGGGGTAAAACGGCAGCTTCATTTCAAAAAAGTGACGGCAAAATCACAAAGTTAAAAAAACAGGGGTAAAATCACATTTAGAGTCTAGAATAGGGGTAGAAACACTAAAACCCCTTAAATAAATGGGTGCCAAAATTTGTTTCACTCTTAAAAAAATGGCCAAATTCTTCTAAATTTGACCCAAACAATTCGAAACCCAAAATCCAAAACTTTACCTATTCTTCAAAATTGGCCTGTTTTTAGATCCATTCTTCAAAATATTTCAAAATTTTGTAGTCTTGCTCACGTGCATGCAGAAATAAATCTAGACGAAATAAAAAACTAATTACACAATTAAATTGTAATTTGTGAAACAAATTTAACAAGCCTAATTAGGTTGTGATTAAACACTAAAGTGCTACTGCAACATGTGCTCTAATGATAGATTAATTAGGCTTAATAAATTCGTTCTTTTCGTTTACCGCCGGAATCTATAATTTATTTTGTAATTAGTCCACATAGTATTTGAAATATACGCCCGAATATCCGGATAAACATGGATCTAAACACAGGCTAATCCGGATAATCACCGATTTTTTAGAAGAGGATGATCACTGCTACTCTGAATCGGTTCCACGCACCAGTTTCCAGGTAAACGATTCAATCTGGCCCCCTTTCGGAGCCTGGGAGAGCCTGACACAATACCACACTACCGCGCTGCCGTCTACAGTACAGTAGTTTTAAAGATTTCTTAACGCCGAGCAAAGTGTCACTACACTGTTTAGTTTAATTACATGTACAACTAGTATACTCCAAACTACTCCAAGTACTTTGTCGAGCAGAGTTAGTTCACTGCTTTTCTTTCTCTCTTTCTTTCTTTCCGTAACCTCCATTTGATTTCAGTTTCTCCCATCGTCCCATGGTACGTACTCGTACCCTGCTTTTGCATCTTGGACGCGAGCAGTGTGATACTTTTTTTTTTTTTTTTGAGAAGGCTGTGTGATGACTGATTAACGTGTGTGACCTGGAGTATCATGATTAAAAGGCCCAGGGCCCTCACCCTGTGCATGCAATGCACCTGTCGATGCGGTGCGATGGACAGAGGGAGAACCGAGACTTTCGCTAGTACTTTCGCTACGACGTCCTCCTTCCATTTTTTACTGCGCCCCTGCCCTGGCCTGCCCACTGCAGTCTGCACCGGTACCGTGGTATGAGTCGATGCCTCTCCTGCCGAGCGGCTGCAGTCAGAAGGCTTTTCCGTGCATGTGATGCATGTGATACTCCTACGGAGTACTACATCGTACTGTATGACTATAAAATATACTAGTATTACTATTATTTTCTTCTCGTTTTTGTTTCTGCCCTGCTTCTGATACGAGTAGGGGTTGGTAGCCGGGTACCACAAGCTTTGGTGCAACACGGCTACATTTACTGGCGTGCCATAAACACTCACTCAGAAATGTTACACTCTATTATGGGCACTGACCTGAGGAAGCAAGGACGAGCACAAGCAGGCTGAGCAGCATCCCCGATCCCAGACACACGCTGTACTGTACTTGTCCGAGTAAGATTTCCCCACGCAGGCCTCCGTCCATCCATGGCCGAACGCGAGTAGTTGGGGGTGTGCAGCGTTATTTCGCACTCGTCTACCTACCTGCTAGTACGTAGGATTACTAGCACTACGTACAGCACACCTGTATCACTGACGCGCTCGCAAATACTACACGTATTACTACGAGGGGATACCCTACTATTACGAGCTCCCTGCGCCGGACCATTACGAAACCGGACACCCTAGTACTACCATACCATACATTTATCACAAGCGGACACCATACCAGGCCGGGCCTGCGTACTGCGGCGAGTGGCGTCGTCGCATCGCATGCAGCGCCGCCTCGGGGCGGGCGGGCTCGCCGCGGTGCAGTCGTAGCCTGCCCGTCGACCGCAGGCTGCGTGCATTGACACCGCTCTAGCGCACTGGCCTACTCCCTCCGTCCCACCGTCTTTGTGAATTTGTCAGGATTAAGGTATCTTCATCTTTTTAACGCTTCGTCTTATTCAAATTTTTACATAAATATAATTTATTTTGTTATGATTTATTTTATCAATAAAGATATTTAAATATTGATTAATTTATTTTATGATTTGTATAAATATTTTGAATAAAACGGATAATCAAACATAAAATTTAAAAGTTAAAACGATGAACTTAATGGGATAGGGAGTACTGTACTCTACGACCCAGACGGACGGGACGGCAGGGCAGGGCAGGGCAGGCTGACCGGCAGAACACAAAGAGCTGGCTCTGGCGCCGCGCTGCGCCAGTTCAGGCAGGCGTCGCATCGCTTCGATGCTGCAGCCAGCAGCAGCCTTGCCCCGAACCGAGGGAGGCATTGGTGGTGTGTCCCAGTGCGTTTTTTAATACAGGACCTCACGTGGGCTGCTCAGTCAGGGCTCAGGGCAGGCCCGTAAAGTTTCGACTTTACTTGGGCCTTGGCCGATGAGCTAACCTGGCCCAGTAGTTGGGTGACGGTCTGGGCTGTATTAGGATGTTCGTTCTCCTCAATAATCCAATCTCAAGTTCTAATGCAGCCTTCTGTATTATATCTTCCTTTTTGTTCCGTTTTTTTTTTTTTGAGACAAGACTACTGAAACAACGTCCGGTCTCCGGTAGCAAAATTAGCAACAATAATAGGTATAATAATATAACAGTGAGTGGATCCAATTCTGTAACAATACGATAAGATACGAACAGTACAACGTAGATCACAGGCACATTTCAAAGGTGGTCCCATCAACAATTTTGTGGGATCAGTCTTCTTCGTCGTCCCATCTCATCCATATACTTCGGCAGACAAGGAACCAACCCCACCATGCTTGTTCGCTGGGAATCCTACAGAACAAAGTAGTGCTAGGGCTCGTTTAGTTGGCTAAAGTTTTCTTAGACTGCTCAACTCCTATAAAGACACCGTAAAGACGTTCGTTTGTTAGTGGTAAATATTATCCAACCAACTAGGGTAATCCAGCCGTTAATCGCAAGTAATGTACATCTAAAACTATGTAATTAGTTATTTTTTTATCTATATTTAATACTCTAAATATATGTCTTTTGGTGTATTTAATGTGATGTGATGGGGAGAGAGTCTAAAAATTTGCAAAACTTTGGCAAAACTTTAGCCAACTAAACGTGGCCCTAGTTTGTGGCGTAGATTTGTTCAGACCAACGGAACAGGGCATAAGCAGTTACGGAGATGATGGGTGTTGCTACGTCCTTGACCCAATGTGCGTGTGCGGTAGCCAGTAGTAGCATTACGGCGGACGAAAATGTAGCCAAAAGCTATGTGTGTACACCACTAGGTTAGCACAACAACTCAACTTGAAGAATTCAAATAAAAAGACGTGAACTACTAGTACTGTTGAACCTAGATACGTACGGTATGCTGCTAGTCTTATTGACCATTCCGTTTGCTTGGCAGCTCTACCCGTCTAATATGTACTACGTATGCCTGATCAAACTTTCAAAAAAAAAAACTTGGAGATCTGCAATCTAGCCATACTGCGACGTCACGCACGTTACGTACAGGCACCTGGTGTTGACTGTGATGCTGACTGATGGAGCCATGCACGTTACTACATGGCCATTGACGCATTATTGAATCTGCTTCTTCTTGCTTAACCATATACCCCATCTCGTCGTGTTGTCTATTCGCTCAACTAGCAAATATAATTGCATTAGTACTACTATTCTACGTACGTATATGGTCAAGCATATACTACCAGTTCCATCCCAATTAATTGTTCTCAAGTCTGAACCTTGTCTGAATAACTGAATTTCCTGATACATCATCACCTAATTAATCTCTACAGCGAGAAGCAACGACTAGACCCGTGTTTGAGTCGTTCGTCGACTCGCCAAGCGGACAAGTCACGGCGCCTTGTCTATTTATTTTGGTATATACGTGCTGGCAACCAACAACCGATCGATCGAGAACATGGCGTGTTGGTCCTCGCGAGGTAAACAAGTCCACTGAAAACTTTACAAAAAAGAGGCAGAAGAGACGTTCGATCGTTAGTTTGGCGTTCCAGTTCGTGAGACGTTCGATCGTTAGTTTGGAGTAGTAGGGACGAACGAATTTTGCTGATAAAAATTAAAGCTCGTTTACGGCATGCAAAAAGCTGCTCATACAGCCTGATACGAGTGGATTAGTTGAAACGCCTCGGGCCTACGGCTGTGTCTCTCGCGAAAGAGACTAGCGGGCGACGCCGCCGCCGCCACCATGCGGCCCCCGTTCCCTCACCTCGGCCTCGCCGCGGTGGTGACGAGGAGCGGTCCGTCTCTTCCACAGATTTCACGTCATCGTAGTGTTTTGGTCGAGTCCATCTAGGTCTAGGGGTTTGCTCGCCGCCGATGTTCGGCCGGTGGAGTTAGGGTTTGCGGGAGGAGCGTGGTTCCTCTGCGGCTTGCTTTTCCTGGTGACACCGGGCGATGCGGAAGCGGCGGCGACGCGGCCGGAATAAATTCTCCCGACTTCTTCCGTTCTTCTCGATGGCGATCTTCTCCGACGTCAACGGAGAGGCTTGGGAGACCTGTCCGAGTCGAGGGGGCCGGCACATCGTCGTCTTCTTCAGGTGATGATGCTGTTGGTGACCCCTGTTAATCTTGAGGAAGATGATCTATGGTGAAAATCCCGAGCTTTGCTCGGGTTGCCGGGCGATGAAATCGATGGATGTGTCGTGGGTACGGGAGTTGGCCGATGCGGCGGGAGCGTGTATTCGGTGATTCGCCGCCAGTAAGTCCTCCTCTCGGCCTCCACCTTGTGGAGTTTGGCTTCGGTGCCCGACGACGATTGGGAAGCGGCCGGGCGGTGACGAACGGATCTCCGAAGGCCGAGGAAGATGAACAGTTTTTTGAACTTCTTTGTAATTTTCCTTTTCTTAGGATTTCGTTTGTAAAGGGTGGGTGTAATGCACCAAGATTAATACATTTTCCTTCTAAAAAAAAAAATTAAAGCTGGTTTCAGCTTAGCTGTGTGCCTCGTGATTTGCCTGTGTGGGGGCAAGGGCGTGACTACACAGCCTACCTAGTCGTTCGGCTGAGCTGGAACTACTGTCACACTGGACCGACCGACCGACTCATGGATCTGGTTACCTAACCGGCTAACCGTCAAAGTCGCCAGTCGTCTCGTCGTCGGCACCCACGCCAGCCGTAGCGTACCGTACCCACACTATTCTACCCGTCGATGAGAAGCCAAATATCAACAAGCTAGGTTAGCTGAAAGCGTTCAACAAACTTCCAGATCACGCCCTATAGTAGGTCATCGATCCGGGCAAGGATTTTAAGCGTTAAACTGAAACAGCATTTTTTTTTTTTTTTTCTCCTTTAAGACATTTGGGCATTACTAATAAGTTTTCTATGACACGAGCTACATGATGAAATTAGGTATATGTTTTGTGATTGAATTTGTGGTGTTGAAGCATTAATTCACCACTTACTTTATGATGCTTTCATTGTTTTTTTTTGAACAAAATATCTTTACCTTCTATGACAATTTTTTTTTTGATAAAGTATACCTGTATTAATTGAACATTTGATTGTTATATAAGCTCATATTTCTTATAGTACCAAACCATGGGTTTGATTTGAGTTTAGACATGCAAACAAGGTCATAATTTTTACAGTACCAAACCATGGTTTTGAGTTTAGACATGCAAAACCGCTTTGGATATTGTTTGAAGTGTAACTCAGATGGAGATGACACAATGGGGCTAGATCATGACAATGCCTCTTCTATTGCTTGTTTGGCTACACTAATATATATTCACCTTAAGGTCAATTTAATATTCGATTCAAAAAAGTAGCCCCAAGTCGGATTCTGTGGGGATGAGCATCCCCGTCCCCGCATCGTGAAGTACGTTTACATTGGTTTAGGCCCTTAAAATTCCATAAAAAGACTCAACACAAACCATGGTGGTATAAATAGAGGACTAAATCATAAACTTAAATAGCTTATAGTATGAATTCTTCTAGTATGTTCAATTGTACTAATTTGATACTATGGATTTCCTTTTGCTCTTCAAACACTATATTTTGTAATGAGGGCGGATTCCTCATGGAACAAGGATAGTACCACCTCCATACGCCTTAGAAACGTACATACACACATCAATATGTGAAACTTGCTCTTGAAATCATGAAACCCTCAAACCAAAATATTACAACTCACAAGGCCATCACTAGCCACAAGTATTCAAGCGGGCTACATATCTCAACGTCCATCGTGGAACTCCAAAGTGGGATGACTAAGGGTCTATTTGGTTCACCCCTACTAAACTTTAGCTACTAAAATACCAAACACCCATACTAAAAAGTCCACCGAACTTTAGTAGTCTTAGTAGCCATGGGTTTTATTAAAATGTACTACTAAAATGTAAACTTTACAAGGAATACCCTTACAATTATTGGCTACCTCTCCATCTTTGCATTTAATAAGGGCAAAACAATCTTTGTTCAACTACTTTTAATGTTGCTTAGTCACTTTTAGCCAGTCGAATCAAACAGGGGCTATTAAAGTTTAGTGACTAGTTTAGTAACTAAAGTTTACTTAAGGAGGTGGGATCCAAACAAACCAAAAATTTGACATGGCACTACACCCAAAACAAACAAGAGGGAGAGCACCCTCGTCACGAAATAATTGTTGTGTGTGTGACTTGTCATAAAGTTTGACTTCGATTATATAGAAAATACGTCGCAATATTTATATCTCCAAATATATTTGTGAAAATCAGATTCAACTATCTTTTTAATGATACTTATTATGTATGATAGGTATTAATATTTTTAATATATATTCAGTTAAAATTATTTCTTGAGAAGAGTAAAAAATATTTAGAGACTAAGGGAATACACGATAGAAGCGTCTAATATCCAGCTCAGAAAAAAAAAGAGAGAAAACATTCGCCGTCTCCGCCCGTGCCGTGTACAATTCAAACTTCCATTCAACGGTCAACATTCAAACTCCGATCCCAACGAACACAGAACAACCCCACGAAGCCAGTCCACACTCGCGGGTTTTTTCTCCTTCCTCGTTCGCGCCCTTCAATACTGCACAGGCCCACACCGCACGCCCACATGCAGCAGTAGTACTGTACGATCCATTCCATTCTCCGTTCAACGCCGGCGAACACAACCTATATATTCCGTGTACTCATCCACAACGCCGACGCCCACCCAACCCCCGCAGTCCAGGCCCGCACCACCACACCACCCGTCAGCTCGCAGACTCCACGCACCGTGCCCGGCGACGACCGTACCTGCAACCGCACAGCGAACCGATCGAGGACGTCTTCAATATTCGCGCACAGGCCGGTCGGGATGGTCACGCCGGTGTCCCGCTACCGCCTTCGCCCGCGGTCGGTGCGTGTGGCGGTGTCAGAGATCCCGCTCGCCACGGGGCGGACGAGGCAGCCGCTGCCCGTGCCGGCGGCGGCGGAGCCGGCGATTCCGAGCAACTTCCTGTGCCCGATCTCGCTGGAGATGATGAGGGATCCCGTGACGGCGCCGACGGGGATCACGTACGACCGGGACAGCGTGGAGGGGCTGGCTGGAGCGCGGCCACTCCACGTGCCCTGTCACCGCCCGCCCACTGCGCGCGGAGGACCTCATCCCGAACCACGCCACGCGGCGGATGATCCAGGAGTGGTGCGTCGCCAACCGCGGCCTCGGGGTGGAGCGCGTGCCCACGCCCCGCGTCCCGCTCTCCGCCGCCGACGCGGCCGAGCTCCTCGCGGCGGTGTCCGCCGCCGCGCGGCGAGGCGATGCGCCGGCGTGCCGCCAGCTGGTGGCCAGAGCCAGGGCGCTTGGGAAGGAGAGCGACCGCAACCGCCGGTGCCTCGCCGCGGCGGGAGCCGCTCGCGCGCTCTCTTCAGCGTTCTCACAGCTCGTTGACCAGCCGGCGCTTGCGGGCTCGTTGACCACGTCATGCGGCGCGCTGGACGAGATCTTGGCCGCGTTGGTCGTGTTCTTCCGCTCGGCGAGGAGTCCAGGAGCCACATTGCGTCCCCGGCGTCGTTGAACGCCGTCGTCTCGATCCTGTGCCATGGCGACACGACCGCGAAGGCCAGCGCCGCCGTCGTGCTCCGCGAGATCGCGTCGTCGTCCGACCCGGAATGCCTCGACGCCATGTCCGAGACCGACGGAATACACGACGCGCTCATCAAGCTCCTGCAAGAGCCCGTGTCGCCGCAGGCCACCAAGGCCGCGCTGGTGACCGCCTACTACCTCGTCACAAACAGCGGTCCAGCAGCCAGCCGGCTTGTCGACCTCGGCATGGTGGAGCTCCTGGTCGAGCTGCTGGTCGACGCCGACAAGGCACGACGGAGAAGGCGCTCGCGGCGCTGGACAGCCTGCTGCTCACGGAGGAAGGCCGCGGGAAGGCATGCGCGCACGCATTAGCCGTCCCGGTGCTGGGTCAAGAAGATGCAGCACGTGTCTGATATGGCAACCGAGTTCGCCGTGTCGGCGCTGTGGCGGCTGTGCAAGAGCTACCCGGCGAGGGTCCGTGCAAGGCCGAGGCGCTGCAGCTCGCGCGTTCAGAAGCTCCCTCCTCCTGCTGCAGGTCGGCTGCATGGGTGTGACCAAGGAGAGGGCCAGCGAGCTGCTCAGGCTCCTGAATGCATCGAGAGACGGCGTTGAGTGCATTGAGACGGTGGATTTCAAGGGGCTCAAGAGACCCTTCTCATGAACTAATTAAGCTGTGGATAGACTACCAGGTAGATTAGAAGCAATTAAGCTGTGGATACAAGATACACAGACACAGTTAGGTTAAGTTTGGAACTCTTCTTTTTCTGTTTTTCTCGGGGGGTTAAGTCTTTTTGCTGCCCCCTTGGTCATGGGCTCATGGCCATTTTGCAGTAATGTTCTGAATGAAGTCTGAAAAATCGGATCATACAGCCAAAAGAATAAAGCATTGCTGCTTGCTGCAAGTTTCTGACGATTTGCATCCCGGTTTTGAATCTGCGCTTCGGGTCCGGAAGAGGTGCCATGTCCATTCCTCCGCCTGTCATGCCATGCCGCTTAAAATTCAAAGCTGAGAACACAATTTTTGACTGGACTGGAGGAAAGACCGAGTTCGTTCCATTCCATTATTGCAGTTGCAGTACACGACTATAGCAAGGCCAGACAGTACATAGTACAGAAGAAGGTGTGAAGTAGTTGAGCGTTCCGTTTTCCATTTTGTGTTTGGAAGGAAACGGTGTCACATTTGAAAACTGCAAATAAAGGGGCTTTTGAGAACAAGACAAATGGCAAGAAGACACGAGCAGTTCATAGTTCATTGCTTCCATCGATGCAGTTCAGTGCTTTTCTTCCAGATGACCTGAATGGAGTGGTCTTTGCATGCATGGTGCAAGCCGTGAATCATGCATTGCGTACGTCCACAGGAATAGAGCACAAAGCCAAGTTGAAATGGACAGGAGCCGGCAATACCCATTTTTTGAATAGACTACGACTGTGTGCCAAAAAGGCTCTTCTGGTTTTGATTTTTGATCCTGGGAGAACAAAACGTTATCCATGCGCACACAGCACACTATTCCCATTGGTTCAACATGTTCTCACACGCCGGAAAAAGAATTCCCTTTTCGCTTTTGGAGCTTCCTCCTCTTTTTGCTCTAACGCGCTTTCATTTTAGGCCGAACACACATTACACTTTTTGGTGCCAACCTGTGCATCGTCTCCACTACTATAGAAGCTGATGATGATGAGCCCAGAAAAGGTTCAGGAGACGCACAAAAAAAGAATTAAGATCGTACATCACAGGAACCAGGCATAATGCATTCATGATTCACGTTTAACTAGCAAGGTGGTCGACCGGTCGGTTTGGGCAGATACCACCGGTAACTATTACACTATTATTGGTCACAAAAATAAATAAATTATTCCCTCCATTCTAAATTATAAGACTTTTAAAGCTTTTCGGGGAAGCTGCATCAATAAACAAAGTCTCTCACAAAGTTCTAAATTTAAATCTTGGACTATATTGCACATTCTGTTCTTAATTTGCATTTGCATCCCTCCGTTCCCAATTAAATTACACTTTAGCTATGAATAATGTGGACAAATTGTTCAGATTCGTAGTTGAAGTGTCATCTATTTTGGGATAGTGTAACTGAATTCATCTTAATGCTATGTTCAGAACCTTTATAAAATTATTAATAATCTGTCCTAGTTCATTCTATCTAGGAATTAAAATTCCTTCTTATGGCTACTTGGGGAAAAACAGATTAATAACCAGAGATAACCTTAGTAAAGGAAAGAAAAATGAAAATAAAACTTGTCTCTTCTGCGAAGAACAAGAGTCCATTATGCATCTTTTTTCAATGTTCTCAGGCTCAAAGAATGTGACATATTTTTGCTAGAATTCTAGATGTTCAGATAGATGCATCCTTAGATTCCATTGGTAGAGATTCTGGCTAAGTAACAAAGAAATGGTGTTTTTAATATCTTTACTTCTGCAAAGTGTATTTGGAAAATTAGAAATGATCTCCGTTTTCATAGAGAATTGTGGAAGAGTATGGCCATAATCTTACACAGGTTGGCAATGACTTTGCAAAACTGCGCTATACTATGCCCTGCGGAGAAAAGAAAGACTCTGAAGGAGAAAACTAAGATGTTCAAGGCCGAGGCGGCACAGGTGCTGGGATGAAGGATGGCATACGTGATAGGATCTTTACCTCGTCTGGTTGGCATCAGGACGTGGTTTGCTGATTGGTGGTTGTGATGGTTGTTGATTATGAAGTGTTCCAAAATAGTGAGTTCAATAGTCTTGGTGGATTGGAGGTATCGCCTGTTTGCGTTAGGGTTAAAGAACTGTGGTCTCCCCCGTCTGTCGACATTGTCTGCTGACTTCATGGTTAATAGAGGGGCTATGTATTCATAAGACATACACTTAGATAGGTCAAGTACTCAAATGTATACCTAAGTGTACAGAAAAATTATAGCTAGAAAAAAAACCCCAAAATGTTTGATGAAGGATAGATAGATAAGCTTTAAATAAAAGATAGATATGATGGTACATACTAGAGTACTTGACCAGCCAGACCCTGTCACTTTCACCTGAGCGCCCCTAATTTTCACCGTCAAAGTTTCATGCCGCACAAGTTATTGTAGAAAGATTCAGCAACAAAAGACTAGCCAACTGTCCTGAATTTCTTTCCGTGAGTACAAGTGTATATTCATATCAAGAAGTATATGTCGACTAGACTAAGAGTCCGAGTCATCATCTACGTGACACCTATGCTTTTGTACTATCAATCAATCAATATAACATACAGTAGTGTGACTACTTGCCCTGTTAATTCTTGGTCGTCACCGATCGATTAGAACAAAGGAGAAAGGTTGAACAAGGCCTAGTACTACGTACGAAATAAACGCACGCACGCACGACCAACGGTGCGACGGACCTGGAGAGTCCCGGACGACGGACGGATGAATCGTCACGGCACGGCACCGATGATGGAACCCGACTCAGTCGCCGGCCGTGTCCTGTTCGCACCGTCGACCTGTCGCCTGGATTGTAATTTCCGCCACCATCTCGGTCTCCAGTCTCGGTGGTACACGTACTAATTAACGACGGCGATCGAGCAGCAACTAATTAAACTAGTGAACTGACGTGCCTGCTGTCGGAGCTCATCGGACAGCTACGTCGTCTCGTCGTCGTCGTCGATGGATCCATGGAGACGACGGATCGGAGGAACGGGCTATCGAGGAGGACCGACCCAGTCTGGCTATGCCGGTCGTCACGTCTCATGCTATTCCGCGGCAATCCGCCAAGCTGTAGGTTTCACTGCCGGTCTGATACGCTTGTAGTTGTATGGTAATGCGTGGCCGCGCGCTCCAGTGTCCAGTCCCTGCCGTTTTCTGCGGGTTTTGCCCGGTCTATCCAGGGAATTCGCGGATGCTGATTGACGTAAAATGATGTTGGCACCCGGCTAGTAGTAGATCTTTGCATCGATGTGGCCGGCCGGCCGGCCACTGGAGTGCGTGTGCGTCCAGTGGTAGGCGTACAACGTACTCGTCTGGTTGCGGGTAAATGATGAAATTGTTACCTGACCTGGAGTTCACTACGGAAATTCGAGGTCCGGGTCATTGTTTGTGATGATGATGATCGGATCTGAGAATTCGGCAGGATAGCATATTTGGATTTGTTGTCTCTACATGGTAGGAAGAAAGACATGATATATAGACAAGTAGTATCATTTTTGGGTCTAGGGAAGACCACGGGTAAACCAAAGTTGTATGACCCATAATTCGATATGCTGAAAGAATAGTATAAAATAAAAGAGAAATTGAGCATGCGTGTGTAAATGCCTAGAGTGATTGGCCACTAACATATCGGCTTCACAGATAACGTCAACCTTTCTCCCACTCTCGTCTTCTAGATATATCTTATATTAAAGCATGGTAATATCTTTAGTCCACTTAGCAAACCGTTCAGAAGTTCAACATTTCTCAGTGTCCTCTAACGGAGCATCCATTACATTCTCAAGCTGCACAAAATCTTTGCTGGTGACTTCCCACTTGTAACTCGCGCATATATGGACTGTGTACGCAATAACCATTCATTTAGCCTAAGTCAATATCCAATTAATTTTGTCACACAATATATATATTTTCTTTTTGCAAATCGCAATACAATACAATACAATACAAAAAAACTTGTACATGCGCGCACATTACCCCCACCCTTATGAGGAGCCGTAACACCGAGACATATGGGCGATAATCTTGAGACCTATCTGTTACCATAGGCGTCTAGTTGTCAATAAACATGTCATCTATCACTGCAATAACATCATCATTGATCTATAAAATATGAGCACCCTTAAAGTCAAGAATTTAAAACCCAGTGGTGGATACATTGAGGCATAAGCTAAGGAACAAGATCACCTGAGCTATCTATTATTATGGAGAGTCAAGTCCATGTCGATTCTCTCGAACTTGTCGAAGTTGTGTCATCCCGTCCCCGAACTTACAGTGTGTCATTCGCGGTCCTTAAAGCTCGTTTGGGTCTCATTCTTTTCATCCAAACGGGCATGGATCTACCCGAATAGCGAAAAAGACTTGTTTGCTTGAAATGGAAGATTAGTGGGGGTTTATATACAAAATTGCAAGACTCAAAAAATATAAAAAATATTGGGTTGTTTTTTTGGAAAATAGTCGTCATCTTGCTATCCTCCCTGTCGTGATGCCGCCGCCGCTGGGGCTGCTGCTGGGCAGCCGCGGACGGCCATCCCCATAGGCGCGTAGGCGCACAGGCAATTCGCCATTGTTGCCACATAGCCAGGCATGCGCACCACTCGGCGCGGCCGCGCAGGCGGGCGAGCCGCCACCGCTTGGCCGCGCACAAGGCGCTGGCCGCGGCTCGTGGCGGTGCATGCGCACACACGACTTTGTTCTTTTTTGTTTTGAACATATCGACTGTGTTCTTAGCACAACTATGGCTTGGTCTGTGCGAGAGGTATTTGTTGGTTGCCGGGACCCGGGGTGAGCGAGCGAGACACTCGCGCAAGCTGCGCGCAAGTTGCTTGAGCACAAGGACAGGTGCAACCATGCATGTTACTACTCTGCTTCGGCGTGGCCGTGCGAGCGAGACACTCCCCACGTTGATGGGTAGAGGCCACGGCAAGTCAGGTTGTCATCGGAGACTAGCGCTAGCCAGCGAGCAGCAGCAGCCACGATGGGTCAAGTCCGTGTGCGCCGCATGAGTGCATGACATGCTCACCGGTCGGTCACCGCTGTCGAGCTGCCACCATCGGCGGCGCATAAGCGCACCAGCAAGCAGACCCCCACGTGGCCGCTGCCGCAGTCGTACGGGCGAAGTGACGAACAGCTGTGTGCCGACGAGCCAGTCCTGGCCACGAGATGACGAGAGGGGACAAGAGATAGAGCTGACACATGAGACACAGACCCGTATGGATGTATTTGGGACCCAAACAGAAAGAAGGACGGCAATGATACACTTTCTTCGAGTTAGGGGACCCATGACACAGCCTGGACAAGTTTTAGGACCGGGCCATGTATTTTTACTCTACTATGATCATCAACTTGTTTTGATTTAATAATTAACATAGTATTAAATCAGCATAATTAAATCTAACAAAGATAGCTAACTCATTTTCTTGGGACCGCTGAGTTCATATGATCAATCAAGTTCTAGGTCCTATTACAGTATAGAAATATATTTGTTATTCTTAATCTTAATGAAAAAATAGAGAATAGATAAGAAGACGAAATGATCCACATAAGCACGACTTGTACAATAGAATTCAGAGTTCAGTTAGCTTGGCTCTCCGCTCTAGCTCCCGGTGCGCGCATACGCGAATGGCAAACTCTTCCACGTGACCATCTGGCACGTATTACGATTGAGAATTTGACACATGGTTTGGACAGATGCAGCAGAGTCACACACTAACTAGGGACAGTTTGGACCATGGCAAAGTCGGTCGGTTCAGCGGTCAACCTTGTCCTGGGCCTTTTTCCTTTCAGGCCATTTTCCCGTTCCGAATTGGCTGGGCCTGAGCCATCACGGCAGGCAGAACACATTTTGACATCTGCACCCTCTTGTTCTTGCTCTGCGCTTTGTGCCCGCGCTGAAGCTCTGGAGTCTGGAGAGGCATTTCTGGTGCCCATGAAGGTAAACAATCACATGTTTTCAGTTGCAGCGACACTGATGGCTGACTTGTTATAGTCGTACATGGATTTTTGTGCGGCATGTCTATTTCTCCCACCATACTATCCAAAATTAAAAGAATGCTAATGGACACAAAGAGATGACAGCCAAACGTGTCCAAAAGAGGGTACCGGCCATGGCAGCTGCCCGCTGGCGGACAAACAATCCTCCAATCACAGACATGAGCATTTGTTGTGCGCATATGGCAGTAATAGAAAGAGTTGTGCGCAAAATGGGCATAAAGTTCAGATGAATGGCGTTTCACAAAAAAAAAAAAAAAAAAAAAAAAAGTTTAGATGAAAACATATTGTTCCCTGAAAAACTACTTTCCATCCCAAATTATAAGACTTTTTAGCCAAGTTTGACCATTCGTCTTATTTAAAAAATTTACGCCAAATATAGTAAAATTTAAGTCATTTTTTAAGAACTTGTATTAATAAAGAAAGTCGATGATATTTTACATAAATTTTAAATAAAACGAAATGGTGAAACTAGTTAACGACTTATAATTTGGGATGGAAAGCAGAGACAAAAGAGACAACACAAGACGACAGGGCGAATATATATATGGAACATAAGCCGAAAAGGAAATGCGAATCGAATTTCTAGATAAAATTCTGAACTTTGTTTATTGGTGTAGACGTCTGGTACGGGTGCTTATGCTGTCTGTACTTACTGCTCTCATAGTCCGAGTCGGTACCGGCAAGCTCATTGACCGTTGACTGGTACAGATGCACCACGCGTCCAACAGATGCTGACCGGCACTTGCACCAAGTCAGAGTCAGCGGTCAACCAACTTGTATGAGAGTACTTCGCAAATGGGCTGTTAGCTGAAATTTCAGCCCAACACAAAAGCCCGTTATGCGGCTTTTGTTTGGACTTTTGCAAATAAAAACGTATTACTTTTTCCTCTAACTTTTACCGAAAGTCCATTTTTTCTCAGTGAACTCCAAAATCAGGCAAATTTATCTCCCTCAGCTTTTCAAACCCCATGTTTTACATCCTGGAATTTTTTTTAAAGCAGTTTATCTTTTTTATCTTTTCTATTTATTTATTTTGGTTGAATCTTTGAAAAATCATAGCAAATCACATAAAAAATCAAAAAAATAAAAATCTATTTTTTTGGACTTCAAATGAATTAGATATACATTAGTGAGATTTTTAATATGGTTTTGCTTAGTTCCAATAATTCATAATTGTATTTTCTAGTCTAGTTGTAGTAAATATGAAATTTCTACGTAATTAATTGAATAATTATGCATAATTGTAGTCAGTTCTATAGTCTAGTTGTAGTAAATACTGAAATTTCCTAGTGCTGCCTAGTTTCGAAGCATAAATAATCAACTAAACGCAATACCCTATCCAACTCCAACATTATAACTCAGTTTTTTATCAAAGGCAAGCTGGCCTTCGATACGCATCAACGCCACCGCCAGCGAGGAAACCCTTAGTGCTGCCCGAGAGTCAACGAACGAAGATCAATATTAAAATCATAAATATTTATGCTAAACACAATACCGATCCAAGTCCATCCAAATTTATTTGCTTTAAATTTTTTTTATCAAAAGTGCCGGCAAGCTAGATTTCTACTTTGATCATTATGTAGTAAGCAACATATGTGCTGACAATGAAGCGCTGGTGGTGACTTTGTAATTCTCGGAATTTGGCTTTGTCTCAACTGTTTGCAGGTGTTCCATGCTCATAGGCCTGAGTTGTGTGTATGCGAACGCGTCTGCATATTTGTACCATGTTTTGAAAACACTTGATAGAAAGACTGTCACTTTATTCAGAAAATAATAAGATACTACGTACAACAAAGATATTTCATGGCTGGTATATCAACTATCGAATTACTATCATGATCAAATCACTATCTACTTTCGAAAGGTACGTCATCACCAATTCAATCACAGAGAGGTATACTACATACATATATAGCATGACAGCCCACTAGCTATACATACAGCCTATCATCTGATAATTACCTATTGGCATGTTTTGCGTTTGGGTCCCAGGTCATGCCGGATGGACATTTTGGACCTACTATCAGTTGTTGCAAGTACAGCCGTTTGAAGAACTGTATGATAGGACGGCCAACGCCGGAAGCAGCTTCGTCGCCGGCGGCCCACTTGTCGCCTTCCACTCGCCGCGCCGACCCTGACACGACCAACAGCATCAGCGCCGCCAGCAGCAGCGGCAGAACGAACTTGCTGGTCATGGCCATTATTGTCCCTAGCAAAGGTTTCTGCTACAATTTTTGTTACGGCTCTCAGTTGGCAAAGAGAAAACACTTGTTAAGTGATTTTGGTCTCTTGAGAGTGTTGAGGACGATGAAATGAGCCCAGGTATATATAGAGGCTCTAGGTTTGAAATTTAAGCATTGTGAAAATTCCATGCAACTTACAACGTGTGCGACTCGACCGTGCGGTAGACTCAGTATACTAAGTACGAGTAAGGAGCTGCAGCCACACGCGGTTTGTCGCCGACCGCCGACGTAGCGTTCAGCAGCGCGCGTACGTTGCCAAAAAGCCTTTGGTTGTGAGGCCAAAAAGGGTTAGGCCGGGGCCTCCTATATATCCTTTTGTGGTGTGTATCATGTCGGCCCACTGCCTGTTGGTATGTTGGCCGTGTGTTCATCATAAACTAGCTATAATCCTTTTAGTCTGTTTTTCATACTTGAATATCAAAGCTAGACATCTTACCCTCTTGAACTCTCAAAAACTGTTCAAATAATTAACTTCATATATACTATGGTTTTGGAGGTAGCTTTTTATTTTTTAGTTAAGAATACTCCCTATTTTCCAAATTATAAGCTATTGTAATTTTTCTAGATACATAGCAAAGATATATATATTATGTCTACATACATAATAAAATAAAAACATCTATCTAGAAAAGTCAAAATGATTTATAATTCAAAACAACAAAGTTTGAATTAATCAAAATCCATTCTCACATGTAGCCCCAACTTTGCTCTGCCTTTTTAGAAGACAAAAACCTTATTCTTGTGATGACACTTTCCCCGAGGCACATCCAAAAGATTTATGGTGGCGGTTTTTCTCCATTAACCCGTAGCGGTTTTAGAAACGCTTCACGGTAAATAGATTGAATCGTGGCGGTTTTTTATAATAAAACCGCCACGGTTAACGAGGCCCACCAGCGGCACCCGATAGGCCCATACCATCCCAAGTGAGCTCGATACTACGCCATCATATATAATGAAAAACCCTAACCCTGACCCCTCGTTTCTCTCCCCCCCCCTTTCCACTCCTCCCTCCTCCCAACTCCCGGCTCGGCGGCTCCCTCTCTCCCCTCACCCTCGGCCCTTCTCTCCCCCACGTGATCGGCGCCCCCACGCCCTCACCCCGGCACCCCACCTCCACACCACTCTCTCACACCAGCGGCGGCGCACGCAGTGTGGAGAGGCGTCGCGCGCGAGGCACGCTGGGCCGACGGTGTGTAGGCCTAGCGAAGGGGTGGCGGCGGCGCCTAGGCAAGGGCCGATCCAGCGGATCCAGACGGATCTGATCCGGGCGGCGCGACCTCGACCCAGCCGCGTGGCGACCTCGACCTTGGCTCCTACCCGGGCGCCCGCCCGCTAGGCGGCAAATCAGAGTTGTCGCCGTGGGCTGCCCGACGCCGCGGCGGCGAAGACGCCACCCCTAACGGGCCCGGCGGCCTAGATCTGGCCTATTAGGGTTTCAAATTGATTTTCTCTTTTTATTTATTAACCGGCTGTGTTTTTCGGGTCCTAAACCGCCATGGTTATTCCCCTATTTACGGTGACCTTCCCCCTTCGTGGCGATTTTAAAAACCACCACGGAACATAAAAACGCCACAAAAAATAAAAGGTGCAGTAGTGTGAGCAATTAAGAGGATTTCAAAAGTGTTCTGAAGTAAACATAATGGAGTTTGCAAGTGGAGGAACGATTTACGAATGTACGATGCTACCAGCGGTAGAAAAGCCGTATTGAAACATGGTATTTCGACGGAAATACTACTGCATTTATTTATATCAATTTTTGCACCTAATTTTGTACTCTAAAACTAATATTTCGTCCGCATTAATTGGGTACTTGTCCTTTTCTTTTTTTTCCCCAACGATGAGGTCATCTTATGAAGTGGAGCTGTGACGGAATGTTTTCTTGGTAAGTTAGCCGTGGTTGTTTGTCTCAAGTTGACCGGCAGTCAAGATTTCCTGTGTTCAGTACTCTAAAAAAATTCATATTCAAGTCAAAAGTCTCAGTCTTCAATAAAAATCAAAACAAAAAATCAGTCGCACATTCGCAATCAGATTATCTATCAACTTTATTTACAAAACACGCGTCACACGATACTACTCACAGCATTAAGTATTCAGATGACAGCTGGTCTGATCCACGATGTGGCAGGATCGTATGTATAACCCTGTTTCAATAGTAACCTACCTGGCTTGAATGAGATTCATCGCCCCTATTTCGGGTTTGTTTTGACAGGACTTTTTGGCAGCACTACAAAACCGTCTTTCAGCTTATATTTTAACAAACCTCACTCCACGCATCCGCAACGGTGAAACGGATTTCTCACCGAGAGGAGAGGCCGAGCTAAAAAAAACATACCTCCTCCGTCCCACGATGAAAAGACATTTTGTATCCCGAAAAACCAATATTTTTTTAATTTTAACCACCTATATAGAAAATAATATTTGTACAACATAAAACTAGTATCATTAGATAGATCATTAAGTATACTTTCCTAATAAAGTTTTTTAATGATATAATTGTTGCACGTACTTTTCGTAAACATAGTCAAAGTTGAGAAAATTTGACATGCATATATCCATTGCGTCAGACAGAGGGAGTAACTTCATCTAGCTTCCTGTAGCTCAGTTATGACCAAGCGTGTCCATGGGCAGATCCCACCCCCGCACCCCCAACGCCAATGATGGGACAGGGCCAACCAAGGGTGGAAGCCGGCACCGGGGCGGATCGCGAGGCCGGAGATGGCCAGGGCGCGGGATAGGGTGAACTTGTCGTAGACAAGGGTGGGGCGGAGACAGCTATCGGTGCGGGTGATATGGGCCGAGTAGACGGATAAGGGAAGTAGAGAGAAAGAGATAAGGAAAAAAGAGGGGGAAAGAAGAAAAAGCGAAAAAGCCGTGTTTCACCATTTAACTTAATTCTTATACTCTTTTATGTGTTTTCCTCTCTAAGTGTACCTTGATATACATAATTGCAGGGCCGGGGTGTATATATAGGAGCTAGCTTCAAAGTTTACATTCACTACTAAAGCCATTTTTTTTAGACTTTGGCTCCATGAGCAACTTCATCAGTGGAGCTGAAGCTGTTTTGGTAAAGCTTTTGGCAAAATAGCTCCCATCCTCAAAAAACACGCTCTCACAGATTGCCATGTAGGATGAGGTGGAGCCGGATAAAGCTATTATTTTTTGCTCCATCGTACCTCAAAACTCTATGAAAGCATGGTTTAAGGGGCTTCTTTTCGAAGTCGTTTTGTTTTACCCCATTTGGCACAAAAACAGATTCAAACGACTCCTGAAGCCGCTGCGCCAAACGGGTAATGACAATGTCTCAGTGACTTCGACATTGCGCCGAGGTGCCACTTTCACTGGGTTTCTGATTCCACATGGATACATGCCGGCTCAGTCATCACTAGAAATGGAAAACTTACAAACTCAGGTTGTGGCGGGCCGGGATGTCGGGTCCGCGTAGGGGTTCAAGGTTCATCAGCAGGCGCGCGCTAGCGCTACAATTGCCTTGTGGACCCTGTGGTCGGTGTAGCTTTTAAAGTGAACATTGTGTCTACATACTCCCTCCGGTTTGTTAAAAAAGTCGTTTAGGACAACGATACGGTCTCCAAAATACAACTTTTGACATCTTGTTATTATAAAAATATTTATAGAAATATGATATATGTATACTTTTGTGAAAAGTATTTTTTTTAAGACAAATCTATTGATATTATTTTTTACATTTATGCAAACTCTACAACTAAAAGTTATTGATAATTCCCAATGTTTGACCCTAAACTCGCGTAAACAACTACTTTTTGTATCAAACCGGAGGGAGTAATACACCGAGTTATGGTGAGCAGTTGCACTGCTTTTGCAAGACCAGCACGGAGGACGGGAGTGGAAGCGTCGTTAGGAAATACTGGTGTGTGTTGTGTGGTTCCACACGAAGAGAAATAGAATTGACCATAGACTGTACTGAAGCACTGCGATGATATATGGTTCGAGTTCACTAATTGCCTAGTGAACACGGCGTAGACGTATACATTTAATGTTGTAGATTAATTTTACGTTCTGTGAAAATTCAGAAGGTAGAAATTTCTAAGAAAACGTCCAAGAAAGTTTTTGTCTAATTAACAAAGGACGGATCAAATTGGAAATACATGATTGCTTTCCAGCTGGGGAGATCGATGTTGAAGTAGCTAGTGAAAGTCCGAGACAAGTACCCTTCGATCGTTTCATTTCGCAAAAAAATAAAAAAAAAAAAATGATGAATTGTATTTAGGGTTGATCATATTCCCAGTCCTAGATCTCAATCACTTTTTTTTTTTTTTTTGAAAATGGAAAATATTTTTCTAGTTTTTGTGTCTTTACCTTATTATATTAAGTTGTTTCAGCGATATTTTTGATGACTCACAAAAAGTCGCAATAAAAGACGGAAAGGTCACAATCAAAGGGACGGGGACTCCATCGGATATGGAGGTTCGCTTCCAAATTACCACATCCTTCAGACGGAGGTGGGTGAGTTTTATTACTCCGGTTGTCACAAAACAGATTTAAACAACTTTACTGTATATTTAGAAACACTGTATGCATAACAAAAAAGTAACTAAAAAAGAGCTAAAAATGGTTTATAATTTGGAATGGGTGAAGTATAACAATAATTTATACCCGGTTCACATGAACGTATTATAATGGAATTCAGCCCTTTTTGCACGTCAAATGTCAAGGTCGAGTTTACGCTCCAAGTTCCGTTCAAAGTTCCGTGGTCGGAAAAAAAAAGTTCGGTGGTCTTTACGTGTGCGACTCGTAGGCTTTATCTGACCAATGTGCAAGCAAGAGCGATGTCGGCTGGGCGGTGGATCCCCATGTTCTTATGACGAACTTGCCTGTCGCGGCAAGAACCAAAATAAAGGTTTTACTAATGCAAGTTAGTTAGGGCAAGGCATCAGCATACCGCCACGGAAGACACACAGTGAAAGTGTCTGAGTACAGGTGCACGCGCATGCATTGCTCCAAACGAAGAAGGATGCACCCGAACGAAACTGTGCTGATTTTTCAGGGATTTTAGTGAACACGGCGTACATACGCGCAAGACTGTAGATCGATTTGACGTTATTCGAACGTCATTCCAAAGGTGAAATTCTGAAAAGCCCGGCCCTCAACCTCAGAACACATATACTCATCAAAGCTGAAGTGAAAGTACCTTTTCCTCAGGAAAGACCGATCAATCTGAAATGCGGCACTGGTTGAAAAACAAAGGATACTTATATCAAAGCTAAAGTGAAAGTTTGAGGGAACTACCTTTTCCTTAGTTCAAATTTCACAGGTTTGCTTCTTATTTGCTGATCTTTAGCTTCAAAAAGAAAAAGTTTCAGGGAGAGAGTGTGGGATGCTCCCTCCTACCGACCACTAAAAAAAAATCCTTTCTAATTGTTACCAGGGCTATTTAAACGCGTTTAAACGAATTTGCCTATTTGCTTTATGAGATCACTAACTGATGAAGTACGTGAAACGTTTGCACGCAACACGACTAGCTAGATCGGTCAGAGTTTCTTGTCCAAGTCAAAGTCTATTAGTCATCACACATCAGAAATACCCTCTTACATTTCTACTCTCCTCAATCCCTAGTAGACTGACGTCATTGTTTTTTTTGTCCAAAGTCTCTCAATTTATATAAACAAATTTGTTAAAAATAAATACAAATATAAAAGTTTAACTTTTTATATAAAATGATAAATCTTTATAATAATCAAATAAGAATTATTAGTTTATTAATCCATTTTGATATCTATTTAATGTTAGAAATATCAATATTATCTTCCTATAAGTTCAATCAAAAATTCAAATAGTTTGGCCAAACAAAAGTAGAATTGCATCCCTTTCTTGGACGGTGTCGGGTACTTAGGTCCCGCTTTGGTAGGGTTTCTCCACCGGCTTCAGGAGCCATTTGGTATTGTCTTGTGCCAATGTGGTAAAACAAAATGGCTTCACATAGAAAAACCCCTTAAATCGTGCTACCACACATGTTTGAGGTGAGATGGAGCAAAAAGTATTGGTTTCACCTAGCTTTCACCTTTATCATGTGAGAGCTAGCATGTTTTATAGAACTGTACATGTAATGTGTGGTTTGCACAAGGGATTGCTACACTGTGAAGTTGACGGATCGCTTTTCGGCAGGGCATAGCAACTTCTTAAAGCCAACGAGCCACTAGTCCAACTGTTAAGGGCTTAAGTGTAACCGCCTTTAAAGCCAATGAGCCACTAGTCCAACTATTTATAGGGCATGTGCGGGTACTCCACATGTCCTGGTTTAGACTTCACTTGGGAGCTAATTTTCAAAAATTTCTAACATTATAGAAATCTCTTTATCCGTCTTCATGGCCGAAAAGCGTGGTTAGGCCCACCCGTTCTCACTCTGGGTAACGGTGCCCTTGTGTCAGAATGGGGTAAGGGTTAGCCCACTTACATTTCTGCCGTATACACAGCGATAACTAGAAAGAAAAAAAGAACTCGAATATATCCGGTATCAAAGAACTGTTGCATGCATGGATGATATAATAACGTGGAGACCGAGCTCGATCTGCATCGTCGCTCTACATGTAATAGATCAGCTGATGAGCATTGGACACGGCCGGTTGACGGCCATCTCGATCGATCTTCGGCCTGTTCATCTCCTCCGCGAAGCGAGGCGGGCAGCAGTTGTTGTGTACGTCATAAGTGCTGCACGAATGGCATGGTCCTGTTTTCTCCTCCAGTTGCAGCAGGCGACTGTGCAGGCCTCGCCCATGGCCATGAGCCGACGACGACGTGGTTGTCGCTGCTGGCGGCGGCCCCGGCAAACACCCGCGCCGCGGGCAAGGGTTGCCGGGCCTGACGTGGCCACGAGAACCAGGAGCACGATGACCACCGCAACCACCTGCTTTCTCACCATGGACGTGGAGGTGATAATAAACGACGACATTAAGGTGGTTCAAGATTATGATGTGCTCTCTCTCTCTCTCGCTCTGTCTTAATTCGAGGTTTACAGGAGACAAATCCAATGGTGCTAGCAAAATCAGCTTTGTTGGCTAGGGATGAGTGTTATAAGCGTCCGAGTACGTAATCACCTCGTATATTTATACAGGCCGGAATGCCAGCCGGCCGGAAGCTGTTCTTGCATGCCATGGTCGGTCGTACCCTAGTTTTTTGAACCGACCGGTGATCGAACCGTGAGGCCGCCGGTTCAATGGTTCATTGGTCCAACCGCGAACCGCTTGAACCGCTGGTCCGATAATGGACAGACCGCTTATCGAACCGGCCACAAATTCTTTTTTGAACCGGTACATATATATATATATGTATGTATAATTATATAATTGACAAATGCATAGCATCACCAAGAAGTTTCTGGTCTAAAAGCTGATCTTTCTGATGCATTTTTTGAGCTAAACTAGAACAGTAGGAAATATATCCACTTTGTTCTCAAAATAATCAAAGAACAAAGTGATCTTAGGTGAACAATTTCCTTTCCATTATCAATCTAACTGAAATGCATTCCTCTGTAGTGTGTATGCAGATCCTTGCTAAACTGAGCATTCAACATGTACTAGTAACAAAATCTAAAGAGGCTGGCACGTAACACTACATCTACGTGTACCAAGAAAGAACACTACGTGACGTAGTGTTAAGAGTTCAGAGTTCAGAGTTCACTACTCACCAGCAGGAGCCATGGCTGCCATGCCGAAAAGCCGACTGGAGCAGCGAGCCCCTTGACTACTTGATCTGGGAGCAGCAGGAGCCCACGCCCGGGGCGTCCGCCCGCTGCACGGGCCAGAGGAGCGTGGGACTGAATCCACCGGAGTGAGCAGAGGAGCCGCCCGAGGGGCCACCGCAGCCGCCGCGGGCCACACTTGGAGGGAGTGAACTCGCCGCCGCCCGGGAACGGATGGGGGTGCCGCCCCCGGCCTAGAGGAAGGGGGCACGCCGCCGATCCGCCTGAGCCGAAAGCCGCCGCCTTGGTCGGGAAAGGAGGGAGCTCGAGAAAGTGAGAAGGGAGGAGGGGATCCGGAGAAAGAGAAGGGGCCGAGGGGATCCGGAGAGAGGACGTGAGGGAGACCAAACCCCGAAACCCTAAGTCTTGTATTTATACTTAGAGGCGATCGGGCTCGGCCCGCGGCCACCGCCTCGGCCGGACGCCACCGTGCTTCGGGTTTTAAGATGCCGCGCCACGGGAAATTTTTTTGCGTATGGCACCTTAACCGCCACTTAATGGAAGGAAAGGGAACCGGGAAAACTGATTTTCCCTCCCACGCGGCCCAAGAATACTTTTTCTCCGAAAGTACTCGCGGATCGGTGATAAGGCTTTTCTGAGATCACAAAGGGTATTTTTTGAAACGCAAAACCCGCCCCGGAAAAGATTCGCAAATGCGGAAAAATCGCCTCGGCCCATCGTTGCCATTAAAACCGAAAGCTAGCGCTAACACAGTTTGTCCAAATGCACGGGCGATCAATAGGGAACCAAATACTACCGTGGAGTCCAAAACTGGTTCGAAGAAATCTATCACAGAGTCACGAGCATGAATGGATCGCTCCGGTGCTTACGCAACTAGTCGTACGAGCTTTCTCTCGAAACTTCCACGGTTTTTACGTGTGCGACTATGTATGTATATAGCTGACTATAGCTGCTTTTGCAATTGCAAACAGGCAATGCACAAATCTATACACAAAAAACTACTACGCGGTTTCTGTAGGCTATAGCTATGTCCATTTGCCAACTTTTTTATTAAGTCTTTACTCACGTTTGTGCGTGATCCGTTCTTACGAACTCGTTGCCAAAAACCCGAAAGCTAGTTTTGAAGGATTTAATAAAAGGAATTCAATTGTGTAATCGTAATTTAATTTGTTTTTTTGGTTTGTGAGTTATAATATTTTTTAATTAGTTCAAATAGTAGTCTCGTCGCTGATGTCGTGGTCTTAGTGGGGCCGTGGGTGGCATGTCAGATGTCTAGAGAGAACTCCTTAGTGTCGAGAACTCCCAAATTAGCTCTCGACCAGAGATCTTTAAGTTAATTATATGTAGTAGATATGGCCCCCTTCCCCCAAACACTATGTCTAGATACATAGTCTTGACTATAAAAGCCGTAGATACATGTTATCTCTCCAACACACACACTTGCTCAACACACACATATAATACCACATTTAAGCTACCTGTTGTTTCTACAAAAAAGGTACTATCTATTTCTCAAAAAAAAAAATATGAGTTATCTCGGATACCGCACATGGAACCGGACTCTCCTGCAAAAGACAATTTCCTTGTGTGCCAAAAAAAAAAAAAAAAATAAGGGATAGAGAAAAAAATATACTTAGGACACATTCTATCCAGAAAACTAGTGAGATATGTTTAGGGACAGTCCACCAAATGCAAGTGGATTAATTTCATCCGAAAGACAATAAAACAACAATTGACCTAGTCGATCAAGGGCATCACGCAGCCGGGCGCCGACCTGATCTGCCTCCCCTTCGGACGGCCTTTTCGGCGCGGTGCGGATTGGGGCCAGGGCGGATCGATGTCCCAGCCGAAGCTACTAGGGTGTGGAGTCTAGTAGGTTAGGTTTGCTCATTGTTGTCGTCGGGCAATGGAGTTTAGGGTCCTCGGCGGTGATATTGCCACCGCACGACAAATAAAGGTCTTGGGTACCGGCGAGCTTCCTCGCTACCTCGTTACCACTTGTTATGGAGTTGCCGGCGAAGCCCGTGATCGGCAAATAAATTGCTTCCTTTGCCGCCGGCGCGGTGGTTTCTCTTCCAGCATAGCCGCGCCAGGTATGTGAGCTCTTCGCAATCCTCATGGGTTTAGGGTTATTCCACGCCGCAGGTTTGCTCGACGACGGTGGATGTTTTTTTTCCGAATGCCGGTCCCTGGGCGTAGCGGGCGATTTTCTTTTTCTCTTCCTTTTGCCAAGGGATGGCTGATTTTCTTTCAACGAAATCGGATTCGCTTGGTGATCTAGGCGATGGATTATGCGGTTTTTCAATGCTTGCGTTCCTTGGCGGAAGCAAGATGGACATGGATCGCTGTGGTGGAGTCGATGACAAACCGGAGATCGAGACGAGAAGATGAGGTTGGTTCTTGATGACTCAATTGTAATTTTCTTTTTCTTCGGAGTTCAGTTTGTAATAGAGGATGTACTGTGTTGATGCTCAATATATCTTTCTTCTTCGCAAAAGGTGTTTAGGGACACAATCTATCCTTTAATATATAATAAATTGGAAAAAAATCTTTTTACATATCTCGAATTAATTAAAAGAACTTAAATTAGGAATACCCTAGCTCCGCCAATACATGTTTAAACTATGAGCTCAAATGAAAGAATCATGCTCTAGGTCACTATACCAAACAAAACCCAATATATATAACATGACATGCACCTATCAGCCTAAATTTAGTGAAGTAGCGCCATTGCATGCATGCATGCATGTATGGAGGAAAGCGAATTCAGTGCGACGGTCCTGTCCGTACCCGTCCGTTGTATCCCTACGGGCATCCAATTTGAGGATCACCGCTGTACACGAATGGCCTGCTTTTGATTTTTTCCTCCCCTCCGAGGACAGCAGCAGCCTCTGAAGGCCTTCGCCAATGCGACGACGATTCGTCCCCGGTGCCACCGGTGTCACGTCATTGTTGGCGGAGATGCCAGCGGAGGCGGCAAGCTGTGCTTCCGGCAGCGCCCGCGCCGCGGCATGGGGCCAAGGCCGAAGTGACCACGAGCACCAAGAGCATGGCCGCCATAACCCTTCTCATCGTGGACGGACGAGGTGATAGGGCGACACTATCTCTCACTATCAAGGGAGGTTGCTCAGACTTCTCGAGTAGTATGTTCTATCCTTCTCTAGGCTTCGACAATACCTAGCTCTACGATTCTTTTTTTTTGTTTGAATTTCTTTTGGAAGCGATTCAGTCGAACTGCCAAGTTATACGACTTGGCTAGTGCTATAGGTACTATTTATAGAGCGATAATGCATGGGACGTCTGACAGGCTCTTATTGTATTCATGTCTGCCGGGCTCACACTGAAACTTCCGTGGTTTTACCTTCGACGTGTGCGACTCTCAGCAGGTTAATTATTTAATTGCTGACTAATTCCGCAAAAGCAAAGCCATAGGACTGCACACACGTATACAAGTCCACGCCGCTCTCTGCACCGACATCGATCGCCACGAGTGTGTTTTAACTTCTGCGAGCTATCGGTCAAGCTGATCCGTTCTACGAATTTGCAACAAATTAATTCGGAAACTAGCGCCGGTTAATTCTCCTCATCTAGATGATGTCGTTCTTTTCGCCTTTCGGAACTTTCGGTGTTGAACAATGTTTATCCCAGAAAGTTACGTAGGGCACTAGGGCAGTTTCCCTTACACTGGCATTACGTTCCAACGTTCAAAACGAGAGACAGTACGTTTTAGCCATGGATGAGTAAAAAGGAGAGAAATTTCCAAGAAGCGGGCTCAGTGCCAACACACACGCACGATTAGTTACGTGGCGAACCGTCTGATCCTCGAGAAACTGATCAAATGGAAATGCGGCGCTTGATGAAGCAAATAAATTATGTGGCACTTTGTAGTTGGTGATCAGATCACAGAGCTGAAGTGAAAGTTGGACACAAAGTACCTTTTTTTTCACTTCAACTTTGATTAGTTATTCTTGTCAAAAAAAAACTTTGATTAGTTATATTTTGAGGACTTATATTTATTAGTTTGGTTGGTGGGCAGCAGGCAGTTCCACCCAAAGGAATCTTTCCTTTATCTTTTCGCTTTTAATTCGAACACCTTTTTCGTTTTGTTTATGAGAGATCAGCGAGCTGATGAAGTCACGAAGCATGCATTTGTATATACTC